>LIHB01000009.1:0-394475 GCA_001297265.1 Mycosphaerella arachidis
TAGGGGTTTAGGGTCCGCTAATCCTCTTGTTTTATCTAGCTACTGCGCTGCTCGTTACGTAACCTAATTTCCCGGTCCTAGGACCGGTAAATACCCCTGCTTACGTAAGCACCGCTCTATACTACTACAACTTAGACAGGCCTATATAGGGTAGTTAGTAGACATTACTAGTAAGCGAGTAATCTCGTACGGCGCACGTAATTTCTGTAGCTAATAGTTAGGCGTACCGTCGTAGCTTAATCCGGACCGTAATATACTACTATATCGTAAAGCGTACGCTCGGCGCTATCGATTCTACTATCTACTATACCTCCTATTCCCGTCGTTATACCGCGCCCGACCGCTAAACTATATAACTCCTTACTAGAGGAATTCTCTTTAAAATGCGCTAACTATTTAATGCTAGCTTAATAATAGAGTATATTAACATAAATTACATTTACTAAAAGCGCCTCCTCTAGCGACTCTTTTACAATAGTTAGCTAGCCGTAATACGTAGTAGTTATCGCGGCGCAGCTCTTAATCGGATCTATAATCTAGTATTTTTAGCTTCGACTCTATACTTTAATATTGTATAGGTAGTATAAATAGGCGTAATATAGATAGTTCGAAAGCGCACGTTCGGCGCTACCGTTTCTACTATCTAATAGACTCGTGTATATAACATATAAGATAAAAACGCGTCGTGTAATCTAGTAGTAATAATAATAGTTTTTACTAGATCTTACTAAAATAGGCCCTATCTAATCTTAGGCGCTTCGCTAAGGCTCGCTTAGGATAAACGACTTCTTATTAGTCGATAGTTACCGGCACTCGCTTATAGTCACTAGCGTCGGCACGATGTATAGCCGAGCCTTCGCGAAACGCCTGAGCTCGCTGAGGTAAAGCACAGGCACACCGCCAGTAGAGCTAGTGGCTTTGAAAGACACATCCCACCACCAAGACAAGCAGTACACTATGCCTCGCCCACACAAAGCATGTCATGGTGTCTAGTAAGTGCTGCTCTGATCACACTCGAGGACTCGTGGTTGTGCTTTAACTACTGTGTCAGTAATGTCACGTTCACTCCGCAGCACAACAAACCAAATCAGTTTTTTGGACACTATTATCTAGCAATATGCGGACTTGCTCACTGGCAGTCCCGTCGCAATGGCATGACTCGCCCGATTTATGCACGTTCTGAAGCATCGGGACGCTCAGCTCTGCACATTTTGCCGTTCAGAAGCATTTGACATGACTGCGAACGTGCTCCTGTTGTGGAATCAACCTCGAGAACAAGTTCGTTTCAATCCCTCTGGTCAGAAATTCAGTACATGATCATTCTGTCAATCCGGAGAAGCCATCGGATGACGTCTTGATGATATTGATTGACGTTGGGACGCATGTATTGACTACAAAAGGTCTCACACTTTGTGAATCCGCGGTCGCGTAAGTAGAACGATCAAGAAGGACTGTACGGAAAGTCAAGTATGAAAGCAGTCGCTGTATCGAGGTATGGTGGAATCGACAACCTGGCGGCAATCGATGTGGGAAGACAGGACAGAGCGGAAGGTCATGATCTTCTGGTGAAGTCTGCATGCTTATGCACACACCTTCTATGCATGGTATACTGACTTGTACAGAGTAAAAGCCAACTTTCGTCAACCCTGTGAGCACGAAGGGCCCGAAATGGCACGTAAGACGACTATCTAGATTACTACAAACGCACACCTTCTCTTCCGCACGTGCTTGGCTTCGACAGGCGCAGGTATGATCTAGGCTATTGGAGGTGAGGTGCAAGATTTCAAAGCAGGCGACGAGATCTTCTACGCTGACAGTCCGATCCGCCAAGGAGCAAATGCTGAGTATATGCCCGTCGACAGCCAAAGTGCCGCGAAGAAGCCCGGAAGTCTGAGCTTCGCACAGGCGACTGCTATGCCATTGATATGGATCACTGCGTAAGAAGCCTTGGGCGAGCGACTGGAAATCAAGGAGGGTGAGAATGCTGGGATCCTGATCATCAATGGATCTAATGGTGTCGGATCGGTAGCCTCTTGTATCGCTCGCCAGGTACTGCGTCTTCCTGCTGTCATTACCACGACATCGCGGGAGGAGAAGACTACGTGGAGCAAGGAGATGGGTGCAACACATACTGTCCCCCCTCGAGGAGATGTGGTTCAGCAAATCAAGGATCTCCAGCTCAAGACCCCGATCAAGTAAGGTTTCGTCACGCACACTCCAGCCTCGAAGTACATCAAGGACTCTGCTTCGATCTGTGGCCCCTTTGGCAAGGTCTGCATTATTGTCCAAGATCAAGAGATTCCGATGTAAGGCTCACAGTGGATGCCGAAGAGTATGCCTTATGTTCGATGCCTCCTCGATTCCAAGCCTTACCATGGCTTTTAGCTCGACTCGCATGGCGAGATCTTAAAGCAGCTCGCGGAGCTGTTGGACGCCGGCAAGATTAAATGACATCATACTCAGACATTGCCGCTCACGGTAGATGGCTTGCGCAAGGCTCACGAGCAGATCGAGGCTGGAGGAGTCAAAGGGAACATTGCTCTGGCGGTGGACGCTGAAGGTCTTGATCCGCAGCAAGCATTCACTTCGCCGTTGCTTTTGATCCTACCCTGAGCATGACTTGAAAGCGACCTCGTGGAGCTGCAAAAGAATTCCGCAATGGAGAACGCGTTATCGTAACGACACCGGACGCAAGCAAATCTTCGGATAGCAGTTTACTTCGTCGTGTAATCATGACCAAGTGACTCTCCAGCTTTATGTATGCGATAGAGCTGCAGTAGCGGCAGCAACGTTATCTCCGTCGTGCACCACTACACGTCGGCCGCAAGACCACTGGCTAATAACCTGGGTTTGTTCTGACAGCACAACACTACAATGTATCGATGATGAAGACCTGTCTGAAGATCTCGAGTAATGCGGAGCAGCCTCAGCACAAGAGCAACATGAACTGCCTCAGGAGAAGTTCGGTAAGCATTGGCCTACTACGATTTTATCGTTTGATCATAGATTTAATCGACTTAAGAAAGAAGCTATGTATAGGCGCTTGACCAATGTGTCTTGGGACTGATTCAAATTGCTCTTCTGCAGACGCGCGGCTCTTTTATCTCCATATCTTCCTCCAAAGCACCGTATAGTATAGCGAAAGAAATGATCTGCCAGATGACCAGTCGGTCCCTACTGCGCAACAGATCTGACGGCTGCAATACAGAACTCTCGACTGAGAACGAATAGCTTCCGGGACCACACCTACAAGGGACGAGATTATCATGAGCTTTTAATCTTTCATCATGATCGACGATCTACCCTCTAGCTCCCTTGCACAACCCCAGCCGAACTTCGACACTCTAGAGCCAATTCTTATCCCCATGATGGCTGACAAACCCACCTCCAAACTCCTCCACGGTCGCACGTTCCAGCAACCGCACCATAGCATCAACAGACTCGCCCACACTGATCGGTCCCTTGAAATCAGGGGCAAAAGCCGCAAACTTCGCCCCCATAGCCTGCATTCCCTTCAGCTCCTCAGGCGTGGACTGCTTCCCTTCACTCGTATCCACGAAACCCGGAGAGACCGAGAAGACCAGAATCCCCTCGTCGCGACCCACAGCAGCATGATACTTCCCAACAAGCAGAGTCGTCGCAGCCTTAGAAACAGAGTAAGGCACCGCGACGCCAAGATTGAATTGATTGATAACTTCCAGATCCGCCATGCCGGTGCTCGTCACTAAGATTTTCTTGCCGGTACCTTGACGGATCAGGGGGAGGAAAGAGCTGAGAACATACGCTGTGCCCACGACGTTAGGCGTGAAACTTTTCTCTAGACTCTTGCCTAGTTCTTCTGGGCTAAGGTCCAGAACGGTGTTGTAAGCGGTGTCGGTGTCGACTAGGGCTGCGTTGTGGATCAAGTAGTCTAGCGAACCGCCTGTGATGGCAGCAACATTTTGAGCTGCTTTTTGGACAGCAGCAGAGTCTGTGATCTCGACGGAGAGGAGATGGACGTTGGTGATTCCGTCTTTAAGCAGACGGGCCTTTGTGGCGGATACGTCGCGGACTGTGCCGATTACGGTGTTGCCTGGGACTGAGGCGAGGTGGGCAATCCAGCCGTAGCCTAGGCCTCGCGAGGCGCCGGTGATGAGGTAGGATGGCATGGTGTCCTATGGCCACTTGGAAGTAGAGTCGGTACTGTGGGGTGACAGATACGGTTTTCAGTCACCAGTGCTGTACAGAGTCAAGTATAGTCCTAGTTCAGGTTTTGGTGATATGTTGTTGTGAGTAGAGAGGGTGCAACAATGCGGTCTTTATGGAAATGTCGAACAGCGTCATCACATGGCCGGACAGCATCACATCGACTGATATACAGCATAGCACAGCGTCCGATTGCTCACAACACCCACTGGCGTGAAGCTTCACCATACTCGCCAGACCCTAATTTGCTATGCAGGATTGCCTATGCCTGGTAAGCGTAGGACGCTGCATTGGGAAGCTGGTCTTGAAAGACGTGCATAGGCGCCTGTTGTGCAGAGCCAAGCGCAGCTGGCTTACGAGAGCAAGCCAATAGTGTACTGACGTGGTGTAGCGAATGCCTGGCTTTCTCCTTTCAGCTGCGGTCTTGGGAGTACCACTCGGCATTAATAGCCGGCTTCGGGACAACCACAATCCCGCTATCTTCGGGTGCGAAATGGGACCTTCACAGCCATACTGCAGTGGCAGCCGTGACAACTTTCCCATCATCTGTCTTGCCCAGGTTGACCTTCGACACTTCTTTGATCTTCTTCCCATCGAAGGAGATGATCGAGATCCAGCCTTCTTGGCTGTCCGTTAACGCCAGATATTCTATGTCGCCGTGATCTTTGCTCCAGGGAGCTGGCTCCACAGCATTCGCAATGCCGCCACTGGTTGGTGTCTCCCAGATGTCGATTGGGTCCTCATTCTCGAGATAACCATCTTCTTTCAGTCTGTACGCCGCAACATATCCCATAGTCTCAGCTTCTAGGCCTCGGTTGGATGCATAAAGATACTTCGGCTTTGCTGGATCTGGGCCTGTAGAAAATCGAACTTCATCTGCCCAGTACTTCGTGCAGTCCTTTCCGGGAGGTAATACACTGCATCCTTGTTTGTGCTCAAGCGTTACTCCGTCTTCAGCAATGGCGAACACATCCACCATACTGCTGTGCTCCTGTAGACTGTACAGAACCATTCCATTAGGATGAGGCCAGGTGTGTCGCGGACCATCATGCTCTCGTGGCGAGATATGCTTGCTGCCAAGTTCCAGAGGAGGATCAGAGATGCCTCGTTGGCTGTGTGTCACTTTGTACGTCCAGATGCAGTTTCGTCCAATGTCTGCGACATAGAGACTTTTCCCATCAGGACTTAGATCTACGCTGTGAGCTCCGTGGCGAAGTCCTGCGAAGCTGCCATGGGCAACGATTCCTCGCTTCTCACTTTGGTTCTCGCCTTGGCCAGATACATAGTCCAGTTCCTGTACCAAGTCGCCAATTGTGCCATCGGCTTCACGCCTAAAGACCTCACCAGACGGACCCCCGACACTGAAGACATGGGTTTGATTGCTGCAGACGTAGCCGGACAATGATTTCACATTCTTCGCATTGAGGAACTGAATATCGCGGCCATTTGCTCCAACTCTGTACGCTGCGATTGCAGGCTTCTCGAGCCATGCTGTACAATACAGGAATTTCCTGTCATTGGAAAGCGAGAGCCAGGAATGTGCTGCAATGGCCGGGTATTCCCTGATGATCTTCAAGGTTGGTTCATTGGTCCGAGAGCCCGGCGTGAACTGCAGCAGATAGAGCGATTGACGATTGAACGATCCAACGATGAAGTCCATGGCGGCCATATTGTCAGTATGATGTGTTTGCAGTCAACGATCCAAGAGAAAGAGTTTGTCAGCAGAAGGGAAGTCTACGTGGAAAGAATCTTAGGCTTGTAGCGGACGGAGTGCAAGGAAGACCTCGGGCCGTGTACCTGCAGCACTAGGAAGCTCGATGTGGTGGCTGTCTACATTGAACTGCGTGCATGATCTGGCATGATTAACAGTAAGTACGATGGCCGTGAGTTTGGATATGCTAGAACGCAATGTGAATTCAATATGCGAACATCGATCGTGGTGCTGTCGGGATGGAAGGAGGAGGAGGAGGAGCTGCAAGAAGGAGTAGCAACTGCGGATGACGTAGGACTACGCCGTCCGGCTTTCCCAGCATGGCATCCCGGCCGTATCCATGGATGGAATTCTGGTAGACCCTCTCACATGCTTATAGGCAACCGTGAATCTGGTCAAACATACACCATGCAGTCTGGAATTAGCGGTATGTTATGGATATATCGAAAGCCAGGAGAAGCGGAGCTAATGCCTTACAGCCTCCCAAGAACTCCACGAGGCCTTTAACCAATTCGTCTCAGCACCCGACCAACGAGCACTCCTCGCCGGCATCGAGAAAGAGCAACTAGTCCCCCAAACCACCATCCCTTTGCAAGCCTCCGACTTCAAAAACGACCTCAACGCCCTCCAATCGCACCTCTCCCCCAACGAGGCCGCCTACGTCCTCATCAAAGTCGAGCCCGGTGCCGCCAATGGCTTCATCGCAGTCACCTTCGTCCCCAACTCGGCACCCGTCCGCCAAAAGATGCTCTTCGCCGCGACACGTCTGACCCTCGTCCGGGAACTCGGCATCGAACGCTTTCGATCAACCCTCTTCGCGACAGAAAAGGACGAGCTCACGGCGCAGGGTTGGACGAAGCATGAACAGCACGAGAACCTTTCGGCTCCATTGACGGAGGAGGAGGCTGGGCTCGCCGGCGTAAAGGAGGCAGAAGCACAAGAATCGCAAGGCACGGGCGCACGGCGAGGCCACGTCGACAGCAAGATCAACGTCCCCACCGGCGAGGGCGTGCTCGAAGCTCTGGCCAGCTTGAAAGAGGAAGGCTGCAAGGGGACATTAGTGCAACTGAAATTCCAGCTACCGGCTGAGACTCTTACGCTCGATTCCTCAGAGGACAATGTCGAGCCCGTGCAGGTCGCCAGCACGATTTCAGCGAATGAGCCAAGGTATTCTTTCTACTCGCTTCCCACGAGTGCAGAGACGAGCATTCTGTTCATCTATACCTGCCCAAGCAGTTCGAAGATCAAAGAGAGGATGATATACAGCACGAGTAAGAGCTGGACTCGGATCGTGGCGGAGCGTGATGCCGGCATTACAGTGACGAAGTCGGTGGAGGCCACAGAGCCGAGTGAGCTGACTGTGGATGTATTTGGAGGAGAAGCCGCAGGGAGTGCAGAGCAGGCGAGTGGAGAGACGAAGCCTAGTACTGGTTTTGCAAGACCCAAGAGGCCAGGAAGGCGATAATGGAGAGCAAAGGGGCCAACCGAAAGTTCAGCCTGGGCGTGGCCATAGAAGGGCCGAAGTGCAGAGATATGTTCCAAATACTACTTCTAGGGAATCAAATTGCAAAGCTGATGCAACGTGCATCTAGCAAAAAGAAATTATCGATTTTTGCAACAGACTCAGGTCAAGCCAAGACTCGAACCAAGCGCAAGTACCTGCGAACAGCAAAAGGGAAGGATCCCGAAGGACATGGTAATTGTCTCCGAAGAGCCAGTAGATCTTATTGGTTGAGCTACTTCCCTGGTGGCTCACCCAGTTTCTGAACTACATATAAGTAGCACGCTCAAGCTGCTGGCTGGCGGTGACTCGATTGGGAACGTGGTACACAAGCTGAAGAATCAATCTCAAGAAGCAACTCGTTCTTCGAAGCCATAGGATTTCATTGAGCAAGCTGCCTAGGATTGCTTGCACCTACGCGGCAGCGAGGACGGTAAGTAGTAAGTAAACTACACTCAAGCCTTGAGAAAGACCTTCTGCATCTCACAGAATTCTTGCTTCCTCCGCCGTATTCGTACGCTCGAGCCTCTTCTCTTGAAGCTACGTCGGCGTGGGACAAGCCATTCAGAGTTCTTCGAACCTTTTCTACAGGAGGGCGTTAGTCCAGTGTCTCAGAATATGGTGAAATCGGAGGAGCGTCGCAGTGCACGAGCCGCTCTGCAGTACGTACCTGATTTCCACCTTCAGTTCCTTTGCCGCACGATGGAGTCTGGCTTTCTACACCTCAACACCGCCATCTTCGTCGGAGGCCATGGGAGATTCGACTGAATCGTCTAGCGCGCAGACACCCTCTTGGGTGCCAAAGACACGAAACTTATTGCCGTAGACACGCCAAAAGTCACTCCCGAAGCGAGGCATGCCGCCAGGGATGGTAAGATCCTAAAAAGGGCTGTCAGTCATGCTCGAGAGTCGCGTGCTGGTTCTTCAGTAGGTTGTGTCGACGGTGAGGCGCGGCACTGCACAAAGCGCGATACTCAAAGGACGCCTACGTACCTGCTTGATGAAGCGATGCTTGAGGTCGGTCGGATCGTACTCGAATGGATCGTCCTTAGAGGCCGGCTCGAGCGTAGGATCGCCTATTCGCTTCCACTTGGCGCCAGCAATCGATGGTGTGAAGCCGGCGTCTCCAGGAGCCTCGTTGGTCCCGTTCTGATTCTGCTCCTTTTGCAGCTGGGACAGAGCATCGCCGGTGAGCTTCATCTTCACAACACCATTGGTGATGTCCGTTGGTGCTGCCGAATCAGGCTTGTCTTCAGGGTCAATGTACGAACCCTCACGTTCCAGTCTTGCAGACAATCTGACTGCCACTTGAGCGGTCAGGAAGCTGTCGAAGCCAGCTTCGTGAAATGCAGCCATGGTGTTGTACTTGGTATGCTGTCTGTCGGTGTCGAGAATCGGACTTGTCTGTGCGCTCAATTGCTCGGCGATCTGCTCTAAAGAGCTGATGGGGCTGATGTCTCCGCAGTTGTGCGTGGTCATGTATTTGGTGTCGACGACCATGGGCCATAGCTTATGCAAGCAGCGTTGAAACTCTTCAACAGTGTCTGGTAATTCGCCGATGAAGGTGCGGTAGATGTAGATCATGTCTAGAAAACAGTTGTGGCCAACTATCACCTTGGGGTTGCCACGGAGGATACCCTACAAGACACAGATTAGCTAAACTCGGTCCTGACGAACAAGTATCTCCGGGAATGGTGTTCTGTGGGGAGTTCGTGCCTGTGCGCGATTGAATTGGGCCTTGTAATCGTCCATATCGGCAAAAATTGGCTCGCCAGTGACGCTGTCCTTGGCGCATTCGCGGAGGTCGAGATTGCTGATATTACTACCATGGAGAGCCTAGTCAAGCAAATGGTTAGCTAAACCGAGTCGTGCAATGCATGCCTCCGACTATACACAAGTCTCTCAGCCACTGACTGGCATCCGATGCCATCAAAACGTACCTCGATGATCCAACGGAATCCTAGAGGTAAAAGGTCAGCAAATGTCAAGACATCCGAGTCGACTAGCACTTTTGACTTCACTTACCTTTCTGACGACCGATCCGCTCCTCAAGCTCGCGTCTGCGATCAGCAGCGATTCTGTCCTCGCGCTCTCTGTTAAAGCGCAAGATCTGGATGAACCCTTTCTTGCTGACGGTGACTAGCTCGGGGAACTCGGCGCGCACAAGCTGATGGACCAGCCGCTTCTCAAATCGAGACAGCTCGCCGGCTTGACGTCGACCATCCTTAAAGGTTTCGTAGCCAACTGGAGCGATGTTGAGATAAGCGGGTGTATCCATGTGGCGTGACTTGACCCAGGTATCGATCTCGCCTCGGACCCTTTCGAGGAATGCCAGTGATTCAGTCTCGGTCGGCTTGATCTGGATATCGGCCTACAAGCGCGGGTGTGTCAGTTGTGTCCGAGAGTCGTCGATGGTTCTCTCAGAGTGCTGCGCAGACTGTGAAGCGCAGCACTGCACGAAGCGCTCGTACGTACCATGCTGGTCTTGTCTTGCCGCATCGCGAACTTTTCACGAGCCACCTTCGCCTCAGCACGTGAGAGATATGGAACACCGAGCTTGAACGGCCGACCGATGTCGAAACCTACGCCAAGCAAGAACTCGGCGGCTCCAGACTGAAACGAGAAGATGCGTTCGATGTCAAGGCCGCGCTCATTGATGACGGGTGAGAGGTCGAAGTTGTACGGCTTGAGGGTATATTTGCCATCGTGTACGTTCTGGTCAACGCAGGTGATGCCAATCTGCAGTATCTGATAGCGCTCTGCTGCCTCCTTGATCTCGAGATAGCGTTGCTGGATGGTCGGTTTGCCCGCATCTTTGGCCCAGGAGCCTTTAGAAGGCACGCCCGAAAGCTCCAGGTCAATCGCCACAAAGTGCGCCTCTGATATGTCGCTGATGATGTCCAGCAGGAGTGGATAGAAGCTGACTTTGTCAACCTCCATTGTGCTGTTGGATATTCCGCTGCTCAATTTAGCAATGTTTGTTTGCAGCATCAGAGAGTGGGTGGGGGTGCGTGTGGCAAGTGTGGTCAACTTTGAGATGAGTCGGCGAAGCCAGCCGATCGCGGACGAAGAGGAAAGAGAGACTGGCGACGATGAGTACGATCTCAAGCACAGTTGCACCTGCCGCTGCCGCTGCCGCTGCCGCTGTCTCGGCTGCGCGCGTCGGAAGAGATACGTCGTGCGAGGGAGAGTGAATGAAAGTACTTCTCGATGCGATGCGGGTCCCTAAGATAACACCACAGTTTGCTCGTGCGGCGGTAAGAGTCCGCGCTGGACGAGGACGCATGCAAGTGAGCGTTTCGTGACAGTGGTCGACTGTGTTCGCCAGAACAGTCGATTGCTATTATATGTATCGTGCGCAAGCAAACGCTGAGGTGCAGTCGCGGTGCATGTGCACCATGAGCTTGGGAATGGCAGATCGTAAGCCAGCAAGGATCATGGTTCACGGGAGATTGCGGGCCGAAGTTCCTCGGTGCATCACCTCCAGCTTCTTGTGACGCGCACGACCAGCAGATAGATGCAAGCTGCTCTCCCACCATACGCCGTACACGTCTCTCATACGGAGATGGCCTCAATGACCTCCACGGGCACCATCACCTACCAGGACACGCTGGATTCGCAGTACCTGTCGAGCTCCCTTTCCAGCCTCTCGAGGTCCCGGAGCACGAACTCGCTGATCGTTCGGACGTACAAGCAGGCAACGCAGCTGTACCTCACCAAGCGATTCAAAGAGGCTTGGGATACCATCGAGCCTATCGTATCCGCGCAACAGTCACCAGAAGCGCATGTCAATGGTGATGGAGATGCCCCAAGTCCCGCTCCTGTCGCGCAAAGTTCGAAGGGCACCCGGACGAAGGTTTGGGTCTTCTACATAACCCTGCTGCATTCGATAGTGGACATCGGACCTGAAGAAGGAAGGAATACCTTTGGTTCAGCGGTGTGGAGGCAACTGGTTACGAAGGTCAGGGAGGGAACCATATGGGACGAAATCATTCGATTGGGCTATGGTGGAAGTGAAGGAGATGTCGATCCAGATGTTGTCGTGAACTTGGCAACTCTTCTCTCGAGCCATATGCAGAGCCAAAGGCTCAATCAGCAGCATCTGGAGGCCTATCTCTCCGCGTCAGCGGACGCGGCGCAACTAGCTATCTACCACGATGGAACCGCAACGCCCATGTCGAACAACACCTCCTCACCGAAAGAGCTCACGACCCGTCTGAAGATTATCGAACTGTACGCCTTACACGTACTACCAGCTAATAACGAGTGGGAATACGCGCAGCAGTTCATTGAGATGAACGACATGCTGGACGACGAGCGACGTGAAGCATTCTTGCATGCTTTACAGAGCATCAAGGACGAGAAGGATGGGACTGCCCAGCGCGAACGCGAATTGGAGGAACTGCGAGAGCGTGAGCTGGAAGAGCAACGAGCAGCAGAAGAAGCGAAGCGAAGGGATGAGGAACGCCAAGAACAGGAGCGCAAGAAGGCCGCCGAAGCAGACAAGGCCCGCTCAAGCGGCTCTGCTGTCGCCAGTAATCCGCGACCTGTCAACGGTGCATCGTCCAACGGCAGGTCGGGAGTCGGTGACCAAAATTCTCCTGGACAACCGAGCCCTAAATCCTCAAAGCCGCAGAAGAAGGCGCTGGTCCAGCCGCGGAGCTTGTACAGCCGGGCGTCTCATGTATTGCATAACTTCCAACACCTGATAACGCAGGCTGGGCGCAACGTGACGGGGAACAGCATAGTGCTTTTGCGGTTCCTCATGTTCATGCTCGCGTTGGTCCTGGTTATGGCCCGGAGAGACATCCGGGAGCGACTGAACCGGGCTTTGCACACCAGCTTGGAGAAGATAAAGTCAACGGTCGGCATGGGTGTGAAAGTGTCGTATGTATAACATCACCATGACGGCGGTCTGTCGCTGTGAAATAGTGGATGAAGCTCTGCAGTACGACAATGATAATTTGTTTTAAGTCATGCGTACGGTGCGTGAGGTTTTGATACAGTCGCGAGTGCAGGAAAGGTTGACCACTGGCAGGTGCTGTACGTCGACGGACAGGTGCCAGCCGTCACTTCCAATCTCGACATGCATAGCGAACATGCGGACAACGCCGCCTTGTCACACCTGCAGGGCCATCTTCACCATCGAAGGATGCATCGTCGATGCGACAAATCCTGGAGCAAGATTCGAGCTTGCACACTTGAAATCGTTTCAAATCTCTAATAATAATACGCCTCACGAAAGATGCTTTCACCGGCTGCAAGTGCAGGTAACATCGATACAGAAACGCTGTCCGGGGCCAGAACCTTCTGAAACGGGCAACTGTCATCGCCGGGCGGGGAATGAGTGCCGTCTCTGCATGATGAACATCTGGAAATCAACCTAGGTTCACTGATCACTAATCATCCAAACATGCGACTTAACATACTCACAAAGGGATGCGACTAAGAAGCTTCTCATCTTCACATTGTGAAATCTCGATGCCTCGTGCAGACCATGACGTGATCAGGCCATGCAGATACTGTAGTAGTACAGCTTCCCAGGACAGCCCAATCACCGTTTCGCTGCAGCACGAATGTCCGCCGCGCCTTTGGACTCATCAATAATGACCATTCGCAGGTTTCACTACGACTGCTGTCCTACCTGCACAGCCCTGCTCCAACCAAGTAATGGTCGACAAAAAGGCCAAGCAAAGTACCGACTTACCCGGAGAGTTCGGAAGCATCGCCTTGAGACCTCACCCGGCCAAAGTTCAAGCGCGACGAAGCTTGATTGTCAGACTTACAGTAGCGGTCCAGAAGAATTCTACAGAGACGATCCGGAGCTTGGGACCTGTATCTAGAACCTCCTCAGTACTTCCCGTCCCCCCCCCCCCCATTCGCCGCCTTCCCCCAAACGTGTTACCGTCTGATTTGATGGGCCCATGCACTCTAGATTGCACCTCGGGATGTCCGACGTAGGTTTACTTAGCTGGGACTGACTGTACGAGCGCAGAGGCTTGAGCCTCGACGCGCGCGAGTACTCGAGCGGCCTGCAAGGCCAGTTGTTGCACCTCAACGCAGTCAAAATTGACTTCTCGATGTTGGTGGGATCCGATTGAGATCTAATATGCAGCTAGGGGGATTTCGGCGAACGAGGGGGAGGGGAAGTATCGAGGCTAGAAGCTGGACAGAGGCAAGAGGATGAAGCTCCATAACCTCTGCCAGCGTTCTCTGAACTAGCCAAAGGCCTGGAGCTACCTCTCAGAGATCGTGCCGTGTATTAGGGCATTTTCTCGGCTGTCGAGCGCCTCGGACGGAGGGGAACCATATTGACATGTATGGAAGTAGAGGCGCTAGATGCCCCTAGATCATCAGGCCTGCAGTGGTGTGTAAAAGATAGACATCGGTCGACATGGTGGAGAATCGACACGTGGATGATGCCCCATCATGGCGCCATCTACCGGGCGGTTTGGGCAGCAGTAGCAGGTAAGGTGATGACTTTGTGCTCCCTCATCACCTCGTGGCAGCCACTGCGCAGATAAGAGGCACCGGCGGCGGTCTCTTTCGCCGTCGCAAGCCTTGAAATTTCGGAGTCGGCTGCGAAGCCCGACCATCCGCAGTATTCCTGATTGATTTTGCGGTCGTTTCTTTCTTCTGTCGTCTCACCCGCTCTCGAAGACTCAATGTTGAGGAGCTTGTGCCTGCAGATGCCGACCCGGATGTCTAACTTTTGAGATCCCATCATCAATCCCTGCTCGTATATTTGACTCGGTCGATGATGCCCCAGGCTACGCACTCTTTTCTTGCTTTCAGTGAAAGGCTTTCTCCGTGCATATTCTATGAGCAGCAGTCTTCCAACAAAGGCTGACGGAGAAGTGGATTGTCGCTCTTCCCTCAACACGGTGTGACCGTAGGACATAGCAGTAAACTCAACGAAGCTCAACAGCCGTAGAGCCTGTTTGCAATAGAGTTGAAGACAGCACGGCCCGATAGATACCGAAGGCATGCCGTTCGATCGGCGCTGGGTTGATGACAGGTTGTCTCGATCATATGGCGTACCTAGTATCTCGATATGTGGGACAAGCCGACATGGTCCTGTCAGTGAATGAGAAATTGTAAGCGAAGGCACCGTTCCACCACTGCTTATCTCACAGATGTCCCGTCTCAGATCGCGATAGATCTCTCTCTTCTTCATAGAGTAGTGCCTCTTGCGCGAGACTACTACTCCACCCGGCGTCTTTTGCAGGCGGCAAGGCACGGCAGGGCACGGCACGGAACCACATCCGAAGCAGTGAAGAGATATACTTCTCTACCGACCTTGGACTTAGCTGCATGGCGCATCCTCTAGAGCTCTAGCTTATGCTCGCTGTGGCTGCCTTCGCTTGCAGAGCCCAGAGGTGCGCGTCTCACTAGCGTCCCACCTGGTTGTTCAATTGATGCTGGGTCGCGTCTGAGCCTTCATGGTTACACAGCACTCGGTGGCTCCTCCGATATCTAAGGCGCTACTCCCGGAGCCATCACAGCAAACATCATCGCCTCAGGCCTAAGCACCTTTGCGGCCTGCTGCAAACCCAGCTCTCTTGGACGGAAGTGGACAGCCTCAAGGGTATTCTCAGACAGTGACCCACGCTGTATGCCAACTTGTTACGGAGACCAGCATGGAAGCGAGAGCAGACTCGCAGCAGCAATCTGCTGTAAATGCGTACGCACTCCGGCGGCATCCCGAGGGATCGGGCAGGATCCCAATCTCGATGCTATTAACGACCTCACCGGAGACATCTCCTTGCAGGCCGGTGGTGCATCCGTACAGGGCGGACAGCCGCAGCAGTTCCTCCAGCACAGGGGAGATTCGGCGGGGTTCGAGCATTACGACCTCGCCGTACGGCAAATCCCCTACAATGGACACCATCCTCAACGGCAGTACGCCACGAAACCCATACGCCAATGGTCAACCTTACAGTAGTCCCGAAATGGACGCATATCCTCATTCACCCGGGACTCTTGACATAGGACGACGGCCGCGAGCGCCCAGGCCATCTTACAGCGAAGAGCAGAAGTTCTTCATCATGTACACCCGGATCGTGCGCGATCTGAGCTGGCCCGAGATAGAGGATGAGTTTGAGAGGTTCTTCGGGTCGAGGTCGAAGGGAGGGTTGACTTCAGTGTACTACCGAGTGCGACGAGATTGGGGACTCTTGGAGGTTCTGAAGAGCGGTGCGAATTCGTATGCCGCCGACTGCAGAGAAGTGGAAAGGCGTGCGATGAACTTTTCGGCGGAGTTCCTCGGCCAGATCGGATACCTCGTCAGTTGAGCTCGGCGAAGCATGCTCAAACAGCATCGTGAAGACGGGCTTTCCCTCGACTGCCACAATACCCACCAACACAACGCAACTGAAGATGCAGTCTCGCTGGTGCCACTTGCCAGCACGCGCTTCCACGGTAACCATTATCTTTTGCCAGAGGCTGGTCCCTCCACTGAAAGCATTTATTGGCAGCGAACACAGGCGTTCGGCGTGACATGGAGATACTGCGAGAATAGACTTTCAGAGCTATGCTCCGTGCTCGAGCCGATCTGCGAAACTTGCTCGGGCGGGACAGAACGGGAGATCAGAACGAAATGAATGACGGCCGCGGCAGGGGGTATGACTGTGTTATGGAAGGTCGGATATGGGCGGCAGGACGCGAAGTGCGTATATATAGTTCCGATAGTACAACGCTAATTTTCTTCTTCGTCCACACCCTCTACCGCACCTGACAGGTACTTCGAGAACTTGTCTGGAGTCTTCTTGCGCCATGGGTTCATCTGCCGCTCGTACTCGTCATCGCTGAAGTTGCCAGTGTCAGCGTCCCATTCCTCGTCGTCTGATCCGTGAGCACGATAGCCATACGCATTGCGATTGTACTCGTCGTCCGAAGCAACTTCGTCATCAGGATAGTCGGCGCCATACCAGTCCTCGGCATTCTCGTCATCTTCATCGCTGTCCCAGTCCTTGTCACTGGGTTCGTCTTCAATGTAAGTCTCCCATGCAGCTTGGTCTTCTTCAGTGATGACTAGGTAGCCCACATTCCCACCAGAACCTTGAGCATCCACTTGAGCCGTTCCGGCTTCTGGGATTGGAGCCAGGACATAGGTGTCATAGACATAGTCGGCATCATCATCCATTTCCGTATCAACGTCTTTGTGAAGGTCAAGTGTCGTTTTGCCCGTAATCCTCTGCTTGTGCAACTCTCGACTCCGCTGTGGTGGAAGCTTGGGCTTCGCAGTGACCTTTGGCTTTAGAGGCACTTGTTCCTTGGCTACCTGTTCCATGGCAAACTGATTGAGCGAGTCTGCCACTGCGGCCATGGCGGGCTCCGCTGTGCTGGCGCCGGTGACGCGTGGCGCAGGCTGTCCACCCACGCGGACAGCAGATCCTCTGCCTGGCCGCTTCAGACTGTCGACTGCAGAGGCATCTGCTCCATCGTTCCTTCCCTTCTCAGCCATCTTGAGCAGATCGTCCGCGTTCTTCTTGCCTCGGCGCTCGATGAAAGTTGCGATGCCATCTTCCTTGTCCTTGACCTTGCGTTTCTTGATACCACCTTCCTCATTGCTCGGTCGCTTCAGGTGAAAGATTCGGCGCTCTTTAGTGGCGCTCGCAACGGGATCCAGTCCTTTACCTGAGACATGTGAAGCCGTGACACGTGAGGTTGCTGGCTGGCTGGCTGCAGTTCCCCCATCGAATAACCCTTCTTGCGCCGCGTTTGTGGTGTCCTTCTTGAGCACGTAGTGTACATTTTGCGTGTGCTGTCTCTTGCCCGGCCGCTCTACCAACAATGCATCCGGCGCCAGCTCATCGTGCCTCCGCTTGATGCGCACGACGTCGGGACCCGGGCTGGACATGCTCTGGCTGTGGCTGTCGAGTCGCGTGGAGGAAAGGCTGCTGAGTGGTACAGTTGCGGTGCCTTTGCGGCCGTTCCCTCAAAATGTGTCGTTCGCGTGCGCTATTGCAGGTGGGTGGTCGCGGCGCGGTTGATGATGAGTGAAAAGTCCCGGAGCAAGTTCTCAAACAACACAACGACATGCAGGTACATTCACTAGCGTCTCGCACGGGCCTTGGAGCTTTGTGTCATCATGCAGCTACCCCGCCGTCTCCATTCACTTTCACTTCTTCGAGTCACGCACTAAGTGAAAATTATGACGGCGCATACATTCACGAACAACACTGTTATGACTATGTGCCACTTATTCATGATAACTGCCATACAACCCTACAACCGACTCTTCGCCCTACGCACCGTCAGCCATGACCCCTCTCTCCCCAAACACAGCAACCCATACCTACGGCAACACAGCAATACACTCAATCTCCACATCCGTGCCCAGAGGAAGCTGCTTAGCAGCCACACAAGTCCTACAAGGCTTCGTCTCTCCCCAGTACTGCTTGTAAACCTCATTCATCTCGGCGAAATTCTTCATATCGTCAATGAAAACGTTCACCTTGACTACGTTCTCGATGCTGGTGCCTGCAGCCTCGAGGACAGAGGTGAGGTTCTTGATGCATTGGTGCTGCAGCTTTTGTTAGATCTGCCCATGTGTGTAGCTTCTTCGTAGCTTGACCTACAGTTCTGTCGGCGACGGATCCCTCAATCAGCTTGTTTGTAGCTGGATCCATGCCGATCGAGCCGGAGCAGTAGACTGTGCCATTGGCGACGATGGCTTGGCTGTAGATGCCAGGTAATGGCTTCGGGGCGTTTTCGGTGAGGACGGCCTGCTTGGAAGACATTGCGAAAATTGTATGGTCGTGGTGAGATGAGTCGTCTACGAACGAAAGAATTATTGTAGTATCTGCATGTGATATGCAGGGCGTGGTGGATCTTAGTAATCCCGGGCAAGAGCTTTGGCCGTGGCGGTCGCGGCAAGTGGTGGAGAAGCTTGCCTGTATCGCAATACGAGGGCAGTGATAAGATATGGCTGACGTTACGGCATACCATGACAGGTAAATAACAGCATGCTTCTAGTACGCTCGATTCTGGCTATATCACATGAAGTACAGATCGCTCACGACAAATAACACAAAGCAGAGTTCAGTCATTCCAACCCGCACCTAACCAACCTCACCTTGCTTCGCCTTGTCCTTCGCCTTCTGGCCACGCCGGTTCTGACCACGTGGAGTCGGCTGTCCGTCCTTGGGGTCAGCTTGCTTCGTGTTCTGATCAGCGCCGGTAGCATCAGATGAGGCTTCCTGGGATGCTTCGGTCTTGCCGCCGTTGACGGTGCCACCAATTCGCTCCCACTCCCGCTGTCTGCGCTCGACCGGCCGCTCGCGCTGTCTGGCCTCGCGGCGGACGCGCCACTCTTCGAGAATGACAGCGAAAGCCGCATCAAGCTTCTCGTTGCCGGGCTGTTGCAAGAATGCCCCGACCTCTTCGACCTCGGCCGCACTGTAGGCACGTCTCCCCCTGAAGTGTTCCATGGAGTTGATGCAGCGGATGAGAACAGGGTCGTCGGCGGGAAGCCAGCCAGCAAGTCGCTTGAAGGTGCTATGCATTGTCAGCGGTCTATCAACGATGGTTGGGCCAGATCGAACATACCTTATTTCGAGAGGAGCTGCCGACACGCGCTGAACGATTTCCCTACGCAGCCTGGCAATCTTGCCCCAGGGTCGGAGCTCGAATGCCAGTGCTGCTTGGTAGAAGTCGATGAGACCGATCAGTTTGATCTCGTTCAGCCTAGGTGGAGCGTAGTCGATGAGTTCCTTGTCGCTCGACTCGTTGTCCTTCATCCACTTCATTGTGAAATCCAGAGCTTCCGTTGAGTGCATCTCCACAACGTCGAGCTTGAGCTGCAGCGTCCTTTTCGCCATGTGCGGTCTAGCATAGGCGAGCGAGACGGGTGCGGTACGGGGCGCCTTGTCTCCTGCTTGTGACTTCTCCCGTGATGGCTTCGACTTGCTGCTGGTATGTCCTGATGCAGCCTTGTCCTCAGCAGCGTTCGCATCATCAGCCCGGTCAACATTTGAGGTGACTTTGGGAGAGGAGGTTGGAGTCGCCTTCGAGGAAATTGCTTGAGTGGCCTCCTGCCGCCTAGGGAAGACTCTCTTGGGAATACCCGAGAAGCGCGCTAGGAGTTTCAGCGGGATTGAGCCTACGAACTCATGTCCGCTGTAGACATCGACCTTTGGACCAGGACTCTGTCTGGGTCTAGAGGAGCTCTCTCCATCGCGCTTTGCAGTGAACTTCGACTCATAGCCGATCTTAAGAGTCTCACCGTCCGTGGTCTGCACGGTGTAAAGTGGATGATGAAGGTAGCCAAACTCTGGATAGTAATATAGCGGATGCTGCGTCCCGTATGGACACTGGTGCCAGAAAGGTTCTGTGGTCTGCGGTGGTGCTTGTTGGTGCAAATGCCCGAAGAGGCGATGTTGGTACTGTTGTGCTGGAGTTGGTAGCGGTTGCGGTTGCGGTGTTTGTCGCTGATGTGGTTGTTGTTGTGTTGTTGTTGTTGTTGTTGTTGGAGTAGACGAGTGAAATCGAGAAGTGCTTATATGTGCTTTGAACATCTCGCGAAGCGTCGGTGAAGCGCTGTCGCCACTAGTGGCCTGTGAGCTTGTGATGCGGTGTTCCATGATTATTCACCATACTTGGACAGTCAGCGATGGCCGCAGAAGTGCTATATAAGGCACGGAGACGGGCAGAAACGGCGTTATCGTGCATGTGTCGTGGCTAGCCGTTCACCATGTTGTAAATGTTTATATTGTGAGCCATCCGCGATCGCATTCACTGATACCGCTTATGACGCCAGCGGCCTGCATGTGGCAGTAGCAAGCGCGGGAGGAGCGAACAGTCCTTCATCGTTCACTACTGGTTTGCTCACACAAAGCAAACAGTCCTGCCGTTGGAAATCGCTTCAAGGACAGCGTGTGCAGTTTAGCCAAGGAACCTCTTGATCTCACCACCAACACCCTCAAGATCAAGCAAGAACGTATCATGGCCAAACAACGATCGATCTTCACCAAGCTCAACATGAGTCACGCTGCGATTGCCGACACGCCTAAGCGTCTCCGCAATTTCACGCTGCTGCCATGCTGGGAACAGGATGTCTGATGCCACGCCGAGCACAAGTGTTGGAATATCGCGTAGTGGTAGTAGACCTTTAATGAGATCCTCAGGCGGCGCTGACGACTGTGTGGGCTGATGCGAGTCCGACAGATTGGCTGCCATCATATCTGCTGAAGACTCCTGCTCCTGGTATGGCTCGTCTGGTAGGCTCAATGTGCAGCGATCTTCTTTCGCTTGCTCAAGGAAGGCGCCTTGCAATCTGTCGGCGTTTGATTTGCGTCTTTCAGTAGTGGCCTCTTGGAGTTGTGCGCCGAGATCGAAAAGGTCCATCGCTTTGCTCACGTAGAGTAAGCTATTCGCATCGTATTCTAGACACCACTTCTCGCCGGCGTGATCGAGGTATGTTTCGATGAGGAAGTCAGGACAGAGTGCTGGTGGTTTGCTAGCATCTGCACGCTGTCTACCGAACCGTTTCTCCCATTCGGGACCAGATCTGTAAGTAATGGTGGCGATCTCGCGGGCCAGCTTCATGCCAGTGTGTGGTGGAATCCCTTTGTAGTAGTTGCCTCGCGTCTTGGCCCAGTTCGGATCGTTCATCAGCACTTGTCGCTGTGTGTGCCGCATGGCGATACTGTATGGGTGACTTCTAGCACACCCCGAAACGGACGCGATCTTGCCCACTCGCTCGTTGTCCAATACACCAGCAGCGAGAGACTGCATACCGCCCATGCTGCATCCCACACTAGCGTACAGCTTGCCAATGCCCATCGCGTCTAGCAGTCTGAACTGCGCACGAACCATGTCTTGCATCGTCAAGATTGGAAAGCTGGTACCATAGTGTTCTCCACTAGTCGGGTTCTTGCTACTCGGGCCAGTACTACCATAGCATCCTCCAAGCACATTGGTGCATATCACAAAGTATTTGTTGGTATCAAGAGGAGCTCCCGGGCCAATAAACTTCTCCCACCAGCCTGGCTTTGGATTTGCTTCTGTGCTGTGGGCATGACTGCTCGCCGAAAGGCCAGTGTGTAGCAGAATTGCGTTGCTCTTGTCCGCATTCAACGTACCCCATCCTTCCCATGCTATGTCGAACTCAGACAACACACCTCCCCAATCGAGGAGAAAGGGCTCAGTCGAGTGGAAGACCTCAGTCTTGCCAGCAGTATACGACGGTTCCGGACCAGACAATGATCGCTTCGTGTTGAGCTGTCTCGTGCGGTCTTCGTGACTATCGAGGCACGGGAAGGACAATTGCGGATTGAAAATCGAGGGGCCAGCGGGAGTGTCATCCTTTATCGGTTGTGCTGCGAATGCTTGAGCAGGTCGCCTGGCATTCCGAGATATTGTTCGTTGTTGTGCAGCAGCAAATCGTCCTCTCGGGTTCGTCTTTCGCAGAGCTTTCGGAGCCTGTCTCGCCAAGCTGTTCAAGGTCCGTGAGGCACTCATGTTGTGCTCTGTCCTTCAACACTCCGGTACGAAGTCGACGTAATCTCAAGCATTCCTTGTGTCACAATAGGACCAAAGTAGAGGGTCAAGGGTACGTCAAAAACGATCTCGAACCATTACTCATCGGTATCACTAATATTGGCGCTACCTAGGTACGTTTCAAGTACGCCTTGCAGGGCTGAAAGCGGTGTAGACTAAACCATGGATATTCTGCCAGTGCATTCTGACGACGCCTCGATTCCTGAGTACACATCTATTTATTCTATAGATTAGCCTTCGCGTCTCCTATATACGCCCTCTGCCTCAGCTCCTTCCGCAAAATCTTGCCAGAAGCACTCTTTGGGATCTGATCGACAAATTCAACTCCACCACGAAGTTGCTTATGGCTAGCAGCACTGGTCTTGACGAAGTCCACAACCTCATCAGCTGCAACAGTGTTCCCTGCTACGGCCACGACGAACGCCTTCGGCACTTCCGTCCCATATCTCTCCGATTGCACTCCAATCACTGCAGCATCTACAATCTTTGGATGCGACGTGAGTAGATCTTCCAGCTCTGCCGGAGCGACTTGCAAGCCTTTGTACTTGATCAGCTCTTTCTTGCGGTCGACCAGGTATACCAAGTCATTCTTGATGTAGCCGACGTCACCGGTGAAGTACCAGCCGTTCACAATCGAAGCCTTTGTTGCGGTGGGGTTGTTGTGATAACCTTGACACACTACTGGTCCAGCTACGAGCATCTCTCCCACACCTTCAGGCTCGACATCTTTCCCTTCGTCATTGACTACGCGGAGGCGTACGTTTGGCAAGATACCGCCCACAGCTCCAGTCTCGTCTCGTACGTCCCAGTCGGTGGCTGTAATTGATCCGTCTGTTTCAGTTGCACCCCAGGTCTGCGTCATGAAAGTCTTTCCCTTGCCTAACTTCTGGCTGACCTCTTTGACCAGCTCTAAGCCCATCGGAGCCGCGCCACTACATGCTACTTCAAGGCTATCAAAGTGATCTGTCACCTTCGGACTCTTCGCCACCTGAAGCCAGATCGGTGGCACTGAGAATTGATAGATCGTGCGGTAGTGCCGACTGTACTCGATAAACTCATCGAAATTGTACTTCTCCAGCCAGTAAACAGTCCCGCCCATGTAAAATGGATTGAGCGAATACTGCTGAATGCCCGCGATGTGTGCCATAGGTAAGCAGCCAATCGTACGCCAGTCGAAGCGATGACCTTCCTGGCTACGGCGAGAGATGTATCGAGCGCCGACGCGCATGCTGAGGATGCTGCTTGAGACCAGGTTCCAGTGAGACAAACGAACACCCTTTGGTAGACCTGTCGTCCCTGATGAGTAGAGTATACACGTCGTGACGCTCTCGAGGTCAGCGAGATCGGTGAGTCTCTCCCACTCGAGCATTCTTCCCGGAAATGATCGTAGGACGTCGACGTCAGGTTTGCCAGAAAGCAGCAATTTCCATCCTCTCGAAGAAGAGCTGTCGATCACCAAGACAAGTCCGGGTGCGATGCCGCAATGCTTCGCTGCAGCGATTGTCGTCTCCTCGTACTCCTTTGAACAGAGTAGAAGGACGGCGCCAGAGTCACGAATCTGTCGCACCAGCTCGGGAACAGTCGAGGCTGTACTCGCGCCGCAGTACACGCCTCCAGCGGCCATGATACCGTAGAATACGATTGGTAGGAAAGGACTGAGCGATGCCGTCGAGAGCACCACATCATTCCCAATTCCATTACTGCCTATGTTGTACTTGTGTCGTAATACGTACGCTATACGTCTGGTCAAGTCGCGAGCTTCCGCTTTCGTGATTCTGTTCTCTGGTTCGTGGGCGAACGCGTGGATGACAGTGTCCTCCTTTGCTGAACACCATGTTGACTCTGGTCTCGTCAGTCAGTGTAAATGAAGCACTGCTCTTGTAGGCGTACCGAAGAGCAACGTCAGTGTGTCAAGCTTTGGGAGGTCAATATCTGCATGCCTCGACTTGTAGATATGCATGATGGGCCGGGACAGAAGGTCGGATTCACAATTGTCCTCAGGGCTTCGCTCGCACGATCACCTATTACGTGATGGTATTCTGCATGGCAGCAGTAGGAGGAGCCTGGATGGCTCTGCTTTTTGTGAAGCATATCATGGTGCGGGGCACAGTTGTGATACCCAAGGTCTTCCCTGGCCTGTATGCTCCTTTTCAACGAAGGACGTGTCTGATACTTTGTGACAGCTCATCTCGAGTAAACCAGGCATGGACGATGAGCATGTGAGCTGTACAGGGAAAGCCGTATAATAACTACGGAGTCACCATGCCTTGGCTCCAAGGAATAGTTCGGGCTAGACAGTAGGATAAACTTTACTTGCCTCATGAAGCGAATGCATTGAACAGAAGCGCGTAGCCTGAGGCTGGGACCGCATGTTGTCCTTGTCCCCTTATTCATTCCGCTGCTTGTGGTCCGGAAGCGATGGCCTGGTGTATTTCTTCGGAGGTCCAGGGCGCTGGTCAAAGAAGGACGGCCAAGCCGGAGCACCGGGAGCCGATGCTTTGGTTGACCAAGACTGTCTTGCGCGGCAGCAGTGGATCACGCGTTTCTGGACCATGACTTCACTTGTTTGTCCTGCTTCTGGCGGTCGCAACACCTCTGACATGAAGCAGATGGACATTTGCAACGCAGATCGATCCGAGTTGATGGCGATATGAAGAGTGAGAAGGGACGACACTCGCCGAGTCGCGCTCCACGTTGCCGACTGTTCGAGCAGGGGTGCTGCTGAGCACGAGCAACAGCAGACGATAGATACTGTTGTAGTAGTAGTTCAACGCATTGGGCGGCATGTTGACACAACAGGTAGCCATCCTGATGACACAATGCGCACAATCGCGCTGTACAGCACCATATTCCTTTTGATCGCCGGCGCCCTGATCATATTCGCGACGACCGGTGGCACAAGCTATGCGCGCGAGTTCGTTGACGGCTACGAGCATAGCATTGTGCGCCCGACCAAGGACCAGCCCGAGAACGCCGACGCCGTCTCGGCGGGCACGGCCGGCTGGAGTTTCAATCACCGGACGGATGGCCGAAACTATGGTCTCACGGAAGAGCAGTGTAACACAGCCTTTCCGGACCTGTACAGTGAGATCGACAGGGCAGTGCAGCATAGAAAGGACAAATGGGGCAACATTACCCCCGACGAGGTGGAAGTGGGCTGGAGGGGAGATGGCATCGTGCGTGCGATGATACACGACAATCAGCTGTACATCGTCGATGCGCGTGGAGTGGTCGACCATAATCATAGGCCGAGGACGGTCGCGACGTTGCACAGCATACACCGCGCTGTCAGCGCATATCAAGGCAAGCTTCCCAACATTGAATTCACGTTTACCGTTCACGACGCGGCTTTGAGACAGCCGAATGGCAACGAGACTACGTGGGCGTACTGTCGGCGAGAGCACCAGGAGAAGCTATGGTTGATGCCCGACTTTGGACTTTGGGCATGGCCAGATGTTGGGTTGCGCTCCTTTGCCGAGCTGCAGGAGGTGCTGGAACATGAGGAAGACGAGTTTGTCGATAAAGTCCCCAAGCTGGTGTGGCGAGGATCCGTGGCAGTCGGATCCAAGGACGTACGTCACGGCCTGGTAGACCACAGCAAAGGCAAGTCTTGGTCAGACGTCCAGACTCTCGACTGGTCCAACAAGACGAACATCGAGGAGCGACTCCTCGGCATGCAGGACCACTGCTCCTACATGTTCGTCGCACAGACCGAGGGAAACACCTACAGTGGCCGCCTGAAGTACCTCCTCAACTGCCACTCCGTGCTCTTCTCCCACGATCTGGAATGGCGCGAACTCTACCATCACCTCATGAAAAAAGACGGCCCCGACCAGAACTACATCCGCGTCCAACGCGACTTCAGCGACCTCGCCAAGACGATGGACAAGTTTTCACGACCCGCCAATTACCTCCAAGCACAAAAGATCGCAGATAATGCCAGACGCACATTCCGCGAACGGTACCTCACGCCCGCTGCTGAAGCATGCTATTGGCGAGCGATGATCCGAGGCTGGAGCTCAGTCCAGGACTTCCAGCCAGAATTCTGGGCGGAAGTGACAGAGTACGATAAGGTTAAGAAGAAGGAAGTGAGGAAGCGCAAGCCGCGAGGGGCGCCGTTTGAGTCGTATGCGATCATGGAAGAGGTCGATTGGGAATTGCCTGCGAAGGCGAGGAAGGTGTGCATTGATGAGTGAGAGTTGTTATGGCGGCATATTTGAGCATGGCGTCAAGGCCTCTTTTTCCCGTTTGATGCTTCCCAGCGCAGAAATGATGACTAGCATTGGGCGGTGTCAAACGAGATGTTGGTAGCATTGAAAGCAGATCATTTACAGAGAGCATTCGTCATCCAACATTTCCACTACTTCGGCTTCCTTCCAACAGTAACATACTAGATCTAATGCTTCCCGTTCGCCGCCTCCAGACACCTCGCTGCCTCCTTCTGCAATTTCCTCACCTCCTTCTCCTTCGCCGCCTAAACTTTACCCATCAGTCTCGTAACTATATGTTAGTTAAAGTCGCTAATATAATCCGAGAATTTAGTTCCCAAAGTCCCCTCCACACCGCATCCTTCTCCCACCGCCGTCCGCACGGCCAACGGTATGTTATAATTGTCACATAAACAAAGTCCACATCTCTTGGTCGCTGCGCAGCATTCTTGCCGCAATCCCAGTCCAGCCCGGCAGCTGTGCCAGCGGCACCGACCTGTTGCCGCCGCGGCCAGGAGTCACTGATGATATGCCCCTCCCCATCATACCAGCGGAAGTCTACATCATAGATCTTAACGTGGCCGGCAGGTTTGGGCAGGTCGTACTCCGTGCGGACGTACTTGTCCCTAGTCACTCATACCAAGAACCAGTAAGCGGCTGAAGATTAGGTCGAAGAGTCCTTGCCCTTCTCCCTACAGAGGCGTATCTCCTTCTCCATCTACCCACTTCTGCAGTGGGTCTGAGACGACGTTGCCTTGAGGAAGTGGACGTTAGGAGGACGCTCGCGCAGCTGTGGTGCTGGGGAGAGGTCGAGGCCGAAGACATCGGAGCTTGGGAGGCGGGTGGCGAGGTAATCGGAGATGACCGCAGCCGACGTCGAGGAATCGGAGGTTGTGGGCAGAGTGTGGTATAGGGCCGTGGATGGGTTTGTTGTTATTATGGCAGCCAAATGGTGAGCCTGAATTTCTTATGTTCGGCAGCCTCGTTGGGGAGAACGTAGGCTGCGTCTTGCGGTCGTGGTAGGTCCGTTGTGAAGTTTGTTGAGTACTCGTTGTGGCCATTGCAATTGCCGGTTGACTTGGCATTCAGTGACTTTGGTATGGATTGTGTGACATGCTTCACGAGACGTTTCCCGTATATAAGTTTCGACTGGCGTAGTCGGAGTCGGAGTCGCGACTGATTCCAAAGGGCGCGGCATGCCATGGATTCAGCAAGGGAACGCTTGATGTGGGCATCCAGCAATTCGACCAGGTCATGGGTTTCAGCAACTTCCCAGACCCTATTGTGAGAAGTCATGGGCCGTACGCACCAGGAAAACCTTCCCATTAGATCGCAGTTGAAGCTCAAAAGTGTCCATGTTCAATGTCATGAAGTTCTAACTTTTGGCAATCATTGGCCATCTGATAGAGCCGGTCGTCAGCATGTCTCGACACTCTTGCAAACGCTTCGAAGCTTCGTCCAGGATCTCTGGTTCGGCCTTGGCTAGCACACGAGAGAGCACGGCGAGAACGGCGGCGCAACCATGCGTTGACAAAGACGGTATGATGAGAGCGGGATCCTCGATGGTAGCACAGATAGACAAGTATCTGCAGCAAATGGCATCGTCGTCGACGCCAGCTACTGGTCGTTGTTCCCTGACAGTCATTGCGGGATGGATGCCAGACGCATGCTGATAAGTCCACATGATTAGTCCCGCTAAGAAGAGTGTCCATGGTCTGTAAAAGAGCGGATCGGTCCTGCAGTCGTACTTGATTGACGTTGACCCTAGGCGTGATGTCTGGGATGAGCGAAGAACATTGGGCTGGAGCAACGTCTCGTGCAACAGTTTGAATGCATGTAGCGCAGCATGCTGGGCCAGTGGCGTGTACACCCAAGACTGCATACGCTGGACCACATTGAGATAGTCCTAAAGGCACGGTCAGCTAAGGACACAGGGGTATACGTCAATGGTAGAACTCACCTTTTGTGTCACCTTGCGGCCCAGCAAACGCTTCGAGCCTGAGAATATCTGGCAGTCGATGATATCCGCATGCATAGTCATGTGGGCCAAGTGATAAAGTACACCAGGACTTGAGTGCATGTCCAGCTGATTGATGCTGTTCTTTCTCCCACCGACTGCGTCCACAAAACAGCTTCGCCACTGGCCGAAGGCATTAAGCAGCAGAGCTCTCCACCGGCCCTGTTCTCTGACAGACGGAATAGTTTCGAGGAACTGTAAGTGCCTGGAAGAGATGCCAGTCAGCTCTACGTCAACTTACTGTAGGGTAATGAACAGCAGGTACTTCTCTCTTCTGGATACGTGCAACCCAACACTAAGGAGTCCGGCCATAAGGAGAACACGAGCCGGTGCGTGAGTCTGCACATCGTGTGCGTGAAGACACTTCTTCAACGAGTCCAAGAAATTGATGGGACGAACACCATACATCTTCAGGTTCGCGTCAAGACGATGAACTTCTTCTGCGCTTGTTGCAGCCCACAGCGACTCATCGCATGGTAAGACGAGCCTGATCTCGTACGGCGCCATGTCTAAGTTTGCGTCAGCGAGGTTGAAATGACACAACATAACTCTCACCTGCTGCATGGCCGAACATAACGGCGTCAAGAGTGTCCATCTGGAACGCGGCAAAGACAACTCTGTTGAACGATTCGTTGCGGACCCATTGTAGCCACCAAGCGTCGATACCAGATCGTTGCTGAACACTCGCCCTATCTTTGCCCGCAGCAGGGCTTGCCTGTCGTGTCGGCACTTCGCTAGGGCTATCACTCTCTGAGCTACCAACGAGTGGACTGCCCCTACGTAACAACGTCCTGCACCTTGCATGTCAGAATGTTGTCCATACTCAACGCTATAGCGTTTTCCGAAAGGATTGTGGTACGCTTACAGAGTAGACGAATGGTGAATGTGTCCCCTCTCGTGTAGCTTACGACTGGAGCAGTGCTTCTCGTAGTACTCGATGATCAACAAAGTCTGCGCCACCCACAGATGAATCGGAGGATGGGCATCGTCGTGGGTAAAGACTTCCCATCGCAAATTCGTCACGACCAGATCGCCGAAGTCACGGTGGTCAGCCGCAGCGCCTTTTGGCTGTGCCCTGACCATGTCAGTAGCGCCAAAGGCGATCACAGCCAAGAGCAGCATCAAGTTGCATGTGTTACTACAGAAGGTTGGCTGATGTAGAACTGGTATTTGCTTGCTGGCAAGCCAATAGTTGTCCACAAATCTGTCCAGAGCGGCCGGAGTCAGATTGGGGAGCTGTGAGGAATCATCACTATAGAGTAGATGATCGGCTTCACGGACTTGCATGGGCCGCTGCTTTCTCATGTAAGCGGTAACCAGATTAACGACCTCGTTCCTGCGATCGTCTGTAATGCTAGCACCGAATCTGTGTGAGTCTTCCGACATCCGAGACTCTTCTGGCGCTTCATTCTGGCTGTATCCATTGGCACGCTGCTCGGGACTGGACTGCTGGTCAAGTTGCCATACATCCCGGGGGGAGTAGTCCAAGCCGAAATCAACGAAGGGTAAGTTCGTGAGGTCGAACTCCGTGTTCTGGCTTCCTGGGCTTGTGAATAGCCACGAAGCAAAGCTATCATTAGCTTGTGCTTGAACGTTGTCTGCTAGCCATTGATTACCAAGAGTACCTGGATCAGGGTGCACAGCAGCTGAGACGGGTGGAAAAGGGACGACTGCGGAAGTTGACGTGAAGCGCTCCGGTTGTGTGTCCGCAGACCAGGCAGGTATTTCAAGCCCAGTCTCTTGGCTCAGATTCCGAAGGACTGCTTGTGGGATGCCTCTGCTCGAAGCATCCTGTTGATCGGGCTGTGGACTGGCCGCACTATGTGCTTCAGGAAGATGTGTCGACTCCTGCTCAATAGGCTCATAGTCACGCAACGCTCGGTCCTTCGTGGACTGGTGCCGAGCATTGTGCCTCGCATAAAGATCGGGCCTCACAAATGTTTGGCCACAGTGCGGAAGCTCGCAGGTATAGATCTCCTTCGGGTTGTGGTTGAGTTCGTGGCGATGCAGATGTTCTGCACGTCTATACTCTAATCAGCCCCGGCTCGGACGCTACAAAAGCTGTACAGGAGGCTCACGAATAACGTTTACCACATCCTGCATGCTGGCACTCGAAACCTAGGCGTCATGTAGATCAGCCCTGCTGAGAGTGAAGGCGAGCACAGTCTCGTAGGCACCGAGGCATCGAACGCCTCACTGCACGACCCACAGGTGCGCTCCTTACGTTTCACTTGTCCAGCTCTGCTCGCTCGCCGTCGCTTGGGGGAGGGCTCTACTGAGGAGTTTTGTCCCACGATGGGGGCGTCGTCGATCGAGGGCATTGTACACCGCAGCCAGAACGCACGCACTGTCTTGCAAGACAAGGTCCTATCGTTCACCTCGCCTTGGCATTGTGACGGTATACTCATGTACGGCTAGGTCGTCGTTATGCTGTGGAGGGGCACATGGCGGGGAGAAGTTGCCCCCCCGCCCCCAAAGTGGGACGCTCTTGCCGCGCAGGTTGATGCATGCATGCGTCGGGAAGCTCAGCCGACACCCGATCTTCTTCTTCAATCTCGTCAACACGATACCAACACGAGATCAACACGATATCAACACGAACATCACTAGCCTTTGCATTCCCTTCGATCCCCGAAGCGTTATCGCTACCTCCCGAGCCAACCGCCTGTGCACGGTGTTAGTGTGTCCCTACAATAGTCATGCCGCACGAGCAGACCAGCGCGTCACTGCGGGTACATTCTCCATCACTTACCATCAACTGTCAGAATCTCGCCACTGACATATGCGCTCGCTCGACTTGCTAGGAAGACGATCGATCCCTTGAAGTCATCCGGAACACCCCATCGCCCTGCTGGTATCCGCTCAAGGATGCTGGCCGCTCGCTTCTCATCGTTAATGAGTGCTTCATTCATGTCAGTTGCAATATAGCCAGGAGCAATCTATGGCAGCATCAGTATTGGACAGCCTCGCGGCCTAGACACAACTTACGGCGTTGACGTTGATGCCGTTCGATGCCCATTGGTTTGACAAGGCTTTGGTGAGCTGGGCCACGCCACCTTTTGCTGCAGCATAACCTGGAACGTTAAGGCCACCCTGAAAGGACACCAAAGATGCGATGTTGATGATTGATCCTCGTTGCGGCACGCCATTGACAGATGCCGACGGCGTCCTTGTAAGCATATACGCCCCAATATCGCGGCACAGTGTGAAAATGGTGTTCAAGTTGACCTGCAGGACCTTTGGGCATTGTCAGCCCCATTCACAGGCTAGGCTACGTCTTGCTGCTCACCTCATTCCAGTCATGGTCTGGAAACGCATGTGCTGGGTGTCTGCGCTGGATGCCGCCACAGTTGACAAGAATGTCGATATCGTGCCCATCGTCCAGCACTCGTTTGGTCAGACCACTAATATCAGACGCAGATGCGAGATCAGCAATATATATGGTTGCTTTGCGCCCAAGCTTCTCGATGGCTTGCTTGGTGATTTGATTACTCTCGTCTCTTTGTATCAAGACAATATCTGCTCCTGCTTCGGCAAGAGCTATGGCTAGCGACTGACCTATGCCTCGAGTGGCGCCGGTAATGAGGGCGGTCCGCCCAACGAGGGAGAATAAATCGAGTACTGATTCCATCTTTCGATGAACAACGGATTGCTGTGCTCATAGAAGCAGCAGAACTTGTTAGCTCACAGAACTTGTTGGCTCACAGAACTTGCAATAGCATCGAGTACAAAAGTTCGATCCGAGTTGCTTGCCGTGCAGGTTCGGCATCTGCTTGTGCAGGCCTCGTCGTTCGGCTGGCATTCACGCGAGGTTTCACTGCAGCATTTGGGGGTCACCGCTATCCACAACGCCAATACGTGTCGGGGTACCATCATCTGGGGCGCATAAGGAATGCGGGATGCGGGGACCCCATGGGCAGCATCCGTCAACGTTAGGCACGTGTGCAACCAGCACACGCAAGGCACAGTGCGACTCAGGGCGGCAGTCTTGGCCCCATATCAGAGTCTTATGTCTCCAGAGGACTTGCTTCATCTCGCGTACCTCGAGCAGCTTGTGCAACCATGGCCGACACGAAGAACACATCAGAGGTATGTACTGAAGGGCACAAGGCACCGAGCCGTAGTCCAGGCAGTCGCGAATCATTCGAGACATGCGCTGCAACACGCGCCTCGCTCCGTTGTTCAAGCCATCTCCGAGACACTGCCACGTCCTTCTTGAGTATAGCTAATACCCTTCTGTTTGGTAGCAAGTGGAGAACTACGAGATTGATCAACTGAAAGCATTGCACAACCAGCACACACCCTACCCAGCTTGCCTACATGGGTTCTCCGAGGACGAGATTCGCAGACTTGGCCGCAGAACGACGTTAAAGCTGGATCTGCTTGTGATGCCAGCGATGACAATTATGTGAGAATGCCCAGGTTTTATGAGACTCCGTGGTAAATCGGACTGGCTAATGCCATCACAGGTACATCTTGAACTACCTTGACCGTCAAAACATTGCGGCCTCAAAGCTGGCGAACATCATGGAAGACCTTGACCTCTCAGTGACGGAATACAATACTTGCGTTAGCATCCTGTTCGTGGGCTATAGTGAGTAGATAAGATCAGCGACTATTCCAGTGCCAGTACTGAGCGCATGCGTGCAGTCTTGATGCAGGTCCCAAGCAACCTCGTTGTCAGCAAGATCAGGTACCCAGGCATCTACATCTGTTCAGCAGTCGTAGTTTGGGGTGTAGTCTCTGCTTGTACGGCGGCCGTCAACAGCTTCGGGAGTCTCCTCGCATGTAGATTCATGCTTGGCTTTGTAGAGGCAGTCTTCTTTCCCGGAGCTTTCTACTATCTGAGCATGTTCTACAATAGGAGACAGATCGCTTTCAGGACCGCCATACTATACTCTGGGAGTCAACTCGGAAACGCCTTCGGCACATTGTTTGCGATCGGTATCATCGAGCTGGACGGGGTCCATGGACTGCATGGATGGCGCTGGCTATTTTTAATTGAGGGTGTCATCACAGTTGGGCTGGCTTTAATCTTCGTGCTGTACCTTCCCAACTCTCCGAGCAGAATCATGGGCTTTAACGACCAGGAGCACGAATGGTTGGCTTGGAATTATCAGTCTGACCAAAAGCAGGAAGACAATGCCGGAGAGACCACCGCAAAGCAAGGGTTCATCATGGTGATTCTCGATCCCAAGTCCTGGCTCATGATGGGGACGTACGTGAACTCCAATGGCAGAAGCCATTATCTATCTGAGACCTGCCCGCCGCATCTCCTGATTGATAAGTGTTGGAGTATGGCTGACGCCCTTCTGTTTAGGCTATACGCAACCTACACAGCCGCTGCAGTCAACAACTTCTTCCCGACCGTCGTCGGTGGCCTGGGCTTCTCTCGCAACGCCAGTTACGGTCTCACAGCACCGCCATTCATCCTCTGCGTGATCTGTATGCTCATCAATGGATACTGGTCCGACAAGCGACAAGAGCGGTACCTTCACATCGCTCTGCCACTGGTAATCACTGTGGTAGCCAACATCATCGCCGTGTCGACAGTCAACATCGCAGCTAGATACGTCGCAATGATGCTCATGCCGGCATCCTTCTATTCTAGCAGCATCGTCCAACTGACCTGGATCTCCGGCAGTCTGGCACAGCCAGCAGTGAAGCGAGCAGCTGCCATTGCTTTGATCAATTGCGTTTGCAATACGCCAAACATCTGGACCTCGTATCTGTACTACGACGAGCCGAGATATGTAGCAGCGTTCGCAGTCAACTTAGGAGCGGCATTGATCGCTATCGCGTTTGCTACGCTAGCTTGGGTGTATCTCAGAAGAGAGAATGCGAAGATGGATCAAGGCAAGCCACTGGGAAAGAGTGGACCGACAGAGAGGCAGCAGGCGGCTGGATTTCGATACCTCCTGTAGACGGCAGCCCGAGACGAGGTACTGTACGAGGAAAGATCATGCCATGGCATTGTGACTTTCAAAAGTGACCCCCACGGCGTTGTGGGGATCACTCACTCCACCCCAACTTCATCATCCGCACTCTCCACAGTGGTGCTAGAACTTTCATCCGATGGTCGGCCATTGCGTTCGGTCGCCTATTCGATGTGCTGTTTGTTTATATGCACATGTTGAAGGTTCCTGCTGCAGTGCTCCAAAATCTTCAAGTCAGCCACAATGGTTAAGATTGCAAAGATTGAACACTTCCGCGTCAAGCCACGGTGGCTATTCGTGAAGATCACGGATGAGGAGGACAAAGTCGGCTGGGGCGAAGGCACTCTTGAGGGCCACGACCTGGCAGTGGAAGGAGCGTTGAACGAGATCATTGTTCGCCTTATCGGTCTGGAAGCAAAGTATGTCTGAATCCTGGCGGCAATGGCACGACGATCATTGACGGTCTTCGCAGCAACATCGAACATATATGGCAGTTGGTATGGCGGCTTGGCTTCTATCGAGGAGGACCAGTCTTCATGTCGGCATTATCAGGCATTGATATTGCTCTGTGGGACTTGAAGGCACGCCGTCTGAACGTGCCGTTGTACGAGCTTCTTGGTGGTCTCGTTCGACAGAGATGCCAGGTTTATTGCTGGATTGGTGGTGATAGGCCGGCTGATGTCGAGGCTGCTGCGAAAAAGAGGAAAGAGCAAGGGTGAGCGAATAAGTTTTGCGAGATCAAAACTTCGAGGGGATGACAGCATCGCGGCTAACATACGTTCTGCAGATTGACCTGCGTGAAGATGAACGCTACAGAGGTAATTAAGAGTTTTAATCGTACAATACCTAGTTGTGTACTGATCCTCTCACAGGACGTTAACTGGTTAGATATGCCGGCAGTCCTCGACTCAACTGTAGAGCGATTAAAGGCCGTCAAATCACTGGGTCTCAACGCAGGTCTCGACTTTCACGGACGTCTGCACAAACCCATGGCCAAGCAGCTCGCCAAAGCGCTAGAACCACATCGCCCGCTCTTCATCGAGGAGCCCATCCTGGTCGAACATCCAGAAGCTCTGAAGCAGCTCGCGAATATGACCTCTATACCGATTGCACTAGGCGAGAGGCTGTACCACCGCTGGGATGCAAAAAGATTTCTGGAAGAAGGGCTCATCGATATACTTCAGCCGGATATTGCTCATGCGGGAGGCATCTCAGAAACGAAACGTCTTGCCAATATGGCAGAGGCGTACGACGTGGCCATCGCGCCACACTGCCCGCTTGGTCCTATCGCTTTTGCCGCGTCGTTACACGTGGGTCTTTCAACGTCAAACTTTGTGATATTGGAGATGTCTCTGGGTATGCATTACAACACCGAGGCTGGAGATGTAGATCTCAACACGTACCTCAAAGATCAGTCTGTGTTTGGGATCAAGGAGGGTCATGTCGCTGCTCCGACTGGGCCAGGGCTGGGAATCGATATTGATGAGGAGATGATCCGGAGGATTGCAGCTGAGACTGAACCGTGGCAGTGCAAGGAGTTCTATGGCCCTGATGGATCGATTCGTGAATGGTGAGCTCGATCGCACGCGACCTGATCGTGGATGTGAAGCGGAGCATCAGCACTATTGAGATGATACCGTGTGCATCACGATTCGGTGAGAGAAGTAGTTTACCGCAAGGCAGAAATCCTATAAAACTTAGCAGATCAGGAACAGTTTCATTGGCCGATCTAGCGAAAAGCTTAACCTGACCCTGCGTCATCCTTCTGTCGATGTTTGCGTGTGTTTTGGTTGGCAGCTCTCTGTCGTGTACTGTAACAATCTCATTGTATCAGACCGACCTCACCACGGCATCGACTAATCAGGCATTCGTCTATGGCGCATCCGAGTAGGCTCTCCGTACTCGATACCGCAACATGACTACGGACTACAACAAGCTCAAGGTCGCTGAGCTCAAAGACCTGATCAAAGACCGTGGCATCCCCCAAACAGGGCTGAAGGTCAAGCAGCAGTTGATCGAGGCGCTTGAGACGCAAGATACAGAGGGCGGTGGTGAGAAGACAGTCGCGGTAGATGATACTCCGGCGGAGGCAGGAGAGGCAGCGAGCAGCGGCGCAACAGAGCCTGTGACGACAGAGGAAGCGGATGTGACGGATGCACCCCAGGACAGTGAGGCCAATGGCGGCGACGAGCCTGGCAAAGATGATTCGGACCTCTCGAACAAGCGGAAGCGCAGTTCCACTCCAGAGTTGCGTGAGGAGAGCGTGAGCAAGAAGCTAAAAAGCGCCGAAGAGCACTCCAGCCATGTTAAGCTGCCCGAAGACGTTGTCGCTGAAGCGCCTGCGCCTGTCGATACCCAAGCTGCAGCGCACGAAAAGATCGTTCCATATGGCAGTAGTGATGACGTTCTAGACGTCAGGCATGGAACGAGGGATACGCAGCAGACATCGGAGGCCGCACCAAATGAACGGTCGAATGACTTTATCGAGGATGAGGACCACACCCAATTTGGAAATCGTCAGACAGCATCTGACGAGGATACTGCTGCGGAGCCTGCATCACGGCATCCGCGGACGCGAGCTTTGTACATTCGCGAGCTGCTCCGACCTCTCCAGCCCAATGTTCTCCGTGAGCATCTCGAGTCGATTGCTCAACCAGCTGGCTCCTCTACTTCTGCTTATATCGAGGCATTCCATTTGGACAAGATCAGAACCCATGCATTCGTACTCTTCGACTCCGCCAGCGCGGCTGCGAGAGTTCGAGCTGCACTTCACAACAACAAATGGCCCGATGAGCCTATGCGCAAACCCTTGTGGGTCGACTACGTACCAGAAGACAAAATCCAGGAGTGGATAAACGTCGAAGTCAACCGAGGCGATAACACTCGTTGGGAAGTAGTCTATGAAAGCACAGGACTGGACACAGATTCTGGTGTCACTGCTTCACTACAAGAGTCCGATGCTCGACCTAGCGCTGGTAGGCAGCCCAGCACCAACAGTGCAGCTCCACAAGGCCCTTCTGGCGCTACAGGCGAAGGAATGCCCAATGCGCCCTCTGGACCTCGTCAACGATCAGGCCAGATACAAGAATCAGCAAGTCCAGCGCCGCCCCCGCAAAGAGCACCCGAAAATAGAACATTCGACTCGCTTGATCAGCGATACTCCTTCACCGAAACAAAGCCCAAGCTATACTATCAGCCGGTTCCTGGAGATCTCGCGCAACGTCGTCTAGATGATCTTGCGGCCATAACCAGCCGAGACTGGAGCGACCGTGATGCTGATCCTTCGAACTACGCGGAAGGAGAGCTGTATCGGTATACGTTCGAGGATGGAGATCGACTGGTGGACGGTGGAGCAGACTTTGGATTGTTCGGACGGCGAGGCAGAGGAGGTGGTTTTGGGCCACGTGGTGATCGTGGTGGACGCGGGCGTGGCCGAGGAGGCGGCGATAGCTATCGTGGCGGTGGTCGACGTCCTTACGCGTAGCCACTGTTCATCGATCAGACTGACGTGATTCAAGTTCGGCCTCTTTTACCTTCAGAGCTCCAATCCAGTCGCGACACTCTACCACATTCCGATGCCGCTCGTGCGAATTGAGATTATAGCACCTCGCTATCTGCTCTTGAGCCTATGTCCGTGGTGAAAGGTCAGGAGAGCCATTGTAATTGACGAAGATGTCCCGATAAGGGGTGTCTCTACTCGCGCGCGACACAACACGCAAACAACGTCTGCATATAAGGTAACCGAGCAATCTTCGACAATTTTTCAAGCAGATCAGACTTCCTGAGAAGAGACTGGTGGTGTGGTAGACATTGGGCTTCTTGGTAAAAGCCCTCAAGATCGGCTGCGCACTCCATGATGGAGGGACCTTGCCTCCAAGCACATCGAGTCGAAAGCCTAGAAAAAGGCACAGAAGTGAATAATTCTGCTCGATAACGCATAGGCGACTGCATACGAGTAGTCAGTACAGCTGTCGTCGCGGTGATGCATGGCAGGTCGACTCAAGTGGCGCGACCACTGACGGTCATTCAGAGACTGATGGAAGGCAGTGGTACCGCAGCGAACTCTGAGACCAGCCTTCTCTGCGTTCCGACCATATGGTTCGGTCGCTCAGGCTCAATTCATGTCTCGCCATGAATGATGCTTCCCAGAAGTAGCATACCACGCCTTCTCGAAGGAGAAGACGACAAGGGCGTCCTCATGCTGACCTTCGATCTCCTCCGCCCACCAGCACTACGATCGTGGCGCTTGATTGGGAGCAAGCACCTCAATCGTGAATGTCGCACCAGTTTTGTATCTCTTTAGCAATTGATCAGTTAACATCGGTGACGAATGTTTTCCGGCACCGAAAGAGGTCATGTCTTCGCAGCTGTGAATACCTGAAGGCTATAGTGAATGCTGCCACGGCACAGACTGAGGGTATATCATGAGATCTTCAGGTCCATCTACCGGACTCGAACAATCTACTAACACTAGGAGATCAAGCCTCCGTACTGCTCTCAAAGAAGCACCATATTCAAAAATGACTACACCCACGGCCGATGCCATCGCAGTGAGCCTGGCAGCAGGGGGCGGCATACCAAATCGAACACCAGCCTTGATCATCACAACAACAATCTTCCTATGCATAACCACCGCATTCTTCGCAACGCGACTGATATGGCGCTTCAAGCACAAGCAACGAGGCTGGGACGACCTGATGGCAGCGCTGGCATACATCACCCTGATCATCATGACAGCATTCCTCTACACTTCCGCGCACTGGGGTTTCGGCAAGCACAAGGCAAACATTCTCCCGACTTTCACCAGCGCAATGTTCTGGTTCTACATGTACCAGATCTGCTACAAGATCATCGGAGGTCTGACAAAGCTATGCTTCTGTATGCTGTACCTGCGACTGTTTGACGCGAAGAGAGCGTTCTGTCGGGTCGTCATGATCACTGCTGGGATCATTGCTGCTGGGACGTTTGCGTTCACGATTGGGACAATCTTTCAGTGTATGCCGATCAAGCGGAACTGGAATAGGACAATCAACGGCTACTGCATTGACTTTGCTTCTTTCTGGTATACGCATGCGGTGTTCAACACACTGATGGACATTGTGGTAAGTCAGCCTACCCCGATGCAGAGTGCTCGCAGCTGACAAATCGCAGGTCTTCGTCTTACCCATCCCACAAATCAACACTCTGAAAATGAAGCAAAAGACCAAAACAGGCCTCATCATCGTCTTCGCGCTCGGCGCTTTCACCATCGGAGCATCGATCGCACGCCTGGCGTTGCTGAAAGGCAGCGCCAACAGCACGGACACGACGTGGGGTTCCACGCCAGCATTCATCTGGACCGAGATCGAAGCCAACACATGCGTCATCTGCTGTTGTCTGCCAGCTCTGCGAGTCTTCGCAGTGCAGCTTTGGCGGAGAGTGCTGGGTGAGACAGGACCAGAGACACCAAAGACCAGCGACGCACAATCTGGAGGCAGGAAGCTTGCGCCTCTGCCCGGTGTTGTACCGGAGCCCGCGAGGCAGCCGACCATGTTCTCGCAAGTACGGTACTCTCCGCCTGAGACTATGGAGGACTCTCGGGATGATGATGCGAAAGACTTGCACTTCTCTGTGCTTGACAGGCTGGGATTGGGGAAGAAGAGTGGCTCGAGCGAGAGCGATGGAGAGGGCAATGGCTCACCGAGTCTGGAGCTGGGACCAATTTACAAGAGTACCGATGTGAAGCAGTATTCTGCGTTCTCACCTCTGGATGACAAACGGGAGCTGGATATTCATGAGGCGTTGCGGGCAGGGCCATCTATAAGGCGGACTAGGCATCCTTGAGTCTTGGAGGATCTTTCTGATCTGAATCGTAGCGTTGAAGCCAATGCGAGCCTGGTCGAGCATAACATTGCATTCACCCTCTCGGACTCCATGAATTCGAGGCGCATTTGGGTATACCATACTTGCATGCAATTCCATCCTTGACATTCAGCATACTCTACCCATCGCTGGCAGCATCGAACAACTGCCAGGGCGTAACATGGGCGATATATCTCTTCTCAGCAGGAACGTACCAATTCTTTACCAGCTCTCGCATGCGGTCCCTCAACCTATGTCCTTCGCGGTGTACATCATATGCTCGATACGCAATACCAGCAGCAGCGTATCCTCTCTCGACCTGAGGTCTCAAAGTCTGCGGCACGAACCCCGTACCTCGAGCTCTAGAGCGTGCGATGGTGTCCACGACCTTGAAGCCATGTAGGTCTAAATGCTGCAGAGCATCGTACCACTGCGGTGCGAAGCCGTGTCTTGCGAGCCATGTGCGTAATTGTTTTGGCGGCCATGATGGATCTGCTGGACAGACAAGTTGGTCGAAGCGAAGGCTGTTCATTTGTTCATTCATGGAGATGAGGAATCCCGGATCTGAGTTTTCAGGCGGTTCATTGCTCATGTCGGACGTAACATCGATATTTTTTCTACCTCCGTATGAGCACTGACGTGCACCACGCGAGGCCGTTGCACTTACGCAAACTTCAACAGAGAATCCTGAGATTTCCACTGTTCTTGCAGCTCCCTCGCTCTGACATCTGCAAATGCCTTCTCAAACATCTGGCATCGTCGATACTCTTCAGCTTGTGCCACGGCGAGCGACTGTGCTGTCACCATGTACTGAGCAAAGGGGAACTGCATGCTCTGCCAGCCATCTTGTGCCAAACGTCGCCGTGTTGCAAAGTCGGCCATGCGTAATGGTCTCGGACCTGGCGGCCCTCTAATCCGTTGCGGATCGTTGAACAAGTTTACACGGCCGGTGGATTGGTTCGTGAGGGGCGAAGCCACGGTGCCTGGTTCAGATCGTGTGGCCTTCCATGTCAACACGGCAACGCGATATTCTAGCCTATCCATGCCTGCGTGTGCAGCATGTGTCTCATCGCCAATGTTGGGTGGGCCGGTCCAATGCCAGAAGTACGGCTCCTCGGACCTCTTCATCTCGGTGATCTGGCTTCGTGTTAGCTTGGACTTGGGATAGGACCAGACCTCAATCGCCAGCACATTCGCGATGCAAGACTTGCCGGAACTGAAGGTCTAGGTGCGCCTTTCATTGTCTTCAAGCGGTCGACAATATCTTGCAATTGATCGCTGTACTTCTCGAGCGTCTCGAGCTCTAGTTGGAAGGTCTCAAGGGTGCTCAAGTGTTGGCTGTCTAAAGCACGCTGTAGCCATTGATGGTTGAATTCAAGTGGCAAGGGATCCTCCCTAAGGTGCCCACGTTAGACTTGGCTCGAAAGATCAGCCTACGCTCTATGAATCCACTCACCATCTGTTCCAGTCCGTGTGTCGCATCGTCACGCGAAGGAACTGCTGTGATCTCAGTAACGAACATTGAAGCAGCATCTGTACGGCTTCACCTTGGAAGGAATCTTTGTGTTCTCCCAATTCATGCGAGCGCCACTGAACATTCTGTCGAGAACATGCTTCTGGCCAAAGATGTGGATCGTGTTAAAGCTCTGTTTATTCATGATGGTCCACTCAGAAGCAAAGTCATATCTGCGGACGAGTCAGCCGATACGAGCAGGTGATGTCGGTAACGCTTCTTTTCATCGGGGTCTCGTGATTGACTGCACGACGGTGCTCGAAGTGCCTGAAATCATTCACTTACTGGGGCTGCTCGGACCGAGGTGGACCACGGTGACCTTCAAACCACATGGTCACCTTTGACTGGCGAATAGGCAATTGACTTGTTTCCAACCATATTCTCCTGCAGGTGGCGAGCAGGCTCGTGCTAGTCTTCAACGGACCTCTATGACCAGGTCGGTAATGGAACGCAGTCTCGCTGTATCGCCTTTCGAGATCTTCGTACTGCTCGGTGGCAAAGGAGAATATCAGGTCCCGAAGCTCTTTAGGCAGGTGGTTGAAAAGAGGCGACTGTTCCTGTTGGTGGCATTTGTGCAGATTGTCTTCCAAGGACGTCTCCATTGTCAGTTGTCGCATAGTTATGCGTGATATGTAGTCGCAAAGGCGCTCGCCCTCATGTCGCTCTGTTTTGCTCATGATGGCTCTGTAGTTCTGTCGACCTTGAAGCTCTTGTCCGTGGTGATGAGGTATTGAAGTGTGCTGCGTGAGATGAAGTGATGTCGAGTAGGCGCTGAAGGTGATGACTCTGTCTCGGCGAGAATGCTACGTGTACGTGTATCTCCTACCTGTCGGGTGTCAACTACGAGGCTGAATACGAGGCTGAATCAGAGAAGGCAGGCGCAGAGGGCTGCAGGAAGGGCGATTTCGGTGGACGTCAGCGCTGCTGCCTGCCGCCGCCACTGAACAGCCGACTGATTCTTGTCGAGATTGCTACCGATGTCGCGACGCGTGAGGAGCAAACGGAGATGCAGGATATGATATAACTTGTAAGCGTTGTTGCCCCGATGTCGATGAGCAAGAGAGGTGTAGGTAGGTAAGGTACCTGCCTTTACCAAAGGACGAATGGTAGGGGCTCCAGCCGCTCGAGACGCTGCTAATGCATGTACCCTGTCTACCAACAGAAGGAGTTAATTGACCACGTGACACGCTGTGGCACAAAGGAGCTCGAACGGAGAATGTTATCCTTTTCGAACGTCATACTTCATCAGTACTACATCATGTTCATTGCCCTCAATCTTACGCAGTAAGGGCACTACTGATCCCCAAAATTGCCATGCCACAAAACGCTCCGATCATGCACAAATGCTTCGAATGCGTCAGGTCCAAACTCTCCGCAAAGAGCTGCAACGCAACGCTCGCCATGATGCCCGCCGTCACAGCGAACATCCCTCCGTACCCGCTCTCACTTGGCTCCCACTTGCCATTTCCTGCCAGTCTGAACCATAACGCTGCAGCGCCAGCACCAAGAGGTTGGGAGAGGCCACCTAGGACGAAGGAGATGATCATGGCTTTGATGCGATCGTTGATCGCTAGATAGAGGGGAAGGGCCATGGCGAAGCCTTCGGTGATGTTGTGGATGAATAGGGCGAGGAAGACTGAGAAGCCTAGCTTAGGATTGGCGTGGTTCGTTGCGTAGGTTATGAATCCCTCGGGGAGTTTGTGTAGGGCGATTGCTATTGATGTCTGCAGGCCGATGGAGAGGAATGCGTTTGTAGGTACGTGATGGTGATGGTGTTCGGGTTCGTGTTCGTATTCTTCGTGATCGTGGTCGTGGTCGTGGTCGTGAGAAGCAGTTTTGTGAAGGTGGTTCGTTCCATCGGAGTTGACTGCTGTTGCAGAGCTGTCCTCCGATCGGTCATGATCAAGATTTGCCATATCATCGGCGTACGTAATGGTACTCTCCTCGGTAGCACCTAGTGTTCGTGGACGTGTCAAGGGTGCTTCGGATGGATCGTATAGTAGCGGTGTGGCCTCTGTAGCCGTGGCCATTTTCAAGGCTGAAGGTCGATTCACCCCAGAGGTGGGCTTGGGTGCCTTGATACCTCCAGACTTGTTCACGTTAATGAAGCAAGCCTCTTGACAGATATCGCTGTAACCATAGCAAGGACCATCGCAGTCGCATGTGGGGTCTTGTCCTGATGTCAACTTCGATATGCTTGATGTGATTTTGGACTGTAATGTCGGCCGTTGATCTAGATTCGGCCTTCGTTGCGCCTGTCCACCTTCGTGTTCTGCAATCGAGGTGTGTCCAAGGCCATGTCCGTGCGCGAAACCGCTTGCTGAGGCGGAACGTTGCTTAGTCTTTGGCATTCGTGCCGATCGTAGACTTTTTTTCCCTGATGTCTCGCTTCGAGGCTTTGCTGCGGGTGTGTGATGATTGTGATCATTTTCATCGTTGTGGCTGTGCTCGTGGTCGTGTGCGCACTCCTTCTGTGCTTCTTCGTCCTCATGACTATGCTCACAACTGACCACATTATGCGGCACGTATTTGTGAAGTGCTCGAGAGATAACTTGGATGCCAACAACGCCACCCAGAAAGCAGCCGATCATGATCCACGCTGCCTCTCTTGATGTGTACCCGCCAGTCATCAGTGACTTCTTCGCAGACGGAAGCATGCTGTACAGCGCAGAGAATAGCTTATTTCGTCAGTCAGATTCACAGTCTCTTGACGCTGTATCGACGTACCATCACACCAAAACTCAAGCTCAAGGATATGGAGAGGAATGCATCGCTGTCCTGGATCTTCCAATTTCGCTTTTCAGGGAATTGTCGAACGATCAGATCGATACATATGAACGAAGCTCCAAACATGCAAGCTGTTCAATATGTCAGCGGTGCAGTACAGCATCAAAATCTCGTTGGTCCTTCCTTACCAAGGCCGCTCAAGCCAGTCATGACCCAACCTCGGTCATCGTTGGACAAAGGCATGGTGAAAGTATAATGTCGTGAACCACAAGTTTTGTGTTCTATCGAAGGATATGGAGGTCGCCAGGACTGTTTGGGGAAATCATAAACGGAGTATGGACCGCCTGTATGTTTCCAGCGAATCCACGAGTGCGGCTTGCTGTGAGTGGAGCATGTATTCAAGGGATCAGAAGGGCCGTGATATGTGAAATGGTGTCGTGTACGGTCCTGAGGATGCAGGAAGAAGGATCAACGGGTAGATTGGAGTGCCAAAGGCGCCTCCCAGCAATGACCTTGATGGCAGAGTCGACCACTCTTTTCCCTTTGCTGGACAGATGCTCCACGCGTGTGGAACGGATCGCATCTGGCGCTAAGAAATAAGAAACAGCGGGCGCAAGGGAGGCAGAGAGGGCCTGGTCATGACGTGCATCCAAGCGAGGAACATGAGCAATTGGCAATCATGTGAATGCTGTAGGAACAGCACATTCGTGCTTTCAGCGTGGCCTGCATTGCTCATTCCTTGATAGTTCTATACCGCGCATTCTCCGGAAGCCAAACAATGGCACAGCTCACCGCCGACATGCTCGTGCAGCGACCGCTATACGGTAGGCAGGCATACGCTGATATGCACACGACGTAACTGTCCTAATATCCCATAGTGTTCGACCTACCTGAAGAGATCCTCTACACACTGCAGCTCAAGACACAGCCGACTGCCGCACCTGAAGTATTAGAGCCATCGCCGCAACGTCCACTTCCGGATACTGCCAACGGCGACGACCAACAGGATGCAGGACCCTCGAAAGCGACATCTTGCGCATTGTGTGGACTCACCTTTCCCGACCTACTCGAGCAGAGGAGCCACGTGCGGTCAGATCTTCATAACTACAATCTCAAGCAGAAGATGCGTGGGCAGAAGGCAATTAGGGAGGCAGAATTCGAGCGTCTTGTAGGCCTGCTCGACGAGAGTCTGTCAGGGTCCGATTCATCAGACTCGGAAGAGGATGAAGATGACGAGTTGGGAGCGGGACCGAAGTCGAAGGATTCCACGCTGCGCACACTTCTGAAGAGGCAGGCCAAGATAACGGACGGCGATGCAGAGGATGCGCCTACCACGAAGAGGAAACGAGGCGCAGGGAAGCCGCCTCTGCTATGGTTCTCGACGCCGAAACTGCCCTCGAATACATCATTAGGCGTCTATCGTGCCATATTCACGACTAGTGAGCAAGATCAGGAGGAGAAGTTGGTGGAGACGATCAAGCAGAAGCAGCTGGCCCCGAAACCATCGCCAAATCCTTTACAGCAGAAGAAGGCTCAGCAAGAGCAGGAGGAAGATGGCGGGGTACCACTCCCAGCATCGATGATACAGGCGCAGAAGGGCACGACTGCTGCTGGTCCACATTACTTCCTGTGCATGATCGGTGGAGGTCACTTTGCCGGCATGATCGTGTCGCTCACGCCCAAGTTGACTAAGAAAGCTGGCATCGAGGATCGATCGGCCACCGTCATCGCACATAAGACTTTCCACCGCTACACCACGAGGCGGAAACAGGGTGGCTCACAGTCTGCCAACGACAATGCCAAGGGCAATGCACATTCCGCAGGTTCGAGCATAAGACGGTACAACGAGACCGCACTAACCGAGGAGGTGCGAGCATTGCTACACGAATGGAAGGACTGGATCGACAGCTCCGACCTGATCTTCATCCGAGCCACTGGAGTGACAAATCGGCGAACTCTTTTCGGTCCGTATGAAGGCCAAGTACTCAACTCTCGAGATGACCGCATCCGAGGCTTCCCGTTTAGCACCCGTCGAGCGACGCAGTCAGAGCTCATGCGGGCGTTCGTCGAGCTGACCAGAGTCAAAATCACGACAGTCGATGAAGCAGCATTGGCAAGACAAGCAGAAGAGGCAGCTGCGGTAGAGCGTGCTAAGGCTGAAGCAGCATCCAATAGCAAGTCGAGTACGCCTAAACCTGCGAAGCTCTCCAAGCAAGACGAAGAGGCTGCGCTACACACCACACAGCTGCAAGCGTTGATCCGCAGATCGAAAGCGCCTGGTGTAGTTTCCTACTTCCAGTCCAACAAGCTAAGTCCAGACTTCCGCTTCTTCCCAGCAGAGCAGAATCACCATGCTCCTACTTCATTACATCTCGCAGCGTCATCGAACAGTCCAGCTTGCGTGACCGCTCTCTTGGTCAAGGTCGGCGCAGATCCATCAGTACGCAACGAAGATGGCAAGTCTGCCTTCGATATCGCAGGTGATCGCGCCACTCGAGACGCATTCCGGTTAGCAAGATCTCAGCTCGGCGAAGATCGGTGGCCGTGGGATGCTGCAGGCGTACCTGCGGCCCTATCGCAAGCCGAAGCAGAATCTCGCACTGCACGAGAGAAGGCAGAGAAGGCAGCCGAAGATGCTGTAGAGAAGCAGCGACGTCAGGCTGAGATGGAGCGACTTCGCAGGGAAGATGCAGATAAGATCACGGCGACCAAAGAAAAGAAGTTTGGCAAAGGCAACGTACTTGAGAGGCCGAAGCTGACTGCCGAAGAGCGGAGAGCGGAAGAGGCGAGAGGCATGACTGATGAGATGCGCATGAGGCTGGAACGAGAGAAGAGGGCGAGAGCAGCGGAGGAGAGGATGAAGAGGTTGCAGGGGAAGTAGATTTGTGATATTTGCCAATGGAAGGAGATTGCCCTCTCGGTGACTTCGTCCTGTGATTGACCTTGCTGCCCTTCGTCCAGCTATCGCGTCCTTACTTCTCTGCGGTGATCTGGACAACAAGCATAAGTGCAATTTTGTTTTTCTCGCGCGGGATGACAGCAGATCAGTCTCGTAAGGTATGTGGGCTGGCCACGAGCCTGCCAGTCAAGTGTGATCACATAGTGGTCCGAGAGGCTGACCAAAGGTCGACCGAGCATTCTAACGGCAAATCCTCATTCGTTCCTGGGGTCGCCATCGGCGTAAGAAATCAAAAGCTTGATCATGTGGCTAGTGAGTGGTTTCAACCGAATGATGGGGCTGGTTTGGCAGGGTCGTATGGGCAGTTGACGTCTTTGAGAACTGCCTGGAAAGGTCAGAAGTGTGTCGTGATAAGGATTTGCGACAGGGGAGGCTCGCACCAGGAGATCTGCCGTGAAGAATACAGGTATACTCTGGATGTCGGACGACGGCAACGGCGGGGCGATATAGTGCCGGTCGTGAATGTACAGTGTGTTGACATGCGGGAGGGTTATGTTGATAGCCTGGTTCTGAAGAAGGGATGCCAGCATTGTGAACAGCTGAGGCGCTTGCTTCGACACAATCAGGTGCGGCTATAATAGTGATACCCTTGCGAGGTGTCAGCGTGGACTTCGCGGGAATGGCTACAGGCTGAGCATCATACATCGTCGGGGACGTAAATTCGTAACACCTCTGAAGTAGTTTACGTGGTTGTCTGTTTTTGTAGCGCTATACTCTCGCCGATGTCGGCCATTGTCATCTCTTGTGTGAGTTTGCCACGTGGGTAGAAGAGTAGTCAATCCATGTTGGGGTTGTACGATGAGCTCACGATATTATAATATGTCCTATGCACCAGTATACCACTAAGTATTTCCGGTATTGGTGAGCGTGGGCTGGTGGTGTGTACCTTCGTGGCATATCACCAGGCAACCCAGCCAGAATCCTTTTGCTCCGCTGAACCAGCAGGTCAACCAAAGAAGCGAAAGGTGGGCATGGGGATCTCTCAGAAGTCGAACATGAGCGTAGAGTCTTCTTGCACGGTCGGCGGTGTCTTTACCTGCTCCCACACACGGGAGACAGAGCGAGAGGGGAGCGCGAATGAAGGACCTTGTCTCTTGAGCATCTGTCAGTCCACTCGGTTGCTATTCATCAGCACAAAATCACCCTCAATTAGTGCTTTCATTCAGAACGATGTTGATGACTCTCCTCCCAGTGACCTGAAGAACCCCCAATAGCATCCAGTCCAGCTGTCGACTTTTCATTCTGCCGTTTGTCCAAGTGAAGTCGCCTTGCCCACTTCGCCTTGCCCTTCCTATACGATCGCTTGGTCCTCGTCCACGGATAGTTGATCGGCGACTCGCCGCCGGTAAAGATACAAATGTCGTAAAGGGCAGCGCCAACGAATGCACCGCATAGAGAGCCTGCCCACGGGCCATAGAACCAAAAGGGATCGGTGAAGAGGTCTGAGCCATAGCCTAGAGCCAGCATAGCCAGACGAGGCCCAAAGTCTCTTGATGGATTAAGGGCTGCACCTGTTTGGTTTGAGAACGCTAGGTTCAAGGCCACGATGACTAGCCCGATGACCAGTGAGTTCATGCCCGCTCCTGGTGGAGCGTTCTGGTCGTCTCCGAGTGCGAGGACCGTACAAGCCAGGAAAGCCGTGCCGATGAACTCGTTGAAGAACGCAGTGGCAGCGTCGATGTATTCGTACCTGCAACTCGTCACGAAACCATTGAGGATATTAACAGGATCGTGCGTCAGTTTATAGTTCTGGATGGAGGCCAAGTACATCCCATAAGCAATCAAGGCCGCCATGAACGCGCCTAGGAATTGCGCGGCGAAGTATGGCAACATTTTGCGCTTCGGAAAGCCTCGATAGAACCAAAACATTATGGTGATTGAAGGGTTGAGGTGTGCGCCGGAGATGCCTCCAGAAATGTAGATGCCGATCATGGTAGCGAAGCCCCATGCCCAGGCGGTGGTGTTGACGTTCGAAGTAGCACTTAACGTCGCGCTGACATCTGCAGCGAAGCCAATTGTCTCTTGTACAACGACTGCAAGCAGCTCTGCCAAGAATTCGCGGTTGTGTGTTCGTACAACGGACCAGCTGGTGTGGTTGTTGTGGACCTCGTCGTACAGAGGTGGATTCTCAATTTCTAGCTTCAAGTCCATCATGTCGTTGTAGACATCAGCATAATCCTCGACTTTGATTGTGGACTGAGAGCCTGTGGACTCATGGGAAAGCCTAGGCTCCGGCTCCTGCACAGGGACGCGGTGCTCTGGTATCGCTTCAAGCTGGGTATTGAGTTCATCCCCGCCGCTGTATTGATTCGGGAGCCGCGGTGCTTGCTCGGCACTGGGAGACAGCGGTGTGCCGTCTGTCGAAGTTGGCTGGTCGCCTGCTTGTCTGTCCTCGTCATTGAGCTCGTCCTCAGCATCGTCGTCTTCCAAGGCTGGTGTCATTGGTCGTTGTGTAACGGAGAAGCGACTCTCGGCCCTCCTTCTCTGCCCCGTCTGAGAAACCGTCGAAGACGCTCTCGCAGGCCTAGTCGAGATCCTGCTCGTCGATGTACCTCGTCTCTGGACATTGCTGAAGAAGTTCTGCTCTCTTTGCGCTCTGCTGTCTTTCAGCTGCGCGGACAACTTGACCGGGTTTGCGGTAAGCTGAACCCTACCTGCTTCAAGATCATTTGGATCAACATCAACTCCTGCCTTTTTGATGTTCTCCGCTGGTGCCTGTCCGTTTGCCTGCCCATCTAGAATCTCGCTCTTTGTCGGTATCATTCCTGGCCGTATCACACGGGGCAGCGGTTTGGCCAAACTCCATACTGGCTTAGCTGCAGGAGGCTGCTCATACGCAGGGTTCAGGGCAGCATATCCAGGACTAACGTAGTTCTCCGCTGCTGCTTGGATCTGTGTGGTGTCTTCCGGTCCGGCTAGACCCACGGTCCCAAGTCTTGATCTGTTCGCTACGGTACTGCGCCTAGCACTTCTCCGCGAGACTGCTGTGCTCCTGCGACGTAAAGTCGACATGCCATGTTCTGTCACGTCGGGGAGTAATGATGTATGGATCTGGCGGAAGTCATTTGCTCCAACTGCAGCCGTTGCCGCTCTGCGCGGTGCAATAAACTGTGCACGTCCTATACTCTGGTCTTCTGTGGAGTGCTCAGGCTGCTGACCCGGCTCTCTGGCGGCGGGTGACAGGTGGACCTCTCTCGTTCGGGGTAATGCTTCACTCTACGTTCAGTCAGCCTCGAGCCTCGACAACGCATAGCATTGTGTCTTTTGTGCTTGCGTACTTGCGCTCGCGCTCGGGCACGTGCCCTTTCTCCACCCTCCATTGCCGTTCCTCCAGACAATATTTGGGCGTCGCCTGAGATATGTCGTCGGTATCAATTCTCCAACTTCACAGGCTATGGTTATTGTGTGCTACAGTCAACAATGAAGGCAAGAAAGCAGACTTTGGTTGGGACATGATACGCTCAAGAATTTTTGCTGCTAAACGAGTTGAGCTACTGTATTCCCAGCACCTTGAGCAATCAATAGGAGACCTGACGAATGTCGAAACGACGAAGCTGCAGGTAGGACTACGCGCACAGCCAGAAATGCCCAATGGCGTGAAGCAGATAAGAACATCCTGGCGACAGATCGTCGGGGACCACTGATGGAGACTCGTCAAAACATCGGATATGGCGACTTGACCACGGAGTGCCAGAAGGGAACAAATCGCGGATGTTTGTGCACAGCTCGCCGAAATGCGTTCGTTCCCAACCAGAACGCGGCGACATTTCCGACATAGATGAGCGGACGAGCATACGCAGTCAGCCACGCAGGCGGCAGGCCGCGACTCGTACATGTGGTTATGTGATAAGCCGAGTCGTGCGGATGTTCCGGCGACCCGCAGGTAATGGCAATGATGGAGACGTGAAGTGACTGCATGACTCGCGAAGGACCCTGTCCTCATGGAACCAGAGTCATTTTCGAGGTGTGAATTTGGCAACTCACGGCGAACCCCACGCACCTACATATGTACACCGTTCTATGATGGACGCGCAGGGAAATAAGCGCAAGTTCGCTGGCGGTGCGAATGGCCCACACAAAGCCCCCAAGATGGGCGGCGATGGTGGTGGAGGCGGCGGCATGTCGAAGTTCGCGCAGAAGATGATGTCGAAGATGGGCTGGCAGGAGGGGCAGGGCCTAGGCAAAGAGGGTGAGGGCATCGCAGCACCGATCGAGGTGAAGCTGCGGCCACAGGGTGCAGGTGTCGGCGCCGTCAAGGAGCGGACGGAGCAGTACAAGCAGGAACAACGACGAGCTGCAGAGCGACGAGGCGAAGAATACGAAGACAGCAGCGATGAGGAGCGAAAGAGGCGCAAGGAGCGGCAGAAGAAGTCGCGCGGCGGTGTGGGCGGTGTCAGCAGTGGAACGAGCACGCCAGGGGGACCACAACGCAAGCAGAAGACGAAGTACCGATCAATTGCGGATGTTCAAGCCGCAGCACCTGGACTGGACGTACCGCTGCAGATGCTGAGCTCAATCTTGGACGCGACTGGCACACAGACAAAGATGCTCACCAGTGCTGCGGGCTTGATGGTGGCAGCGGGGCCAACCGCAGACTCAGAAGCTGAGAAGATTGCCAAGCGAGAGCGCATGGAGCTCGAAGCATTCATTGAAGCGTGGCATGGCATACAGGAGCAGAAAGTCTTCATCGAAGAGCAGTCAGGCCAACATCAGATGGAAGTCGACCAGCAGCAGGATGAAGTGGCCAAGCTCCAAGCTATAGTCGAGGCTGTTGAGAGCCTGAAGCTGAGCACTTCCGCAAACTCGACGACTGAAGACTCACAATCGTTGTGGTCAATCGTGGTCGACAAGATCGACTCCATCCAGACTGAGCACAAACACGATGTGGAGCGCTTTGGGCTGTCTGAAGCTGCGATGGGAGCGCTTAGTCCGCTGTTCAAGAAGGCCATGGCGAATTGGGAACCTCTTGCAGATCCAACAATACTGGTGGACGATATGCAACGTATCAGAACGATGCTTGGACTACCCTCGCTTGGCCAAGTCACCAATGTGCGCGAAGCTGCTCGCCTGGACGAGAGCTATGGGCGATCGAGACGTCAGAAGGAGACCACCACCTATGAGACGATGATGTACACGATCTGGCTTCCCAAACTGCGAACGACAATCACGAATTGGGATGTGCTGAACCATGCTCCACTGACTAGCCTGGTTCATGCTTGGCGTTCGCTGCTTCCTCCGTTCATTTACAGCAATTTGATTGATCAGCTGATTGTTCCGAAGCTTACCGGAGCATTGCAGACCTGGGACCCAAGGAAGCGTGGCCACCATCATAAGACCATCACCGTAAAGTATGTGCAGCCGCATACTTGGCTTTTCCCTTGGCTACCATACCTGCCACCATATCAGCTCGACCCCAAGGCCTCGACGGGCCTTCTGATCGAAGTCAAACGAAGGTTACGGCAAGTACTGGATGGCTGGGACATCACATCGGGCATCCTATCAGGTCTTCAAGAGTGGCGTGATCTGCTTGGAACCGAGCTGGATCACGTTTACGTACGATACCTTCTGCCGAAACTGGCGAGGCACCTCTCGCAAAACTTCGAGGTCGACCCATCGGATCAAGATCTGACGCCGCTGGAGAAAGTACTTGCATGGCAAGACTACTTCAAGACTGAGGTCTTCGCACGTGTACTAGTAGCTGAGTTTTTTCCGAAGTGGCTCGCTACCTTGCACACGTGGTTGACATCAGAAGAAGCAAATCTCGAGGAGGTAGGACAGTGGTTTGCCTGGTGGAAGCAACAAATTCCCGGCAAGCTGAATGCGCACCACGATGTCGATGCGCAGTGGAAGAAGGGCACTGCCATGATCAACCAGGCGATTGATCTGATGGACGAGGGCCGTTCTGTCAGCGAGCTAGCTGCGCCGGCTGCTGGTCCCGCCCGACCGATCGCAAAAGAGCTCAACAAGAAGATGGAAGCGCAAGCGTTTGCGGCTCAGCAGAAATCAGCGCCACATGAGCTGGTGCAGGACTTCAAGGACATTGTGGAAGCATGGTGCGCGGAAGAAGATCTCACCATGGTGCCAATGCGTGAAGCACACCCACACAATGGACTGCCGCTCTTCAGAATCACGGCCAGCGCTACTGGAAAGGGTGGCGTCGTTGTTTTCCTGAAGGGCGATATTGTCTGGGCACAGAAGAAGGGCGATCGAAGTATTTTTGACGCGATTGGTCTGGACGAAAGGCTCGTGGGACGCGCAGAAGGCAAGTAAGAACTTGCTCGAGCGGTGTTGACGCATCCCGCCACCGTGCATGTGGGCATAGTGGCGGGGCCGCCCTACAAAGGTGAGATGTTCTGCTAAACATCCCAGAGCAAGAGATGCATGCTGGCTTTTGCTAATTGAATATTTTCGGTAGCAACATTTAGGACCGGATGCAGCTTCGATGTCCAGAGGCGAATGTTCGACTTCACTTTGCCTTCACGACTCTCGTCTCCGCAACAACTTGATGTTTCACGGCCACAGAGATGGTCGAGGGTTATGAATGATGATACCAAACGTCACGCCAGACTATACCACGATTTTCGTGACGTGGTACGTGGGTTCGTGACGACGGGACTGCCATCTGAGCCTGCGACACATGCTCAAGATATGTCGTAGCTTCAGCGCCTACAGACTTGGGTCCATTTTGTGGCCCGAACACTCGAATATGACGTGTACTTGAAATAGTGCCACCTCTCGACTCAACCATTTGGCGGTCGACCCTTGGCTTACAATGAAGCCGGCCTGCAGTGTGCGTCATGACCACATTCTATCGGGATCTTGCAGGTCTTCTGCACGACCGAACGCCAGATCGACTGTTTGCTCCATTGTGAACTCTACACTCTACGCTCTCATATCCGAGCGCCAGCGCCTACTTACCTATCTGCGAGCTCCGAGGGTCGTGGGACTAACGCTTCGATTGGTCGCAGAACAACCTGGGGACCCACGGTAGTACAACATGAAGCGCAATAAGCATAAGTGCGCCGAACAGCACGTAATACGGCATTAGGCATGGTCGCGTTCATATCACAGCGCACAATGCTGGATCCGTATCACCCCAAGAACTGCACTTGGCGATGTGGTCACTGCTTGCTGCTCGGGCAGTGAACATAGACTGCGCTTGGCTTTTACATATTGACATCCAGGCTGCAACTCGAATGCGCCAATGCAATGACAAAGTAGATATATGTCGGGCGAGCAAGAAATACTTGCTTGTGGAAGTTTTGCATATATTCCATGTGCGAATCAGGATATCTAAAGCTTCATGACCAGCCAGAGCCAAGCAATCAGCGAAGACAATCCGATCCTCACCCAGGGACGCGGTTCCAAGACTCAAGCATTCCTGAAACGCGCTCAGCCACACTTGTGGATTGTGTCATCATGGCCAAGTGCACTTCATATCGAGACTCAGCATTTCAATAATGCCTTTGACACGAGGCTCTGCTTGGCTACGCGTGGTCGGGACGAACTCTCCGGGCCACAAAGTGTTCCATACAATGGCATTGACTGGCTCGATGTTGTAGTCGCTCAAATATTGCCTAAAATCTGTCCCTCCTGGATCTCGTCTTTCTTTACCAGTTGATCATGTACATTTCGCAGTCAGGAGTGGAAGAAGCGTACGCTATGGGCGGAGATCAGTGGCAGCCATGCGCTGTAACAGCTACACGGTCAGTACGGCTCTGCATCATTGTTGAGCCTGGGATGACCCAAGATCAGGACGAAACACAACGAAGAGAGCATCCCAGCTAGGCTCTGGTGACATTTTCAAGATCGCCTTCAAGACGTGTTCAGAAGATGTAAAAGATCAGAACCGAGCCGGATCTCGAAACTGCAGTCATTCCCAATAGAAAGCGACACGGAGTCGCGATTCGGCGCTAATACGGCTGCATTCGATGGATTGCGAGGGCTTGCCTGTCTCGTCGTCTTCAACTTCCACTTCCTGTACCCCTACACAAAGACGGCCACTCATGGCTATGCCGTGGACCTGGAAGACGTCAACTGGAGACATCCCCACCAACTACCTTTCGTGCGTCTCCTGGTTCGTGGCCGAGCGATGGTCACACTTTTCTTTGCCATTTCGGGCTATGTCCTAAGCTATAACTTCCTCGCGTCAGCACGTGGCGACCCAACTCCTCACGGTATCTCCCGCTTGGCCTCATTGACGCTTCGTCGCTGGATGCGACTGTTTCTTCCAGCCTCGTTTAGCATGCTGCTTGTGTGTTTCGCCACATATTTTGGAGCCTTCGACAGAGGCCGTGCGCTTGCGGATACTGGATTGGTCACTGGTGCGTGGGAAGAACACCCGCGGAGGTTCGATGACTGGAACGAACAATGGAAAGACTTCACTACAATGTGGTGGTCATGGTCGAATCTTTGGGAGTGGCGATTCTTTTACAGCGATTATGATCCACATACCTGGACAACACCGGTTGAGCTGCGTGGATCTATGGTGCTCTTCATGGTGTTGTTCGCATCGCTTGGCTTGAAGCAATGGTGGCGTGTTGGTCTTGTCATCCTTGCGGGGGCATATTGTTTCTACACGGCCAAATGGCATCTCGCCACCTTCATCGCTGGTGCTCTCATCGCCGACCTTCACCTCACTTGGCCAAAGAGCGACCTGACTCCTTCAGCTGATACACGCGACGACGAGAAAGATTTTGAGCTCCCGTCCAACATTGCTGATTCCGAAATTGCCATTCGAAGGCAACGATTCCTCATCGCGCGAAGGTATTCCACCATCTTATCGAAGTGGTTCGTGCTCATCGTTGGCCTGTATGTTCTCTCATTCCCGGACGACAAACCAGAAAAGACTCCTGGCTATATCGCTCTTCACAAATGGACGCCGCCCATGTACAATTACCCGGACTACTTCTGGCATGCTTTCGCTTCGATTCTTGTAATATGGTCTTGCACGACGATCCCAACGATTCGTGCTACCCTGAGCTGGCCATTTCCTCAGTATCTGGGCAAGACATCATATGGATTCTACCTGGTGCACGGACCGATCCTACATTCAGCTGCTTTTGCTTTACAGCCGAAGATCTGGGCAGCTATGGGGAGCGATACCGTGACAATGTGGTGTTTTGGGTTGTGTGTTGGATGGGTGACAATGCTGGGAGTGTCTATAGGCGTCGCGCACTTATTCTGGAAGTTTGTCGATGTACCGCTGGTGAAGTTGACGAAGAGGTTTGAGAAGATGGCAAGTAGGGAAAAGAGTCTTGCAGTTGACAAGTCAGGGTTCGACTTGACTAGGGCTGACTGTAGGCGGGGATAAACTATACAGAGAGGACGTGAGACATGGACGCTACAAAGCAGGTTTGTAGCGTCCATGTCTCACGAAGTCGGCGATCCTCAGCATTGCAGTGCCATGGCCGGGTCGAATCACCTCCCGATGTTGTGCAGCGAAAAATGCTTTGGGAGATGCCGGGCGATCTCAGCTTGGCAGAGTCTTGACCTGAAAACATCGACGGGGAGCGTAACGATCAAAGACTCTTGAGTATCACTATCATGACGGGTAAGATCTTGATATACGCGGTGGAAGATTCTCAATCATCGGAAGCACTGTACAAGAATTTAACATCCTACATCATTTAACCAAGAATACCACCAATGAGGCCCTTGTCTTGAGAGGCCTGCCCCTCAGCTTTGTAAGAAGCACCAGGGAACTGGTCGAAGAACGCAGAGTTAAAGGTGGCAAGCTCTGGACATCCCAAATTCTCGCTGATGGGACCAAGTTGCTGTGCCAGCCAGCCAGCGACGGAGCCAACAGCGCCGAGAGCAGGATCAAGGGCATCTGGAACACCTTGTTGCGAGGCCTGCAAGAGGAAGCAGGCGCCGTTGTTGCCCTCGGCGAGAGTAGCGAGGTTGAAGATACCACCGGTGAGGTCGGTAAGCTCGACACCAGCGTAGCTATCGACCTTGCCGGTATTACCACCGACACCGACAATGCCTGGGTACATGGCATTGTTGGTGAGAACGTCCGCGACGACTTCTGGAATGTTGTAGGCGTTGGCTGTGGGCCTACGGTACCAGTTCTCTGGGATGCGCTCTTGACCTCTGTTGTGGACGAAGCTACCGGGCTCGCCAGTGACGGCAAAGAACTGCTTGAGAACGTCGCGGTTGAGGACACCACCTGGGTTCTCGGCGGAGTGATTGGACATGAAGTTGATCACGAAGTCGTGTGCGGCTGGGGAGACTAAACCGGCGAAGGGTGCCTGGAAGAAGTATGGGTTGTTGGCCTTCGACCATCGGGTGACGTAGTCGGACTGGGCAGCTGCCATATCCAGGGTGTACTCCTCTCCGAGAGCGTACAAATGCTCCCAGGATCGCATCTGGAAGACACCGACGCTGCCGCCGTTCAAGTATGCGTCTCCACGGACGATGGATGCATCAGACTCGTACTGGTTGTGTGTACCTGCAATACCGGTGGGTGTCCCAGTCAGAAGTGGGACCGCCGACTGGTAGGCGCCTCCAATCGACCATGTTCCGGCAACTGGGTCACCGGCAATGGCGATAGACAGGACCGCCAAGAAGATGGCAAGATCTGGGGACATGCCGTAAGCTTGGCCAAGGCCGGTCGTAGTCTGTTCGATAGTGACGAGGCCATTCCGAGGGATGAAGGCGTGGTTGCTAGCCGCATTCACTGGGTCCGACACGTCAGTTATGTTGGAGTATGATTAGAGGTCACGGCAATCTTACGTCCAGGGCATTGTCCTCTGATGTCACCGGCGCCTGGAGATCTGAATTCATGACCACTTCCTTGCCTCACGTCCACAAACTGTTCTTGTGCGTTGAACCCAGCAGGCGGTTGCGACGTGTTTGGACGGCCTGACAGGAAGGTCGGTTGCCTTGGCGCAGGCTCAACACGCTTCTGCAGTCTGTCGCTCGCCTCCATTGCCCACGGATAGGCGGCTGCCATTGGCAGAGCCGCAAGGAGAACGTTGCGCGTCTGAACCATGATTGCTATCCGAAGATATATTTTGGGTTGACTGTTGCTGTTGGAGAGGTGGGAGTCAGTAGAAAGCTAGGGGCGCAGCCTCCCCTTATATCTATGCCGCCTCTGCGCGATATGGCTCAAGGTGTGAAGTACAACTGTACCGTTGTCGATCAAGAGGAGGAACCAATACTGCTGCAGGCAGTGATCATCAGTAGGCCACCGAGTGCCCAGAACTACGGCGAATCTTGCATGGCTGACAACTTGTTCTCACTTTCCTACGGTTTGACCTGGAAAGCAGCAGGCAGAAAGCCTTGGCAGCAAGGTCGAAGTGAAAGCTGTCCGGGAAATGTCCAAAAAGGCAGCTCAAGTCGCAGATCAGAAACTCATGGCGACAGATTCGCTATGTCAAGCATTAAGAGGTTGCGCCTCCTTCCTGATGGCGCATGATCGACAGCGGAGAAAGTACCTAGCGGTTCGGCAAACTGAACGCCAGCGACGTCCTCCTTTCGAGATTGTTACATGTAATGGATGGCGATATCCTCCGAGGCATCTATGAACATGCGCTCGCCGGGTCATAGCCCTGGCTCAGATACCTTCTTCGAGACAGGCTCATTCCAAGCAGGGCGCTTTCGGAGTGGCGACATTGAACCTAGATTGTCTCTTGCAGCCGGGTCGCAGGGTGTACGCTTTAAAGATATGCTTAATGCGGCGAAATGCGCAACTTTCTGCTTAGCCTATCAGTGTCCAGCATTTCACGATTAGTCAATTCCGCGTATACCGGTTTTGCCGCATCTGCGGCGCTTGTACATAGGTCAGTGGCTTTCATTGCGCCTGTCGCCAAGAGGTTGCAATGCTACTGTAGAGTCTTTTGTGTGTACTTGGCAAGACAATGTGCGTTCGCTCTACGGCGATCAGCACGGATAGTTCAGGGTGAAATGCACGCTAGCAGTATTTGCGGGGAAACCTGGAGAATGGTGGAAAGTGAATGACCGTGCGGTGCTTGACAATTATGCTCTGTGGCTTGCTACATTATTCGAAGGTGTCCGTTAACGATTTGGAGCAACTGCCTAGAGAAGCCATGAAGTTCGAAAGGATTGCTCTCGAGACACTGGTGTCATTGATGGGTGCGAAGTCGTCCCAGTGCGTCGCTCCAGTGCGTCGGCCAGTGCTGCGTTGGCTCTTGAGTCAATGAATCCAGGTATTTTCTACATCATCAGCCACCCTACAATCCGGGATCCATACATGCAGTCATGTCGAATGTACTACCACCTACCCGCGTCATGCATACAGACGTCCTTGCTCGATATGTACTTACCCGAGCGTTTGTCCCCATGATGAGGAGCATGCCTGATCACTGCAAGCTGTGCTTAGACGTCTTGCATGGATTGTTCTCTTCGTGGGCGGAACGTCACTCTCATCGGCCTTCAATCGTTGTCAACGTCTTCTTCAAAGTCCTCGTCATCGGAGAGCTCCTCATCTTCGCTCTTGTCAACAGCATGGGATGTTTCGATGTGCCCACTAGCTTCTGCGCCACCTACAGCTGCGTCGCTGGTCACGCTCTGAGTATCGGCGGTGGCTGATGCTTGATTTGTGCCTGCTGTGATCGGAGCCGTTGTAGCTGGCTCGTCGTCACCAATTTTGTCCACAAACTCCGACACGTTGTGTTCGCGCTTTTTGAAGAGCAGGAGTGAATCTGTCCAGGCCTTGGCATTGTCTACGGCATGCACAGGGAAGAGATACCGATGCTCCAAAAAAGTTGCCCTAAAGCTCTTCTGGTGTTCTCTACCATTCCGGTAATTGAGATGCAAAACTTCCTGCAAGTTGCTCGAGGTCGTGATCTGTGATAATGCTGCTTGTCTGGCCTGCAGTGTCAGTGCAGGTATGCCAGAACATCGTGCGCATGATCTCATGCGAAGTATTGCCAGACAAGATCTTTTCGTCGATACGCCCAGGTCGAACCAAAGCGGGATCGATCGAATCTGGGGTGTCAGCTGCCAGTATGAGGATCCGGGCCCGTGCGCTACAGGGACCGTGGAGGCAGTTCAACAGGCCTGACAAGGTGGCACCCTTTTTGTTCGATGTGGGAGCCAAGATCGTTGCAGTGGGCGCTCTGTGGACGTCGCAGTCCAGTATATCAAGCTCCACGACTCCTACCCAGGGGAATCCTGCATTTTCTTCCATGCGCAATGCCTATTTGAGGGAATTCGTCAGCCAGGTGAGTCTGCATTGACGTTGGCCGATGCTCCTACTTCCTGCTGATTTGCGTCGTAGCGACCATGCTGACCATCTCCAGGAAGAAGCTTCAAAAGTCAGTGCAGCTTCTACTGGAAGAAAGTCAACAGACGCAGGTCGATGACGGTCGAACCGCATAACCACCCGTTCTACTTTGCGGAGCTGAAACTCAATGTGAGGGTCGGAGGCCTCTTCCAGGGGTGAGAGGCTTGAGAGAGAAAGTACTCTTCAGCACGACAATGCACAATGACTCGAGCATGTCATCGAGTGACCGAGGACGATTATACCACAATGCGACCTGTGCGACACGTCCCATCAGTGCACGTCAACTGGGCACTACTTATTTTTCAGTCCGAAGAGCTGCAAGAGCTACCCTTTGAGCGAGGACTACTACCGGATCAGCTGGCTATTCCAAAGTATGCCGCACACGATCCCGTGATCGAGGTTCAGATCCGATTTGGTGATCTGGCTGTGTTTGGATCGAGCTAGGAGGTACGACAGGAGCGTCGACGGAAATACTTAACTGCTCCCCACTTGGGCAGTCTGCCTTCACAGCATCGCAAAAGAACACAGCATTGAAGCACTATTAGTGATGGGTATCTGCGCAGCCGTCGTTAGCGTCGCTTAACGCCAAGCCAGTTCCCTTACAGAGAGCCCCCTCGACCTCACGAAGCGAATCCACGCCACTTTTGAAATTGCCACTGGCCTCGATCCAACACTGAGCCACCTGTACAGTAAAATCGATGGGGATGGCTACAGCCCGCTGCAAGGTCGGATCACTTTCTCTGCCAATGCAACAAAGGAGTTGACCGACTTGCCTCGGCGGCAGGGAGTGCAATAGCAAAGTCATCATGCTTGCAACTTCGTTTCCATCACACTCCATGTCTAAAACCTTCTATCATCTTCATCATTGAGACGTGGTGCCTGCAGGACATGCTCCAACACCCCTACGATGGTCGCATCCATGTTCAACTGAAGGTCGAAAGGCTTTATCAGGCTGCTCAGCATCATTCCGGAGCCTTTCCATAGTTGCTGTATGAGGGAAGTGTCTCGCGCATATCGGAAGGGTTGCAAGCCATTGCCATGAGGATTTTGAGATCGTTGCTCGACCGGCGTTGCCACTGCTGTTTTGCCCGTCGAGGTCTCATTCGCGGGCAGGCCATCATTGCCGTGTTCCCGTCACTGGTGGATCAGTTGATATCGACGGAATCAGGTCCAAGCGGGCGCCAATTGATGCGGATGGAACGATGTGCTCGGACAGGAGCAGCTGTGCAGTCGAGCGCCGGCAAGGACTCTCCTTGGTCGCGTGACTGCGAGCAAGATCACTTGCAGAGAGCCAAATGCAGACGCCGTTGCGATAGCAATACTGTTATAGTACTATCTTCTGTGTAAGCGAGTCATGACTGTGTTGCAGGCGGCTATTTATTGTCAAGACTCGCGAGCTACACTGCTATAGTATGGTCGGAGGCATTACTCGGGGAACAGTGCCGGCGGAAGATTTACCTGCCGCTTCTGCAACGCCTGTTTGAGGATAATCCTTAGCATGCAAGTCATCCTCATATGCGATGCTATACGAGCAGAGGGAACCCGCTGGTTGTCGTAGAGATGCCGGCTCTTCGAGCCTGCGAAATCGGTCGATGGGAATAGCACCCAGCAACCAGCACAGTGGCTATGCGTACTGGTCGGCGACTTGAGAGCTTCACATGTGGTTCACTTCATAGGTTCACGAGGCCAAGCTTGGCGTCATCGACTGCCACGAGCGGGGGAGTGGAAGTTGTGGAGGAGGAGGAGGTCTAGACAAGGATTGGTAATCGAACGAAGGTTGGACTCGCACTGCGGCCCGAAGGACATTGCAGATCCCCGCGGGTCGTGTGTTTCGCATCGTGTCGACAACAACAACCGCCGCTTCGTCCCCGACACTACTGACACACACCAAACACAACGGCCGCGTCGATGAGTCCGCAGCTCAATCAACTCAATGCCGGCGTTTCTGCTGGCGGTGTACAACGTCCGAGTCCGAGCCGCTCGACGCGATTCGACGGCCGCATGAGGCACAAGGTTGAAATGCGGCACAGTGTACCAACACATTGTATCGAGCGCTGTGAAATGGTCACCACCGCGCAAACTCCTGCAATGTCCAAATGCGCAACGGCGTTTGAACGCTCGCCATCGTCCCTTGCTGCCACTTGCAAATTGTTCCAGGTTACCTGACTAAGAGCCGCAAACGCCGCCCACCGTCACCTGCCCGGACCCTCACGACCGGCAGTCGCAGAGTGACAGCGACTGTGCACAACGCAATCGGCTGCTCCATGCGCGTGCGATATCCAACTTCGCCTCTCCGCGGAGCACAGCCTTGCACATCGAACAGGATGATGGCTTGGGCAAATTTCGACCTAACAGTACTGCTCACTGACTCTCGCCCTCTCGTGCCTACCCTACCTGCTGGAGCCGGCAGAGGAACGAGAGGACATACCGTTTCCAACGTGTTGCCTCCAATGTACCAACGCCTGTTTTGGGGTTCTGCTATAGGCCTGACTTACTGTTGCTGGGGTGCATGGACGACTCCTGGACTCAAACCCAGATTCTCGACAAGGAACTTGATCTAAGCTTTTCGAGTCGCACCGATGGTCAATGACAAGCAAGTTCTTTGCACATAGAGCTTATTATCCGGTCCATCGACGTGCTGCTCGCTGCCATGATACTGTGACTTATCTTTGATCACCCTCGCACTTCATCACGCGCACTCGGCACAGCTCGACTCGGCCTATCCTGCCAGCCATGCCGGGAAACATCATAAACCTGAAGCCCTCCGATATCGCGAAATGGCCCACACCCAACTACGACAACCCGCAGACCCGCGACTGGATGCCGGTGTACGCTTCAACCTTTTATGCCGCATGTACCTTGATGGTAGGCATGCGGATTTGGTTGCGAATCAATAAGTATTCTGGGGGATTCGGGGTCGACGACGCTCTTTTGATCTGTAGCTGGCTCTGTATGACGGCGTTCACTGTTATAGCCATCGTTGCGGCCCAGGTCTTCCACACGAACAGGCATCTTTGGGATATACCGATTACTGGATTCGTGGGCATGGCGAGAGTCACTTGGCTTGCAGAAGTGTTCTTTCTGCTTACTGGGTGCTGCGTCAAAGTGTCTGTGCTGCTCTTCTATCGACGCCTGGTCGAGAACACCTGCTCGCGATACTGGGTCTGGGCTGTGATCTTTGCAATAACCACCACCGTGGCATACACCCTGGCATTTATCTTGGCACTGGTATTCAAGTAGGTCATACCATAGCAAAATTCCTGGCGAATCACTGACCATGTCTTGCAGCTGTACGCCGACAGAAGCGTATTGGAAGGCTTTCGACCTACTATACGCGAGCACAGTAGACTACCATTGCGTGGACACGACAGTCATCAATCTGCTCGCTGGAATTATGGCTATTCTGTCTGATCTGTACGCCGTAGCTTTACCTTGCGTCATGATGCGAGATCTCAACCTACCATTCCGCCAAAAGGTAGCATTGAACCTCGTGTTCTCGCTGGGGTTGCTCGTCGTTGGAGCCAGCTCAGTGCGCACATATTGGCTGTGGAAATGTGGACACACCTCTGATGTCAGCACCGCGATCTTCAACGTCTTCGCGTGGTCAGTACTTGAACTCAACCTCGGCATCATATGTGCTGCAGCGCCTGCTCTGAGGGTGGTCTTCCGCGAGTACCTGAGTGAGCCTCTTTCGAGGCTCAAGCATTCTGTCAAGTCAGCGGCATCAGCTACAAGAAGTCGGCAGCTTTCTGAGGGGGGCCATGTCATCATCCGACGTGTGGAGAGCCCAGAGAAAATTCGCAGGTACGAATACGACCCAAAGCACGCCGTAAATGTATTGGTAAGGAGCGACACGGGCCATTCGAGCCCAACGACAATCGGAGACGGCAGCAAGATCTTCACGTCATCCCCGTCACCATACTGGGAGAGAAACGACTCGGTCCAGTCCCCGGTCCAGTATGAGAGGCATAATCTCCATGATATGGAGAAGTATCGAAGGCCTTCGGTATTGCCATCACGCTATTCACCTGACCAGGAATTACCAGAACGACCGCCAAATGACCTTGAGATGCAAAACATGTCAGGCCGAAGTTGGCTCCACGATAGTAGCCCCTGAACGTGCTTTTGGGCTGCACAACGGCATGCTGCATACTGGAGACATATCAGCTCGGCCTTGTCTCGACGTCCTCTCCCCACGAACCTCGAAGATGTATTTCTGGGCTGAACCACGGCTGTCAAGTCCATCATGCCTGGTATAGACACTTACGACCAACTGCTTTGGGCGAGAATACCTGGAATAATTCGGCACACCTAACCTCGCGCCCTTCAGCTATTTCCAGGTGGTTGACCATGATCCTCCAGTCTTCGTAGTAGGCTTTTCCGGTCAAGGAGGAAGTTCGAAAGATACCCTTCGAATCTTGCTGAGACCGGAGATTGCGTGATCAGCACGGTCTCAGAGCACATGATCGAAGCAGTAACTGCCACCAGTCTTAATGCTCCACATGGCCAATCATAATTGGGGGATCGCACGTCTGCATCAAGCTCCCAGCTCTGGTGTAAAGCCTCCTCGAATTAAAGAGTCTATCTTCTCCATCGAAGTTCGCTTGTGTGAGATCGTGGATTTCCAGACTTCGAAGCCCTCTCAAGGGAATGGGAAGTTGGCCATCGTTGAGAGCACCAATTTCTGGGTCGGTGAGGACGTTATCGAGGAGAAGGGGCCGCATATCGATCTTGAGATCCTGAAGCCTTTGGGACAGCTTGACGATATATCTTTGTCTCGAACTGGAGATGGGTTTCAGATTGCTGGGAGTATTTGGCAGAAGGAATTGGACGATCGTAATACTGAATTGAGGGAATTGAGATTGAGGAGCGGCAGATATACCACTGCTCAAGGAGAGCCTGAGCCTTCAGCGACCGCAGCTAGCATTGAGGCTATCGTGCGATGTCGCCAGAATTTACGTGTGCTTCGGAGCTATAGCAGTCTTTGGCGAAGTATTTGATGAGGGAGCCTTGTAAACAGTGCGGATGTTGCTAAGTATGAATGTCCTGCTTCTGCCGAGGGACCCGCTCCAGAGCACTGCCTGCGCCTCATGCTGACGGTGATACCGTCTGTGGTAATTCATGTAGCCATCGTCAGGGTCTCGAGTCAAAGTCATGCCGACGGCCGGTATTAGTCTACATCCACTGGACCGACTTTCAAGCAGTCGTTCCATGCCCGTCTACCGGAAGTACTTACTTCTTGAGCTAGTGCAACGAAAGAAAGACTGACCCTCCTTCGGCGGCACCCGATCGCAAGGGAGCTGACAGCATGGGTCACGATATTCCACGATCTATCTGTTGGTGCAGGGATGATATCGACCCAGTGATCGCGTCGCAATCTCAAGCTGCGACCGTTCGATCGGCTAAAGGTTGGCAGCTCTCTCTGTGGAGACTGCAGTCCCTGTGCGGCGTCAGACATCTGAGATGGTGGAGATGTCTCCATCCGTTCGCATTGCCTCGCACTACCTTGGTGTGCTTGCGTGGACCCCTTCGGCTCGTCGCCTCAAGCGTGTTACAGAGATGCGGCCAGCGGACCATTCCTCTAGCGCGCGACTGCATGGGACCTGTCCAGTGATTGTGGTGATATGATCTAAGACGGCGCGAGCCTTGGAAGCGGTCCAGACTCAATTGTAGGTAGCTGTCAGGGATGTATCTAATCGTTATCGGGCAAGAATGCACGTACGATACCGAGTAACTCGCTAGCGTTATTCGAATAGATCATACTAGCGTACTTTTAGCTCGTCGTCGTCGTCGTCGCGGTGGAGATTCTCGAGGGGCGGAACTATCTCTATCGCCGAGGATATACGGGGGACACCCCCGTAGACCCCCGTTTGCTTGCCTACGGTTTTTTTAAGCCATAGGCGTCGAGATATTAGAGATTCTAGAGTATCGAGTCGTAGAATTCCAGAGGATCGAGTCGTAGAATTCTAAGTCGATGGATTGTACGGCCCTTACTAGCGCGTAATAAGGCACGATAATCCTGCACGACAAATGCAGGATATATTGCAAAAGTGGTTCGAAAATCGTGCACGGCCTTGTCTTACAGCTACCACAGACTCCAGACTCTTCACGTTCATGCCCCACTTGATGCAGCCGCGCAATGTTCTATGCGCACAATGACATCGGCTGCCTTGCGCCATCACTTGGTGCTCCCCAACCACTCCCAACCGTCGTCTATGCAGCCCAGCTACCTCCACAACGCACGCGCACTGTATCCATCGCCGATGGTGTCGTCCGATATTCATAACTGCGATACAGTAACGCAGCACATCGCCACTACGACTGGTCCAAATATCGATCCATCGTCCTTTTGTAAGCAATCTAACAAACCTCAAGTCGCGTGAGATGGAGATTCCATTCGATGGAGATGAAGTCAAGATAGAGTAAAGTCTCATTTGAAAAGTGAGGCGCCCCGGCACGCTAAGATTCAACACCTCGCAGCCGCAACTTCCGTACCCACAAGCCATGTGTTCATTTCGCGTGTCGGTCTGGCCGTGGGCTTCGGCCCCGACCTGCATTTACTGTATCCGTGAAAAGGCGCGGTTGGTGGTTGTAAGATTTCCGTCTGATGCATACGTGGTTGGAAGGTAGCTTGGTAGGTGAAACACGTATCGTGGTCGCATCATTATTGAGCTCAGCGGGCTCGAAGGATAGCCGTGTGCACCGAGTCATGTCAATGCGTACCATGGACGTCTTCTGTGTGACTCCCGTCGAGCCGCAACTGCGCGTTCCCGCTCGGGCTTTGCAGAGTGCAGTAGTGCGCATGGGACCGATCACTATTGTGCTTGGACCCACGCTGTATTGCAACATCCTTAGCGACGATGATACCTAAGCTTCAGTTTAACCTGACCCCATCACCAAGGTCGCGGATTACAGTGCAGCGCAGGTACAGTCTGCTCTGACGCCCGATTCTAACCCGCTTTCGTCCGTGACAAAGCCCAAAGCAGGAAACACTCTATCCGTGTTTCCGCTGTTTCTACTCAGGACACCCTCGGAGTGCTGGACAGCTAATTGATATTAATGCCAAGGAGGGACACATACTTAATAACAACGACAATGGAGTCCTACTACGATGGCTCGGGCTTAGTTGCGAAGGCTAGCTTGCTACGATCCTAACGCATTAACTTTCGTGCTGGAAGTCTAAGAATTGCCTTGTCTAGGTCGATTGTAAGCTGATTATGTAGATTGTAGTATGCCTTAGGCTACAACGAATTTGGCCCTAAACTCAATATTAAATAGCTGTTCCTAGTAATCTGCAATATTAAGTTACTGTCCAGCACTCTCTTTGGAAGAGTTGATTTAACGCAAGTACGGATATAACCTAGCTAAGCGCGGTTTCATGACATCCGGCACAGCGTCTTTGCACTATCGATGCTATTTATGCCTCTTTCTCGACTTTGCAAAAGCCAATCAAACCGGTGGGTAGCGATCGGACGTTGGAAGAGACTGTGCGTCCTTACGCCCTGTGCTTTGGGCCGGTCTGTTGTTGGTTGTAGATCTTTCGGCAGCCGCGGACCGGCAGCAACGTTGGCGGTGTGTGACGTGGGATAGCGTATCGTGTGCAGGCGCCAGTGCGCGGTGTGCTCCATCACATCGTCAACCTGTCTGAGCGGCATTCGAAATGATCCAGAAGGCACGAGACTGGACGCCGTCGAGTTGTCGTCTACATAGTTCCTTCCGGGCCGGGACAAACCCTGCTCAGTGGAGTGGGTCCTTGCAGCGCTTCGATAGATCCGCTCCACAACTATAGGTAGGCGAAATGTAGCCGAATCCTTGCCTCGCTTGTCATCCTGGATTATTGGTTGACTATCAGACAGGGTATGACTAGTCGCTGTCATGTCCACATCGCCCGAATTGCGAAGGCATTGAGATGAGATCCTCTTGCCCGATGCCACGTCACATTGTCTTGTGGTCCGACCCGTATCTGTGCCTAAGGAAGCGGGATGGCAGAGTTCTCCAGCCAGCAGAGAGCGTGCCGGGCGGGAGTTATGGCTTTGATGAGATTGTCATGCTGCGCGGAATGACACGTTCAGCGAGCGTTGTTCTGGGAGTCGTACTGTCCCAAATAGTCGGGTTGCAGGTATTCGCACTCAATGATGCCTTGCCATACCAAAGAAGTGTGTGCGGATTGATGAGTAGCAGAAAGATCACATCGTTTCGAGAGGGTAGTATAGATAGCCTGAATAGCATCCATGGTGTCCTAGTGGCAGTTTGTTGATGCTTCCACAACAAACTGGCATTCTGTCGTGATGATCATGATCCGGCGGTGGAACGTGAGTCTGATGATGATGAACTTGCTCCTGGAGTCATTTCGTAGACTGGTTCGTAGCCCGGCGGCGGACGCCAGTAACAGCCATCATGGAAGGTCACATAGCCATTCATGTAATCTTTGACAGCCGTCTCTCTTTCGAATGCGACCCAGTACCATTCCTCAGCGATGGCTTGCTGTTCATCACGGGTAAAGCCTTTCTTCTGAAGGACGGGGTAATGTTGATGCTCGGCTCTTGGATAGATGTATCCGTCCAGGTAGTATAGGATGCATGGAAAGCACAAACACAGCGAAGGCTTCTCCATGGTTCCGAATGAGTTGACAGCAGATCTGAAAGTTAAAAGTCCTGACAAGAGATCAAAGCTGCCCGCACACGGCCTGACTATTAAGCTCTGATCTGCCGTGCAGCTCGAAGAAAAGAAGACCCGGCTTTGTTCGCGCGCTATGCGACCTTATATTGGTTAGCCGACCTGCCTTACATGACTTCGAAAGCAGACGACAGGTCTACCGAGAATGTAGCAAAGGATCCCCAACAAGGTACATGTTCGCGAGTGTGTTGCCTCTAGCGTGATGGCGGGCCTTGAAGTACGCAACCAATGAGATTAGGTTTGGACTCGTGTACAACCATCTGTTAGAGTTGGCAGAGAACGTGCCCCACCCGTTGACCAGTGTAGTTCTGTTGACGGGCTCGGGCAGTGCCACGGAGTCTGCGACAATTCGTGTGGACTCCTTACTTGGAACCATCCAGCTGGGTGCACCATGGTGAGCACACGGTCGCCGCATGCCTGCCCGGGCCGCACGCCCCATCAGGTCCGATTGATTCGCTAAAAGACCCTGACCCATCGAATCGACTCCGATCGAGCCACAACAACACGCTGGGAATGTGCCTGGTTAGGGCAAAAGATTCACCCGTCACCTCGTCCGCAGACAACCAACTCTGTCCTGAATCGTTCGGCAGCGCTATCGTCCATCGAAGCATCGGCCTGCTTTCAGCACCTTTAAATATTGATGACTGCTGTATGATTTACTTTGTATTGTAGCGGAGAATACTAGACTTTTGCAAGCAGACTCATCATCAGCTGCCATTCGACAAGAACACGGAACGATGGCTTCGCTCTCGGCCCCATGCTATTGGTTCCCAGCTACGTGGTAAGCACACGCCCGTCGGGCCGCAGCAGAATACCACTCACAACGCCAGTTGCGCCTCCACAGCCTCGCCACCGTGTGTTTTATGCCTCTTCTAAAGCCTGGCGATGCAGTGCGCGCTGCCTTGGCCGAGGGTATCGCTTGTACGAGAATCACCATACTGTCAGAGGAGCTCAACCTACATGATGATCGCCGGAGCTGTAGGAATGTTAGCGCCTGCATGAAAGCGGTTGCAAGGACTGGTACTTACTCTCGACATTTGCCTTGATGCTCTTGTGTGGCAGTACCGAGGCGCCATTGCAGTAGATCTCATCGCCAATAGTCACGTCATCGCCCAACACCGAGACATTCTCGAGACGTGCCCATCGGCCGACTGTGCTATTCCAGCCGACAATGGTGCTCTTGATCCATGCGTGCTCCTTAATTTTGCTGCCCGCTAGGAGTACACAGCGCTGCAGCCTGACGCCGTCGCCTACAACAACGTTGGGCCCGATGGTCACGTTGGGACCGATCTTGCAGTTCTGGCCAATCTTGGCGGACGGGTCGATCATGACATTTCCGCCGTTCACGTAGGACTCGGAGGGCGAAGTGAGGAGCTTGCTGCCCTTCTTCGTCAACGAGGAGAGGTAGAGGCAAGTACCGCTGAGGAAATCTTTTGGCTGACCAACGTCCATCCAGAAGCCCTCGAGGTCGAACGAGTGCAGCTGGCCCTCCTTGACCATGGCAGGGAAAGTCTCCTGCTCGATGGATGTTGGGCGGAGCTCAATGCGATTAAGCACGGATGGGTTAAGGATATAGAGACCGGCGTTGATGCGGTTGCCGACGAACTCGACTGGCTTCTCGACGAAACGATCAATGCGCGATGGGTGGTCTGGTCTGTGCACAACGACACCATACTTGGATGGCTCCTCGACCTTGGTCACCACGATGGTACCCTCCTGACCGTGGGACTTGTGGAATTGTGCGAGCTCTTTGAACGGGAAGTCGCAGATGACATCGGAGTTGAGGACGAAAAAGGGCGCATCGTCCTTGCCCAATGTCTTTGCTGCCAGCTTCAATGGACCTGCGGTGCCCAGAGGCTCCGTCTCGACCGAGTACTCTATGTTGACGCCGTACTGCTCCTCATACTTCTTCAGCGCTGCAGTCATCATCTCGGGTCGGTAGTTGACGGCGAGCACAATGTCTGTGACACCGACGGCGGCGAGTGCCTCGATCTGGTGGAGGATCATGGGTCGATTGCCAAACTCGACCAGGGGCTTGGGGAGAGTGAGGGTGAGAGGTCGCAGACGAGTGCCAAACCCGCCGACAAGGATGAGAGCTATTGCGCGTGTAAGCCATTAGCTTTGCATGTGCTTGGCGCATACTGTTGCTGTTGCACGCACGCACCCTTCATGCTGAGTTGTGAATGTGTGTTTCGGTAGCTGGGATTAAGGTGGTGGCAGTTGCGACTCGGCAGATCCAGCTGCGTCTTCGGTGCTGTCGTCTGTCGTGGAGTGTGCTATGGTGCTATAGCGAGAGGTCCTGCTGGCCTGGGATGGAGTACGAGCCGAGACGTCAGTAGTGTTGATAAGTCAGAGTTTGTGTTGCGCAAGGTAGAAAATCCCTAATGACATTGACTTCGAAAGTCTGAACACCTCTCTCGATTCCCCTCGGACCCTGCATGAACGTGTCAGCCAGCCAATTATAGTGCGGACACGAGCTGAAAAGGAGACACCACGCGTCTTCATTGCAAGTCACACGACGTGCGGAATACTTTGGTCTCACCACCGCCACGGCAATCTCATTCACTTGCGCCTTACTTGCATGTGCAGTCATCGTCTGTACGGATTCGCATCGCCACGATATTTGGATACCATCGTGCACATCGCATACCCCAGAGGCGGTCGCTGCATCCCGCGATTCGCCGTCTAAAGCCTGCAGACGCCTCGTCACGACATCGGATACGGCTACCCATTCACCACAGCGTTCATGAACGAATGTCGCGATGTCCAGACAGTGCAGCAGTATGGCCTCAGTCAATGCTGACCGAAACAAAGGTGGACTGAGGCAGCTGTGAAAGGTGAACCAAGCTTTCCACGGAGACATGCAGATGTATCGTCATTTCACCCAACCTGATTGCACGTCCTTTCTATGTCTACTGCCTCGAACGCGTTCAAGACGACGCCTCTAGAGCGTCCACCTAATAGCACAGACTACGACGATATCAACGCTCACGAGTGCGACGAACGGAGTCTGCTCCAGGCTCGCTGTCGATATTGGCGTTTGAAGCTCGGCCAAGACTCCGGCGTCTGCCTGTTTGCTATCGCGATCGCGATACCAAGGCAGAAAGAAACTACAGGCTCACTTTGGAGATGGGTGCTGCAGGCTCAAGCACCAACGCGGCTTACGCTTCCAACGTGGAAACATCAGTCGCACCAGAAGGTCGTTCTTCATTACCTGGAGCACCGCAAATTCAGCCAAAGCACAACTCGTCAACACGGAGAGACTCAGACGAGCAGTCGGGTCCATTATCTAAGCGACGTCGACCTTCAAGTGCTACGAATGTTGGCGCTCCTTCGGACACCGGTACAGTCAGCGCTCCACTGCTAATCAGGACGACCGGTTCTACGAACGTGACTAAGCCATTGCAGAGGACCTTTCAGCCTGATATCGCGCTCGGAAGTAATGGCAATGACCATGATTCAACACTGACGCAGAATGCCTATCCCGAGCATCTTGCAAGTTCGCCACAGGTAGACATGGCCGCTACTTTGCATGATGATCTCGTGTCTTTCCAGGTTCCCGCAGACCTGCCGCATGCTGCAGTCCAAGCCGCAGCCACCCTAGCATCGGAAAGCAATCTGTACAAGGGCTGGAGAGTAGCACCGGATGTGCCTCTCTCCGATTTGCAACGAGAACAAAATCGTCGTGAAATCAATCGAGCGATCATGCGTCTGCAGCCGTTGACCAGATCAGACTCTTTTGGAACACGAACAGGTGAAGACGACCATCTCTTCGACACACTTCGCGCAAAGGTCCGAATCCCTGAGCCAGAGGACAACGTCGTCGACTTCGTGCAGAAAGCGAAAGCCGCGAAACTGAGAGCACGGCGTCGGGCAGCACAAAATGGACGTTCAGAAGGTAGGCTCGTGATGCCGGTCTCAAAGAAGCGACGCCGATCGAGTGAGGACGTGGGTGGCGGACGCAGCAAGTCTCATGCCTATAACATAGCACAGGCTGTTGGCGATTCGCCACTCATCGGTGAAGGAAGGAGCGGCCAGCAGCGGACATTGCATGGGCTGTCGGACACTTGGTCTGGAGCGATGAAGGAGGGATGGGAGTGAGGAGGATATTGCTAGTCTTGCTGCATCAGAGCTGAGCTTGTGGCAGGGAAGGGTCGCTCGAAAGCCGGTATCGCGAACTGTGAAGCCTCAGCCTGAGGTTCCACACACGTCAGACCTGAACTTCTCTGACTATGGTTGTAATAAGTTAATGGACGACACTTCTTCAATCTCTCTTATCTCACTGATAGCACATTTACTTGGAAGGGCGTTACTGTGATGTGTTGCTGGCCGCCATTAGACGAGCAATGCGCCGATCTACCGCTTCCGCAGGCAACTTGGAAGCAATTCCGCTTCGTTCCGTACCTAATATTTAGTCACCATTCACTTCAATTTATTTTGTTCTCGTGCATCCTGACGCCCATACTATCATTCTCACAAGGCAATCACGCATTGCCATTGAACATGGCAGGCCCTTCAGAAGCACCCAATGGCCACTCGAACGGCACCTCGAAACTTGACCAGCGCACAGTCCCACCACTGGGAATGACTGCTTCTCAATTCCTCGAAGCCGGATCCTCAGTTCTGAAGGACATAGAGCAATATTACACAAACCTCCCATCCCGACCAGTCGTAGCTCAAATCGAGCCCGGCTACCTCTCAAAACTCCTCCCACCCACGCCACCTAGTGAAGGCGAGGCATGGCGAGACATAGAAAAAGACATCGAGACCAAAATCATGCCTGGTGTAACTCATTGGCAACACCCCAAGTTCATGGCCTACTTTCCTGCCAGTAGTACTTACCCGGGAATCCTCGGAGAGATGTGGAGTGCTGCGTTGACGGCGCCTGCGTTCAATTGGATCTGTTCACCCGTCGTGACGGAGCTGGAGACTCATGTTCTGGACTGGATCGCTCAGATTATCGGTCTGCCGGAGGCCTTCCATTCGAAAGGTACGGGCGGTGGCGTGATCCAGGGCTCTGCGAGCGAGGCCGCTGTAACTGTTATGATCGCCGCAAGGGAACGTTTCGTACGAAGACAAATCGAAAAGGAAGGCCTCACAGACGCCGAAGAGATCGAAGATCGCAGTTGCGAAATCAGAAGTCGTCTCGTAGCCCTTGCAAGCGACCAAGCCCACTCCTCCACCCAAAAAGCCTCCAACATCGCAGGAACCAGATTCCGCAGCATCGCAACCCGCCACGGCGACGCCTATGCCCTCACAGGGCAAGACCTCCGCCGAAAAATCCAAGACCTCGAAGCAAAAGGCCTCCACCCTTACTATCTCACCATCTCCCTCGGCGCCACCAGCGTCTGCGCCGTTGATGCCTTCGCCGAAATCGCACAAGTAGCAAAAGAGTATCCACACCTCTGGGTCCACGTAGATGCCGCCTTCGCCGGTGCCGCGCTGGTCCTGCCCGAAAATCACCACTACACCACCGCCCTCTCTTTCGTCGATTCCTTCGACTTGAACATGCACAAATGGCTCTTGACGAATTTTGACGCTTCATGTTTATACGTCCAGAACCGCAATAGTCTCACCTCCGCCTTGGGCATCACACCGCACTACCTAAAGAACGAGTTCTCAGATAGTGGGTTAGTCACAGATTACCGCGACTGGCAGATCCCGCTGGGGAGACGGTTCAGGGCGTTGAAGATTTGGTTCGTGGTGAGAACTTTCGGCGTGAAAGGGTTGCAAGAACACATCCGCCACCACCTCGCCCTCGGAGAGTTCTTCGCGACCCTCATCCGCTCCCGGCCAGACCTCTTCAGAATCCTCGCGCCCCCGGCATTCGCATTGACAGTCATCACTGTGAACCCTCGAAAATCCGCCCCGCTCCAGCTGGAGAGTGATGCTCAAGGTTCTGATCCTAGACCTTTTGAGGATTCGCAGAGTGTGATTGATCCGAAGGTGAATGGCAATGTGGATCTTAAGGCGGGCAATGAGGTGACGGAGAAAGTTTTCACAATTATTGACAAGCAGAAGGAGTTCTTTCTGACATCGACGGTGGTGGGTGGGGTGTATGCGATTAGGATCGTGTCGGCGAATCCATTGGCGGAGGAGAAGTATGTCAGGCAAGTCTTTGAGAGGCTTGTTGAGACGGCGGAGAAGGTGCTTGGTCAGGAATGATGTGCGAGTGGAATACGAGTGTGATGATCTAGAAGTAGAACTCTGACTCATGAAATAGACGTCTGAAGAGGCTGGAAGCGTCGATAAGATGTGCCTCATGCTCCGTGTACATTGCGGCGCGAGCTTCGATAGATCTTAGAGAGGCGCCGAAAATGATAGCACTCGGTGAACATCTTCATTCACGACCTTGAAGGCCGGCTTGCTCAGCTATACAATACAACAAATGGGATGCGCTCACCCATCATGACTGTCTCCAACCTCTCCCTAGATACATGATCGCTCTCTCCCACACCAGACGTCTTGTCGCTCAAACGAGCGCGTGGTCTCCCCGCGTTGGCCGGCCGCAACGATTGTGCCTCTGCAACTGGTGCTGACGACGGCTTTGGGTGCGAGGAGACGAAGATACGTCTTCACATACCCCATACAAATATCATCCATTCCTCAAACCTCTCCTAGGGACTGCCTGCTACCTGACCACCAGCTGGTGGATCAGGACTACCCGAGCCGACACCTGCTACGGGATCGATAGGCTGCGGAGGCGGTAGAAATTTTCCGGGCTCTGGCATTTTGACTGGTGTGGTGACATCCACCTTCAGCTTGTCTGTCAACTTTTCGCCTCGGACGACCTTCTCGATCTCCTCCTTGTTAAGGGTCTCGTACTCCACAAGAGCATTAGCCAGACGTTCGAGACCTTCTCTGTTCTTCGTCAGCAGATCGATAGCACGCTGTCTGCCATCCTCAACAAGCCGTCGGACCTCATGCTCGATCTGTTGCTTAGTCTCGCTTGAAAGTCGGTCAAAATTGTTCGCAAGATCGATGTTGCCGAGAGCTTCGCTCATGCCGGCCCTGGTGACCATGGAGTATGCGATTCGAGTGGCATTCGTGATGTCCGAGCTCGCTCCGGTTGTCACATTGTCCGCGCCGTAGATCAGCTCTTCCGCGACCTTGCCGCCCATTGCTACGTCAATCTGAGCCATCATCTGCCTCTTGCTTTCCGATACTTGATCCATCTCAGGAAGCATGTATGTAATACCCAGCGCGTGACCTCGGGGCATGATGGTGGCTTTGTACAGCGGCGTAGAGTCCTCCGTAAGAAGAGCGACTAGAGCGTGTCCACCTTCGTGGTAGGCCGTCATAACCTTGTCCTTCTGCTGAATCACAGCACTTCTGCGCTCAGCACCCATCATGATCTTGTCCTTTGCCCATACCAGGTCTGCCTCTGTGACCTTTTGTTGCTTCAGCTTCGAGGCGCGAACAGCAGCTTGGTTGACCACGTTCTCGAGCTCGGCACCTGAGAAGCCAGGGCATCCTCGTGCGATAGTAGCGGCGTCAACGGCAGGATCGAATTTGATGTTGCGCATGTGGTGCTTGAGGATGGCAATGCGACCTCGGACATCGGGAAGAGGTACGGTCACGTTACGATCGAAGCGGCCAGGTCGGGTCAAAGCCTTGTCGAGCGACTCAGGGAAATTGGTTGCGCCAATGATGATGACTCCGGAGTCTGGGTTGAAGCCGTCAAGTTCAGTCAGGAGCTGGTTGAGAGTCTGCTTGGCATAAGCGGCATCACGTTCATGGCGCTTGCTGCCAATAGCATCAAGTTCGTCGATGAAGATGATGGCTGGGCTCTTGGCGCGAGCGTTGGCGAATAGTTCGCGGACACGCTTAGCTCCAACACCGACGTATACCTCGTCAAACTCCGATCCGGACATGTAGAAGAAGGGCACGCCGGCCTCACCAGCGACAGCACGTGCGAGGAGAGTCTTTCCCGTTCCTGGAGGCCCAACGAGCAGGACACCCTTTGGAAGCTTGCCACCCAGCGTACTAAATTGATCTGGAGCCTTCAAGAAGTCGACCAGCTCTTGCAGTTCCTCCTTAGCCTCGTCGCAACCTTGGACATCGGAGAACTTGGTTGTCTGCAGTTCAGGCTTTGCCTCAGCGTTTTGTGCACCGCCGACCTTCTTAAGCACTCCAGTCGCCTCGATAAGGAGAGTGAAGACGACCAAGGAGCAGTAGGCAATCAGACCGAAGACCAGCAAGAACTTGACCCACTTGAAAATGGTGCTGCCCATGCTCTCATCCACGACAACGTACAGTGGCTCGTTCTTGGCGCCGGATCCCTGCCGTGAGATGCTGACATTTCCACCCTGAGTCTTTGCAGATACCGCTTGTCCAATCGCCTGTAGTTGTTCGCTGCTCATCGTGTTGCTGTTTCCCGCAGGAATGCGTCCAGCCATGGCTCCAAGTCCACCTGCTCCCACCTCTGCAGCGCCCAAGCGCTCGAGCGCCTTCTGGTAGGCTTGGTCAGTGGCGGCGTTGGTGGCGTAGCGCCCGGTGTTGTATCGTTCGACGAGGATCTCGGGCATGTTGGCGCGGAGAAGCGCCTGATAGAATGCATTCTGGGCAGTGGCGCTGGAGGGGTTGTTGTTCGCTTGCTGTTCCATGTGGGCGAGAATGCCGCGATTAGGCTGCGCATTTCCACTGCTGCTGTTGTTGTTGCTGCCCCAGCCAAAGATGGATCGTTGCTGGCTGAATCCCACGAAGCTCGTCCTGACCGGCGCCTGCGAAGAAAATGGGCCGAGTCGAGTTGCAGTAGAAAAGCACTTTGCCACGGGCGAGAGTGAAGAGAATGGCAGCGCGCCACGTGATATGCCAGACAGCACCGCTCGCCTCGCCATCAGACTCCCCATCATCGTCGAAGTAGCCATCTTAAGTGGTTGCGGACTCGCCGCTCGCTCAGTGAAAGGGACGCTCAGCAGACAAAGATGAAAATGATGCCAGAACGCCAGATAGTGTGTTAAGCTGCCGTGTGTAGTGGTGCAGCGCACCTGAGATGATGCTGCGTGTGATGTGAAAGAAGGCGACATCGACATCGACGACGTTTCGAAGCGTCGAGGCCGATCGGCAGTCACGGGAGTCTCCGTCATGACACACTCCCGAGGTCGCCGTCCTGGGGTCCTGCTTCCGACATTGATTCATCAACTCAACTTTCACTCGGACACCAAAATGTATGCGAATGCTACTGCAGACTGCATCAACTAAAGCATACACACCCTATGAATAGAAGAAGTTCATGGCCGCGCTGGTGGTTGCATCCACGATTCCGGCAGGACGAATTACATTCCACCTTGTCTCCGGATTGGCTCTACAGTACTCGAGAGCAAGTCTTCTTGTGGATAATAGAACATCGAGTGTTGGGTTCGTGGTTCTGAATCAACAGACGGTTGCCGAAAGCGACCAGGTAAGCCTTAATGCTTCCCTCCCGTTTGGAGCAGAATTCGTGTTGGCTTGATATTCGCTTTCGGGAGACTCTGCAGATAGTTGTCGAGAAGGGGTACGTCGGCCTCAACCGGTGCTTTTGCAGGGTTAGCGCTCATCCCGGACTCTCCCGTCTTTGGCTGCAAATAGCTGTAGAAGAACACATAACCGGCCTCGACTCTGGCGTCCTTGAAAGACTGGGCGACCTACTTTCCGGACGATTTGAGATGTACGGAGACGTGCTGTATCTTTGATCTTTGCTCTTCTGTGAGCAGATCCAGCATTCCCACTTCCAAGTAGAGCGAGACAAAGTATAGACTCTGGAACATCGATCAAGCGTATCCAGCAGAGCGCGCAAAGTCGTGAAGCCAGACATCCCGGTTGCACCACAGATAATGCTTTGTAAACTCTTGATGCTGGGATCGAATTGAGGCAGATTTCGATAGACGCCAGCTTGCCCTAGTGGGTAGTTCTCGGATGATATGATGCAGGAGTTGGACGAAGCAACCTTGGAAAATGGAGGAGGTCTAAAGATGCCTCTTTCTCGAGCACACGGCGTTCTCACTGATGCTTCGTTCGATTTGTGCTTCAACCGCTACGCATCTGCACAAGGTGGGCTCAGTAACTTTGCTGCGGGCCACACATCCACTTCGTCATGCATACCGACGGACCATCCGCCTTGGACCAGAGCGACAAAAGACATCTTAGACGTCACTCGGCCGGTGAAAAACGAAGATCTATGTATGTCTAATGCACACTGCGAGCCAACAAATCACCTGTTTCAAGCTCCACCAGGCACAATAGCCACCGCCGAATGCCACGTACAGTTCGGAAAGTTTTCTTTGCCGGCGGCGTAGCAACAATTGTGGCATACAGAAAAAGCGCCGCTTCAAAAGGTCGTGCGTCCTCCATAAAACAACATATCGACGGCATGCTGCTGAGAGCACGACCCGCCAAAACCCACCACCAAAGGACCTGAACGATCAACCCGCTTGAGCGTTGCAATCTGTGGGGCAGTAGCGACCTTCAGGATGACCCTATCTTCTCTTCATGCCCGGTATGCGACGTTCTGGAGCTCCCATCTCCTTTGATTGGGTCGCACGAAACACGCTATGGCCTGCTATCACCATACCGATGGCTGTGGTATGCTGGCCATCGCAGCACAGACGAACATTGGTCCTTCCCCCGAGCACCGACCAGATTCTTCGATGTGTGTGAAGCCAAATGATAGGCTTCCATAACTACCTGAAGGAGGTACCAGTGACAGACGCGTATATCGCGAATCTTCGCTGCAACGCAGAAATTACATTGCATAGGTACGTCTAGGTCGTGGTATGTCTTAGCAACCAACGCGTCGCTGCGCAGAACGCTCAAATAATGCGGTATCCACAAGTTCGCACTCAATATCAACCCGACTGATAGGTAGCAAATCAGTCGTCGTCTTCCTTCTCTTTCCCATCGTCCTTCTCCTTCTTGGCCTCGCTCTTCTTCCTCTCCTTGCGCAGCGCCTCTCTGACCTTCTCGTCGCCCTCGTCTTTCGTCTCATCCCACTCAACATCATACTCATCAGAGATCAGCTTAATCTCCCGTCTAAGTCGATTGCCCTCCTCAATCAACATCTCCCACGCCGGCAAATCGAAACCTTTCGCCTTGTACAAAGTATTTTGTCGCCTGGATACAGTATAATTCATGGCGCTTCGATACGAGACTTCGCGATTGTGGTAGAGGAACCACATGTAACCACCAATAAGACCGGACAGCCCGACAAGGTAGGTTACAGGCTCCATGACGTCCCAGCCAAGCTCAGTTTGGAAAGTCAGATAGTAGACAACGCCCCACCAACTCAGCAGACCAGCAAAGCCTAGACGTGCCACTTGCTTCGCGCCACGATGGGCTAGCTCGTCGCATTCTTCCTTGAGCTTTGTCATGGATGAGATTTGTTTCGAGATCTTTTGCAGTCGCATACGCAGATAGTAGGTTCGGTCTTTGAAGGACGGCACACCGACATAGATGGGCTCGGGAGCGCCTTCAATGTCCACGGCGAACTCTTTGCCTCTGGCAGCGTCTCTTATGAAGTCGCCAATTTCAGTGCTCGGACTCCATCTCACAAAGTTAAGGTGATCTTCCGGCTCGTCCTCCTGCCCAGGATCGTCACGTACTCGCTGTGTCTTGACATCCTGCTGCTGTGGATCACGATCCTTGATCTTGCCTGTACGTCCACGCTGGCCGTCGACTATTTCTTCTTGCGCGTTGTCGAGCGCCTCATCTTGCTTCTCAGCAAGCTCGTCTTCGTTGGCATCCTTTCCGGTATCCTCCTCCATGCTATCCTGGGCGCGAAAAACAATCTCCGGAGCTCTTTCGCGACCTTTCTTCTCGTCCCACATGAAAGGCAGCTCACTTTGTATGAGGCGTTCCAGATACGACAATGGCTGCTGAGGATGGACGAGCAGGGCCAAAGGCTCCACGTCTTTGCGATCTTTATTGTGGTCGCGCGTCGTCATGGGCAGGATGAGCTTCAGCATGCGCGAAGGCGTGGTCAGCAGCTTGCCCTTGGTCATGGCGCCGGCACTGCGCATTCTCGACACCGGCGCCACATCGCTGCCCTCGTGCATCCATGGCGATCTGGTCTGTAGCCTTTTGCTCTGCTCTTCTACGCGGTCGAAATGGTCCTTCTCCTCCTTGCCCACTCTCTGCGACAGGTCCGCTGCAGGCTTGGAGTAGGAGCTGTCGGGTGCGGATTTGGTATCGAAGTGTTTGCGCTCCTTAGGCAGTCGTCGCGGGGGATATGTAGTGAATGATCGATGTGGAGTGTTCTGATTGGTGTATGTCGTAGGCACGCGACGTGTCGCTGTCCATGAGAGGCTGCTGGAACGGGGTGCGGCTTGGACGATCAAGCGCGATAGCAATGGTTCCATAGTTCAAAAGTTTCCTAGAAAGTAGGTAGAGTATGTGTGCACCCAGGGACCGTTAGCACCCTGTCGAGCACCAAGAGAAGCCAGACAACACGACCCGAATCATCACAGAGAAAGGCAATACAGGAACGGGAACAAAAATCAACGGAAGGCACACGATGCCACAGGGGAGCTCTTCCAAGATTCGCCAAACTGACATCATGGCGCAGATCAATTGGACAAAGCAACAGGGATCATAGATGCATGTGATTAGAGGAAGATGTGATGACTGCCAGCGGTAGATGATATTGCTGCTGTCTTGCAAGCACTATACACGCTCAAGGAAGCCTTTGACCTGATCCATGTCAAGGAGCGTATCTCTACTTCCTGCTTTGCAGGCGGTCTTGTACGATTGATTGCCTGCAATACGTCGTGGATGCTTGCAAAGACAACATGGCATCCGCTCGCCTTTAGAACAATACCACGCTCGATTTCTCAAAGGTGCAGCGAACTCGATTATTCTGCATGAATAATCCATGCTGTGGCCTGCCTTGATGCTTCGAGGCTCAAGCAAGCAGCTTATGCCTGATGAATTGTACGTTCTGGATACAGTGCTTCGAAATATGCTGGTCTTGGGCATCTCATTCATTCAATCGTGCTATCGTACTCCTAACTCCACCGCTGTATTCCAGCCTGTCACGTCTTTGTCGATGATTCGTTGTAGGTCATCCTCAAAGGTCGGGCGGTCAGTCCCTCTTGCACAAGTTTGATGGCGGTGCTCGGATATGCTGTTCTGCGACGCTTGTTCTGCGCCCGGGTCTCGCAGTCGTAATCTTGTCGCTTATCTGAAGCAGTTGAATCCGCAGCATCTGAAGCGGAATGGGTTGCGTCGAACACCATGGCGGTCAACAGTGACACCCCCGCCGGCGTGCTTGCCGCCCCAGTTCTGGGTGACAGTCAGTATGCGATCAGAGAGCCATGATGCGGTGTAGACATACCTTGGTGAAAAGGAAAGGCATTGTTGATGTCCAGCTGGATGTTGCTTCTTCGATATGTCTTGAAGGGTGTGATGTGTCGCAGGTCTGTTGTTGGATGGACACAGGGGATTGTCCTAGGACAGGGAGCTGCTTTTGTAGATGGGTGTCGCGGTGAAGGTTGCTTGTCTCAGGAGATAGTAGTTCACAGCCACCTTCGAAAATGGGCCTGCCACATCGTCAACGCACTGGCCAAGGCCATCGAACAGGCAATCGCGCTGCCGCCAAGTGCCAGCCAAGGCCATAGAGATCAAGTTTCCACCTCGAATCGCAGAATGATCACGACGTCATGATCAGGTGCACAGCCATAGCTTCAGCCACAGATGAGCAAGGATCTCGATATGCACATGTGGCGCGAGCTGTGCTGTGACCGGAGGCAGGTGCGACGCGGAGGGTCACATGACCTCGCAGTAAGGCCGTGCTTGGCATCTTGAACCTTCATGAACTTCATCTCGAACATTACAACACAGTCGCACTTTCCACCACCGCCACACACCGCGACCCACGATCTCCAAATCCTGCGACGGGGCCATATACGTAACATCAGTCTCACACGCCGCTGCAGCCCGCCCTTGGCGTTGGTCTGGATCCATTGGCCAGACGCGATTAAGTGATTGAGTGCTCCTGGAGGTGGGTGGACCACAGGAACGAGGTCGAGGAGTACCATCCGTCGCCGCCATGGAGCGCGACTTTCAAGGCGATCATGGCGGCTTTGAGCGCGACGGTAACTCGCGTCCACGTGGCAGACCCAACCGACGTAAGTGCTGCAACCTCTTTGTTTGTAGCCTATCGATAGACTCCGGAATGCAAACGACTTGCTGTACAATGTCTCTCCATATCTTTTCAGCATCACGAGTGGCACCGTCATGGAATCGCGCCAAGATTGAGCCATTTCACGGCAACCGCCCAGTCGCTCGTTTTTGCCTCGAGCACAACGTATATTTCCAAAAACAATGCTGACATTTGCGCTCATCCAGGCAATGCGACAGACATTGGAACTACATATGTCAACTTTCTCGGGAATCGGCGGGCTCCTGGCCGTGGCACGCGAGGCTTCGAGGCCGAGAGACCAGTGCCAAGCTACATCGCCAACATGCTCCCACCCATCGCTCGCAGGGGCAGACCCGCCGACTCCATACCAGCGAAGCATCTTCATACCGCGTTCAACAAGGTCAGGCACCATGTCACGGCCGTCAAGTGGACTCCAGAAGGCCGCCGCCTCTTGACTGGGTCGACTAGTGGCGAGTTCACGTTGTGGAACGGCACAGGCTTCAACTTCGAGACCATCATGCAAGCGCACGATGTGGCCATCCAGTGTGTTGAGTACTCTCACAACGACGAGTTCCTCATTTCTGGTGATGTCGAGGGCATCGTCAAGTACTGGCAGACCAATTTCAACAACATTCAGGAGATTCAGGCTCACCAAGACAAGATCAGGGATCTAACGTTTGCGCCCACGGACACCAAATTCGCCACCGCATCTGATGATCAGACTGTGAAGATCTTCGACTTCAACACTGGCGATGAGCAGACTACGTTGACGGGTCACGGCTGGGATGTGAAGAGCGTCGACTGGCACCCCACGAAGGGTCTCCTCGTTAGCAGCGGCAAGGACCACCAGGTCAAGCTATGGGATCCACGCAACGGCCGAGCACTCACATCACTCATGGGCCACAAGAACACTGTACACATGGTGCGCTTCGAGCCTAGCAACGGCGTCCTTCTCGCATCATGTGCTCGAGACTCCGTCCGCGTCTTTGACATCCGCATGATGCGCGACGTCTTCCTCCTCAAGGGCCACGAAAAGGACGTCAACTCCCTCGTCTGGCACCCCTTCCACTCTTCTCTCCTCACCACCGGCGGCAGCTCTGGCGAGATGAACCACTACCTCCTCGACGAGCAGAACAACGCCTCCCATGGCGCACCCTCCACGCTCTCGCCTTACGATTCCAAGAACCCCACAGAAGCCCCGGCACAAGCCATCTGGCCCGCCCACGAACTTCAAGCAGCCCACGACTGGAGCATCTGGAGCATGGACTGGCACCCCATGGGTCACATTCTCGCCTCCGGCTCCAATGACAAAGCCACTCGCTTCTGGACCCGTCCGCGCCCAGGCGACGACAGCTACATGAAGGACAAGTATCACATCGGACAAGAAGAAGCCGAGAAGCAAGGCACTTTCAACAAGAAAGCTGCCCGCGAGGAGGAAGAGGCAGAAGTAGACGACGACGAGGACGCAATCGACGATCAAGCCCAGCAATCCACCTTGCCGGGTCTCATATCCAAGTCCAAGATCCCCGGTCTCGGCGCAGCAGCAACTCCAGCTTTCGCACCACCCTTCCCCGGCCACGGCCCACAGCCAGGTCAACAAGCATCCTCTTTCATGCCACCTGCAGCTCCCTCACCCGAAGAATTGGCAGCTCTCTACCAGCGATTCGGAGGTCAAATACCGCCTCCAGGCCAATTCCCCCCTCCCCCTCCTTTCAAAGGTCTGCCACCAGGTTTTGGACCTCCGCAAGGCTACCCACCCTCGTTTGGCGACAGTCTTCCCGGGATGGGCCAGGCACAGCGACCATCGAGTAGTAGCGGTGGCGGTACTAGCAGCATCCGCAAGCGCGGTCCACTACCTGATCAAGCGGAGGCGCTCAAGCAGGAGCAGAGGGCGGGAAGATATACTAAGGCGAGGTAGAATCCAGGCCTTGTGGTCATATCAGCTGCCAGCTTGGGCACAGGGGGAAGACGTAAATGTATGGATACCAAACGAGTGGTAGGAGGAGCGAGGCATTTCGATAGCGGTGAAAATGGGGAAGGCGCACTCACTATACCGCAATTCGAGGCAAGGTTGGCTTTGGAGATTCTCCCTCGGAAGGCGAGACTCGTACCCAATGCGCTCTTATTGAGAAGAAGGCGTTCATGTAGCAACTTTGCACGCGAGAGCTTTTGATCATCAAAGGGTTATGATGGTACAGGTGCGTACCACGAATGCTCTTGATAAGATAGTGCGTAGTGCACTTGCTTCGCTTGATAATTGGAAGGAGGCTAAAGTTCAACTCATGCCTTCCACGCATGCCTCGACTCGACGCGGCAAGCGTCCCCTACTTCTCAAACGAGGTTCACCATCGTCAGCACTGTTCGACTCCTTTGCGCGTTCACGAGCCATCGACTTCACACGCGGTGGGTGAGCTCGACGGGATTTGAGGCTCCGGTCTCGAGCTGCGGCTGTCTAAATCTCTGCGGAGGCGGTCCTGATTACCAGCGTCAGCCAAAGCAGGCTCGGCGGATGTATCGCTGTGTTCCACGGGATGATCGTCCGAGCGATAATGGTCGTGTCATCCAAAATCGTGACGACTTTTTCATCCACCAACACTACCATGGCCATTCCCGTTCCTCTGCTCTGCTTCACCCGCGTCTACTTTCCCACCCGAGTTGTTGATCGGTTTTATCGCGTAACGCCCAGGATTGACAGGCCCCTCGTTCTTCACTTTGAGACTCGCCTTCCTCCTAAGAACATGCCCATGCCCGGGCGACGGACTCTGCTGCTCTTCCTGCTTGACGCTCTTTGGACTTGAGTCAAACGCATCCTCGCTTGAGCCTTCTAACTTGTCCAACTTAAGTTTCGACGCGCCGAGAGTACTGTTGCTGCCCATGGACGCTGAACTGTTTCTGCGCTTCACGCCTCCGCCCATCATCTTGCCCAGCTCGCCGTCGTCGTCTTCGTCCTCGCGGCGTCGTTTAATGGCGACAGGTTCTGGCGGGCTTTGATGCTGGCCTGTGATCTTCTTCGGTGAGCGGTCTCGTCCTCGTGGAGCATCTTCAGAGGATGTGGTGTTGCTGCTGCTGCTCTTCTTTTCTTGCTTGATGTCCGGCGAGCTTGCTGTGAGGTCCATAAAGTCATCGTCATCTTCATCATCGTCGTCAGGATAGTCAACCAGAGGTTTCGATGAGCCGACAGTGTGCCCGTTGGGTAGGCGACTTGATGAACTGGTAGGTAGCTGAAGTTCTTCATCATCGCCCAGCATTTCGTCATCATCATCTTCGCCATTGAAGTAGGCATCTTCATCAGCATCCTCCTTCAGCCCACTAAACAATTGACGTCCATGCATCATTCGCCCTCTGAGAGCATCCGGCGTATCAGGTTCAGTTGTAAAGCTTGTATCTCCTTCAGGATGGGACGCCACATAAGGCTGCTGGAATGCCTCGTAACGCATCACTAATCCCTGGAAAGTGTTGACATATGTGATGTTCATGAGTCGATCCCGATACGCTTCAGCCAGATGATAGATGAGCTGTTTGATACCTTCCCGCTTGATGTACTCAAACAGTTCCAAGCAGACACTGTTCAGTAGATTGTCTCGCGGCATAGTCTCGTAGACAATCTCAATGATGGGTTCAAAGAGGCCATGCTGTATGAGTTGCCGATTGTGAAATTCGTCCTGAAGTCCGATGCATGTTCGAAACCACTTAAGCGCGATCAGCTTCATGTACTTCTGCGGACATCGTAAGAGCTGCGCTATCCTCGAATGCAAGTTCTCCGATAAGATGAAGAGTTTGCTTTGATACGCATGTTGCCGCACAAAAAAGCATAGCACTTCGACCAGATGGGTGTAAAGGCTCGTCTCCTGCACGGTCAGGCCGACCATCGTCGTTCGCTTCTCCAGGTCCTTGAGCGGCTGGAATAAGCGTTTTGCGCCCTCATCGTAGAAGTTCTGAATGAAGGCCTGGACCTGAGGTGGGATCCTCATACCGTGGTGCTCGCCGCCTGGACCACCCCGTTTCATGACATCCTGCCCTCCCGTTCGGTTCATAACTTCCATCCCAGCACTACTGGACGAAGGGTCAAGCAGGATCTTGAGCGCGTCGGCCATTTGACTCTTGACACCGAGGTCAACCTCAACCAGCAGGAGCTCAATCAAGGTATCTGTAAGCGGAACAGTCTTTTCGCTGATCGACTTGAAGATGTGACTCCGCACCAGATGAGCGTCGTGGTCGATCAATGACACCAATATGTCCGTGCCTGCAACTCGGACACTGGGGTCCTGATTCCGCAAAGCAAAAGTGATGACTGTGAAGAGTCCATGGTGGATGAAGTTGTGGTACAACTGCGCCCGGGACGGCGCCTGAATGTTTTTCGACACTGCACAACAGTTCTGAATGAACAGAACTGCATCCTTTTTCCGTCGCGCTTCCGCATCAGCATCTTCGAAGATCCCGAAAAGCTGCTGTAGAAATTGTGGATTCGATTGTATGTGATTCACAATATCAACCTGGTGGAAGAATATGAGCGAGTTCAGGACAGAGAAGGTTGGATCGTCCAGGATACGCGCCAGCACGACATCTTTGAGGTATAGCAGACGATAGGTATAGTGGATCTTCCTCTTGATCTCCTGGTGCTCGAACTTGACGACTTCCTTGAACTTGGACGTGTCCGAGAGATAGCGCCGGTGGTCTGCGCGGTGCGAAGGGAAGTCCGGATCATATTCCAGAGCGCCCACCACGCCCATGATGGCCTGGTCAGTCACGACATACTCTATGATCGACGTGTCATTCAGCAGGATCAGGTGCTTCATGATGGTACACAGTCGATGTAGCTCCTGCGTTGCGCACTTCTCCTCGGCTTGTTCGACCAAAGCACCCACTCGGAGGATGTACATCTGCTCTGGACTCATGACGAACTTGGCTAGAGCGTCTCGCCCGGCTGGTGTCTGTGAGGCAGCTCGGATGGCTTCCACGACCTCTTCCAGCTTTCCGAGCACAGGTTCCGGTAAGGTGACTTGGTGCACGGGATCGCCCAGGTCGTCAGATATGCCATCTTCCTGCACCAGGCGCGACTGGATATCGCTCACGAACTCCCATATACGCGTGCATCCATCGGCCTCTTGGAACGACAGCGCCATGTCCACGCCGCTCGTCTCGGTCCAGACGATGAGCGTCTCCTGCTGTTTCTGGTACCCATCGTCTTTCGTTATGCGCGTCTCCAGCAGTGTGCGATCGGGCTCTTCCTCGCTGGTCACGACCACGCGCGCATCGAGCAGCTCCGGCGGGGCCTGCGGGCTGCTGAAGACGCTACCCACGCAGAAGCCCGTGCCGCGATCATACCAGTCATTGTTCTTGAGCTCGTAGACTTTGACTCGTCTCTTATCGTTGGACGCAGCCGCGAGCGCCATGTTCGCGTCGCACTGCAAGTCCTCGCCGCCTGCTCATCCGCATCAGAGCGCAATGCGCCGCTACGGACCAGCCTGTTCACGCGCTGCGTACGCCAAGAATACAAGAGTGCTAGGTCCCCCCGCGTCCAGCGCAGTGCAATTCTTCTACACAACGTCTGTTTTGTGTTTGAGATATACCTGCAGTACCGTATACCATTATGCAGGGTGGCGGCTAAACCCTTGTGCCCAATGCGTCCAGGCCTCGCGGGGGTCGCGCGCGCTCGATGTCGCGGTTGAATGGATACGGCAGCCTGTGTCCTCGTGAATATACAGCGGCGGAAAGGATGCGCTGTGAATGTGTCGTGTGCGGGTGGTCGTTGCTGTGCGGTCGGTCGCGCTCGATGCGATGAGAGAAGTTGCCCGAGTTTCAGACGGCGGCTTTACCCGAACGATGGCTGTGCTGTATCTTGGAGGTTGCCAGCTCAACACTGCTTCTCTCCTTTGACAACACTCGCGACCGAATTGAGACTGTACTCTTGCGCAGGATGTGGCCACGACGTATACAGTGACGCGCAATATCATACATCGACTTCCAAACACCACTACAAAAGTCATCAAGCGCCCAGTCATCGGCGGAAAAGCTACGATGACGCGATACTCCGTGCCACGAAACGGCAGGCTATTGTTAGCTTTGGTACCACTTCCATGGTCTCGACCCTGAAATGGTCGGCATTCCAGACACACATTGGTACGAATGTTTGATAAAGCCTTCATGCTGTCGTTCATGTATTCATACCAAACATATGTCAGTCTTGACGCCTCCAACCCAAAGACACCAGACACCCTATGTCACAGTCGCATTGAGCTTCAACCCCAACTCAGGCCACTCCGGCCTTTGTCCAGCTTGTCCATACTTGGCCTGCCACGCGAAAAAGTACGCCAGCGCCGCCAACGGCTGCCCAAATATACAGAAACTCAGCCAGAATGTCAGATTTCCAGCCAATGTCGCGTGATGACCTTTGCCTCCGAACTTTTTGATCAAATCCGTCAAGATGATCAGTGGTATCTGTCCAAGCATACCCCAAAAGGCAACCCCGAGGATGTTGTGGGTGGGCACGCCGATAAGAGCTTCGTGTAGAATGCCTGAGAAAGTGAATGTCAGGATCTGAGCTACGACACGAGGCACACCACGGCCGATCATGGGCGAGTAGATGTGTCGCTTCATGAAGTGGGTTACTGGCTTGTTCCAGCTGGTCCAGTATGATCTCACGTCCGAGCTGTTCCACCAGTCGCCGTAGAACTCTCTATCACCAAAGCGCATGATCTCTGCAAGTGCATTCAGGAACGATTGGAAGAGCGCAAAGAAACCAGCCAGCCAGCATACCAGACTGATGGTGCTCAACTTCATGACTCGCTCGAGGATGTTGAAACCGTGCAGCTTCGAGATGTCGTCCAAGCTGTTCTGCAGCAGAGGTACCGCGTACTGTGCGCACACAAGCCAGATGATGACGCACAGCAGGAAGAACTCGAAGAGGCGTCGACCGATGAAGTCCCATCGCCGCTTAGGTGAGCGAGGGTAGACAGGTTGGTAGACCAGAGTCGGCGCCCACCAGAAGTAGCACAAGTTCTTCATGCTGATGTTGCGAGGGTACGGACACTCCCTGTACAGTGGCGGTAGCTCATCCTCACTCATATCTTGCCGAACATAGGCGTGTCGCAGGTCACGGTTGGTGAAAGCGTAGGAGCAGACCTTGAGCCAGACCACGACTGCGTGCAGCTCGGTGATGACACCGAGTCCCGGGTTGTGTATCCAGTAATATACAACATACGTAGCAAATGCTAACATGAAAGTCGCGTTCATGGCGTGGCACCAAGCTATTACTTTCCAGGTCGAGAACCAGGCCTTCGACCGCTTCTTGTCTGCCTTCTTTATCTCTCCCTCTTGCACGCTGTGCCCGTACCCATTCTCTTGCCTCTTCTTCCTCGCGACTGAGGCGATGGCGTACTTTGAAGCCGCCAGCTCAATCGAGTATGCAATGAACAAATGGCATGGTTCTAATGCGTACAGTATCCAGAACCAGTGCCAGTCGGTCGGTGCCACTTTCGATCCTGACAGCGTGACGAGTATGCCGTACTTCTTGAAGTTGTCCATCATGAGCCGAACGTTGGAGATGACGATGACCAGTCCCATGAGGTTCCTAAACCCAAGGGATGAGGGTGCGACAGTGGCATCTCCACTATACAGAGATGCCCGGCCGCTAGAGTGTACCGCAAAGATGTGCTTGTATCTCTTCGAGGCCCGTCCACTGCTGTGGTGCTGCTCTTTTATCCGGGCTGGTGAGCCATTGGGCAGTGTTGGTGCGCCATTGGATGTTCCATTCGCTGCATGGTGAACATGGCCGTTACCATTGGCCAGCTCGATAGATGTCGTCGCCGCAGACTCCATGGTGGGAGTAAGTCCGATGAGAGGTCTCGTCGTCCTTTAGACAATGTTGACGGGATGCCAAGGGTGGCTCGACGAGGAGGCGTAAGCTTCCCCAGTACCGTCGTCCTTGGTGGAATCTTGGTTGCAATGCTGTCGCAGCGCTCCAAGGGCAATCAAGGGCGGATCAAAGGCCTTGCGACATTGACTTCAATTGTCCCTTGTGAGGAGATAGCACCTGGATGAGCGAACATGGTGGAGTTGAGAGACGCCCGTTAAGTTGAGCTGAAGACCAGCGTGCACTTGCAGTTGTTGAGGTGGACCTTGGTACGCGAATCCTGATGATGACGGATTTGTGCAGGTTTTATGCAGAGAAATGCACAACATCCCGTCCTCCTTCTCAAACCTCGTTCACACTTGCATTCGTCCCCCTGACTACGGCAGCGATCGAGATCTTTGTCGCCTGACAAACTATTGAGCCAAGCTCCGCACAGATGGTGATGCAGGCGAGGTCCAGGTGACCGGGAAGGCTAATAAGGGTAACCTCAAATGGCTATGTCGTGCAGACAAGACTTGGACCGCTATTATTTCACTGTTTGGCATCGGCGAAAAAGTTCTCCTTCTGGGCGAGAGATCCTATCGTCCAAGATAAGGTGAACGAAACCGCCACGGAGCTCGACTATACTCGAAATTGAGGATATCATTGGGGGGGTCGTCATGCTGGTTAGGAGACAGCTGATGACAGCCCAATCCACAGAAATCTGAGGAAGCATTCACAACCTTGGTGAGGAGGGTTGACTTTGTTGCGAGATTCGCTACACCTCGCCGTTGCCTAAAGGCAGGGTCTGCCTCAAAGCTTCACTCTTTTTCCATTTGATCACCGCCGCCAGGTGTACGATCTTACTCCGCATGAATCCTTCGATCGACAAGACGAGGAGTGATACTATAGATTCTGGTTCATACTGAACTGATATGAGTTCACTATCTTACAGTCTGAGAGACTACACTCCTTTCCACTATCAGCGATCATGACCGTTCACGTTTCCATCCCTGGTAAGTCGTGCAAACCATCAACGTGTTATGCATTCTCATACCATGGCAGGAACCAATCTCGGCATTGGTTACGCTACAGCAAAGGCCCTCGCAACTCTACCAAACCACCATATCTTCATAGCTTGCCGCCATCGTTCGAAAAGCAACGCTGCGGTTAAGGCTTTATAGGGAACCAGCACATCCCCCATTTCAGTCTCTGGCCTTGAATTCGACGTCGACGACGCCAAACCCATTGCATCAGCAGCCGAGATCGTCAGCTCTCAGTTCGGACATCTCAACGTCCTCATCAACGACGCCGGGATCTACAAGCCTAGGAACCTCTCGAGACTCAACTCATCTCCTCTTCCGCAGAAACGTCACTGGACTGGCCTTGATCACTAAGGCTTTCAAACCCATCCTCCTAAAATCCACCAACCCGTATCTCCTGCGCATTGATAGCGTGCTGGGTTCCTTGGCCTTCATGGCCGAAAACGAATACAGATTGAAGTGTACAGGGTACCGGACCAGTAAGGCTGCCCAGGAGATTTTATGTGAGGCGAGTGTTGAAGATTTTCAGCTTAACATCAGTAGCTTCTGCGATGAGCTGTAGTAGTTCCATAGGTGAGTCCAAGATTTTGGTGTTATGCTGCTTCTGAGTCGATTCTGAGGCGATTACTTGCCGATAGTACCTGTGTACTCGACGTAGATGCTTGCAACTCATTCGGTGAGGCGGCGAGCTTGCATCATCATGAAGAGAAGCCGCCGGGTGAGCAGTCTGCTGCGAGCGTGCGTTGGCAAGCAGAATTGGCGAACCAGTGCCATATCGATATTCTCGGTAGATATGAGGTTTTACTTGAGGTTACGAGGTTGGTCTCTATTCTGCAAAGTCTAGCGTTAAACCAGGAAGTGATTTCATAGCACGGGTCAGCTTGGGCACATACAAGTAATTGTCCAGGGACACTTGATAAATTAGCTGAACTTAGACCATTCATATGCAAGTCGTACAACCGCTCGTGAGGCGACTACAAGGCCTATGCTACACTTTGGATCTTTACTATGTTATTCCGGTTGTGGGCAACTCTATAGCACGGGACAGAAAGGTGACGGAAGTCAAGTAAATTGATGAGTGAACGACATGGCCTGGTGGCATCTCCTACTTCTGCCGTTGTAATCATCCTCTATACCATGAGGGGATACGAAATATTACTCTTCTCCTCCACCCGTGACATCCCTAAAGTTGATCGTCTTTACGTCTACGTTGCATCCACGCACGGGGTCGCACTTTGGCTTCTTCTTCTTCTGATCGTAATTGATCTTCTGTACGCCCGTTAGCTACCAGACTCACAATACATGTTCAACAGTATCGTCAATTACCCAAATCTGGCAGCCATTCCTGCCGAACCTCTGCTGCGTGCGTTTGTTCGCGCACATGTTCTGGAACTGGGTGACGCAGTACTTCTGTGGAACCCACTGAGGTGGACCACAATTGCCTCGGCCTGTTAGCAGATGTCTTCCAATTAAGCTGCGATGGGGTTCGCACCATAAATCTCAACATGTGCCTTTGGCCATGGGAAGCCGCTGTCTCTGCCCGAACCGGCGTACTTTGATGGGACTGTGAGATCTTGTCGAGAGCAGAACTTGTTGATGGCATCGAGCACACCTGGATACTTGACGATATCGCATTTGCCGATGGGTAATTCGCTTACCACTACAGTGGCGAAAGCCAGAGTGATCAGAGAGGAGAGCTTCATGACAAGATTGGCGTAGCAGTGCAGCGGAAGCCGTGATTTTCTCTCAAGCTCAGAAGAATCAAGGTCGAGCGATTTAACAGTATTTCAGCGAACAATACGTGGTTCTATCGTACTACATGCCGGTACCTGATGTCTTAGGATTGTTCCCTGGCGATGATGGTGAAGGACAAAGAAACCAGTCACCTTCTCGAGAGGGATCTTGCGGTCAGGATTTCTTTGTCCCTGGAGTCGACAATCTGCGAGTCTACTCCTAAGTTCCTGAGAGCGCATTGGAGCATGTTGGGGTCTCGTATTGGACTGTCATTCAGAGAGTGAGGTGAGGTCAAAGGTGGTGATGGCAGCTACGACCCTCGCATGCACCAGACCATTCCTCAAGTTAACCCAGATTGAGATGAGGGGTCTGAAACGGGAGGCAGGGCCTGCGCGCCTTCGCGACGCGCCAGCATAAACCCAAATAATTGCGCCATCAACTCTTTCTGTGAGCAAGAACTGTAATTGGTAGTGTACGCAGCCGCTCGACCGACCATGTAGAGAGTGACTGTCCGACTGGTGAGTATATGCTTATCATTTCGATCTTTCTCGCTGTAGTAAGTATGGCGACCATGAACCGAGCGCTGCGATATTCCACAAGGCCATTATCCTACAGGACAGTCAACAGCATAAGACCCTTTAGCAGCACTTTTGCCCGACGAGATATAATCCCATTCCATGTTGACGGCCAAGGTACCGGCGTATCACAGACCGTCGGCGTCAAGGACACGCCACATGTCATCAATACAGATGCATATCCGGCTTTTGGAGGCAAGAACGAGCATCCCTCGCCACTTCACTTCAACTTGACCGCCTTGTCATCGTGCACGCAAGTTACTGGGTCGATTGTCGCCAAAGACCACGGCATCAACTTGCAAAACTGGAAAGTCAGTGTCACAGGCCAGCTGGATCCTGCGGTACTTGTTGGAGGCACCGAGGGTAACGCAAATTGGAGCTCCATCAACCTGGATGTTGAGGTTGCGACTGATGCGGATGGGGCCAAGTTCGATAAGTGGGCGAGCGAGGTTGAGAGGAGGTGTCCAGTCACGCAGCTGGTGAATTGGGCGAAGACCGCTTGAAGTCGTCAATTTTCTTCAAAGCATAGCTAACACATTTCGGTCTAGTTTAAGCGAAGCGGCGCCCAATGGTCAAGCAAGTGGGTCAATAAAGGCTGAAGATAGTTGTGAAAGGGTGTATTGCAGGAGCGTACCATCTGTCGATGTCAATAATCAATTTTGTTGCCCAATGCGAATCTTGATACCACCCTTAACGCAGCGTTGGACCGATGACCATCACGTGCGGGAGGATGAACAGCCAATCACTGCAGCCTGATCAGGCTTGAGTATATCATTACTTCAAGCACCAAGCACCAAACAAAGGCCCAATCGGCGATTTCCTGAGTGGTGGATGAGGATGATGGACGAGGACGCGACAGCAAGTTGTCTACACAAGTAGCTGGCGAAGTTCTTGATGCCACCAGACTCACTCATCATGCTGGAGCAAAGCATCCGAGCTGCCGGACGTGCTATCGTCTTAGGAGATGGCGGCGAGCCAACCAACGACGAAGTACAAGATGCGCAGAATTCATCACCTGCGCCAGTCTTCGCGCCCATTAGCTACAGATCTAGATTTGCGACCCGACGGTGCTATCTCGACTCGCGTACAGCAAGAGGTCTGTTGTCGTACGGATCATGCGGCGAGAACGAGTTGCTCGGCTTTGCATGTCAGCGAGGCCTCTTGCCAGAATCTACGATCACAAGCCCACACTATCTAGCACCGACCAAGACGGAACTTTTCTACATTCTGGAAAGAGCAGATGAAAGTCCAGAATTCACTGGCTTCTTGCGACTGCCTGCAGAACTACGGAATATGATCTCCCACTTCCACCTCGACTCTGTTCCACAAGTTGGGGCATTATCAAGATCTCCACCTGTCGCCCGTGCTTCAAGTCAGCTCCGCAAAGAAGTGTTCCCGTTATGGTGCGCCACCCAGACCTTGGAGATACCCCTACACATCCGCTGCCAATACATTCTCGACCACAAGAATGTCCGCCAGATCAAGTACATCAGAGACATACCATTAGACACTAAGGATGGCATCGCACTGTATCCAACCCTCGCGTCACGAATCCGCCGCACCCAGGCCTTCTTTCGAGCACGCGCCAGACGACGTCCTCATGATGATAAAATCCATCCACATCATGGTGCGTCTTCGCGTCACATGCTGCCCGTTAGGAGCTCCGCCTTGCCATGTCGCAGACGTTTGGGAATTTCACTTTAGGTTCTCACTTAAAGGGAAGGAGCAGGATTGCGACTTGCGTTCATGGGGCTACAGTCGCGTGAAAGGGCGTGCGAAGTTTCGTAGGCAAGAGGTCAATGACGCGGGTTGGGAGATGATGAATCTCATGACTGACGACTATCATGCTATGCTCCTGAGAATGAAGGGGAGGACCGGAGGGATGATGCTAAGCAGGAGGGACCTTGAGGCGTTTCAGGAGATTGTGAGATTGGGTATCTGGTAAATTCATGGTGGTATGTCCTTTCCTATCGTGTTGTGTCACTTGCGACCTGTAAGAAAAGACTGATGCCTGCTCATCGGACCTTCCTTGCCTCAAATATCATGCGGAAAATGTTCAACATCCTTCCCTCCAACTCCACAATCTTCAGAGGTTCGCTAACCATGTTCTATCAACTCCCAAACACGACCGGCGCAACTGGGTGCTGGCAGCTACCACGACCCACACCTGGCAATCGGCCGTACGACATGCTATTGACTCGTCTGTTGTCTGATTCGACTTTTGTTCACAAATTGCCCTGGATGATCAGCTGCCTCGAGCTCAGCGAGGCTTGCTGTGCTATCGGCTTTGCACCTAGCAGGAGCTCGCACGATTTGTCAGAAGTAGGCGCGTGGAGTAGCAACTGTCTCCCAGCACACGCACAAATTATCTAGCAATCACCTGAAGCCAGAGATGGGCCTCACCAAGCTCTCATACATCAACTTGTTACAACGAGCGGACGATCGGCCCACCTTCCAAGACTTCATAGCTCAACCACGGGACGTGCACTTGATAGTGTACGAGTTTGCCATGTTATCATTCCCTGCGCACGGAGATATGGACGCCATAACCAAAGAGCCACGGCCCCTGGGATCTGAGAGCCTGCCACTCTTCGAACAAATCATGCGCATCAGGATAGAGCTCACTCTCAGTAACGATCAATTCTACATCAACGCCCCAACGGCTCGATGGCTTTTCGCCCAGACGAAAGAGAGACTGATGCGCGTTCGCCGCCTATCGTAATGCATAGAGTCACTAGAAGGCGATCACAGCTCTGGCGTAACGAGGTGCGTTGACTGCTCGCACTGGCTGTCTGTCAAAGTCAATTTGGAACAGCGATACCCTGAGAAGCGACTTGTCATGATAACTCGTAATGCGCGGACTCGTGAGCAGAAGACACATCAATGTTTGCGGCTTTCTAGCTCAGTGCTGAGTCTCCTCGTGACTCTCAGAAGCCGCGACGATGAAAGGCTTTAATATGGCGATTTTGCCACTTCGCTGGAGATCATCGGAAAAGCGATCTTCTTTGGCGATCGAAACGGTACCTTGCAGTGTCGTCGGGGCATGTGAAAACGGGGGCATGACGGTGGAAGGGCGCCGATCTCGGTTGGCGGCGCAAACTGAGAATATATTCAAAAAGATTATCAGGTACAATCGAGAATCACGTCGTACTTTATCTGCAAGGGCCATTGATTCTATTTCGTCTCGATTCGATTCTGCTACCATGCCTTCCTTTATCTGGTCTTGTAGCTCCCCCAACACATCGATTCCGCTGAAGTCTGAGGGTAACTGAAGTTCCCTCTCTTAACCTCGTAATACTCATCATACAAATTCCAGAACGTGGCCGACTTCAACCTCTCTCCCCGCTCAATCGTCTTCGTACCATGCTCGACCATCGACTTCTTTCCCTTCACCATCGTCTGCGCCGCAACAATCGCCACGATCATCCTCCGCGCCGGATGAATGATCGGCGAATGTCTTGTCGCCGTAAAGATCTCATTGACAAAGTCCTCCGGTCTCTCGAGGTATGCGCCAATCTCGTGGAATTTCTTCATCGCTGCCAATATGATCTTGTTACTCTCGAGCATGATGCCGATGTCCAGAGCGCGGATGATGCGGCTGGCGGAAGTCATAATGGTGATCTGGTCATAGCCATGGTGGAGAGGGAGGATGTGGCCGGTCGTGACCCAGCGGACGAAGTCCTGGAAGTCGCAGACTTTGAATATTGTGAGGTAAATCTTCTCGTGAGCGGTACCCGTCTTTGAGATGATGCCTCGTATATGGTCATCTAATAGGGCGGTGTTCCCGTTACTCGAAGGTCGGGTGCCGAAGAGGCGGCTGAGGTAGACGGAAGTGGAGGTGAGAAGGCGGCGGGAGACAGTGAACTCGGCGAAACTCTCCGAATCTACAACGACTGGGATGTTGTCGTCGTCGGGGGGAGGCGTTTTGGGTGGTCTGTCGGTATGTCAATTTTATAGCAGAAGGATGGCGGATTCGGTTGATTTACGTGATGCGCTGGTCGGCTCGAGGGAGGTTGAGTATCTTGTCGATCTCCATGTTGGGATTGCTCTGGTAGTTTGATGCGGCAAACTTGTGTTGTAGGACGGCTGTTAATCGCTGAAGATGGTGGCGTGACTAAATGCGGCAGGAGACATTCTGAGGACAAGCAAACTTAACTTCCTAGCAGCGGCACTTACTCACTGTTCGCTTCAGGAATCGAGAGCCGAAATTTTCTCATGCCATTGCCAAGCCCATGATAGAGCTGCTCAGTGTATTCGCCACGAAACTTGGTTGAGCTGACATCATCCTTGCGCAGCAGCACATTCTCCCAAGGCACGATGGGCCCTCGTGGCGTGTATCATGGCAGATCGGACCGCAGCTGGAGCATAGCACCGAAAAGTGGCCACGACCGCGATGTTGGCGTGATGAAGGCGCGAGCATCGTGGCTAGCGTCGCTCACATGTTGATCGTGCCGGTGTGTCCCATATATCCCAGCCTACCTATGGCATCGATGTGGTCGTGACAACGCACTGGAGCGCAGTGGTTAGAGAGACCCCGGACTGTCGTTTGATTGCAGAGATCCATCGAGGATATCATTGGCGTCGCCTGCTACCGCACAGGCAGTCTCTCCAATCGTGCATTGTTCGCAGCGCAAACATCTCATCTACCCCTTCATCCTTACATCCGATGATCCAGCACTTTGTGAAGAAAGGCTCTCGTCCCGATAGTTTCGGTCATCAGATAATAGCGCTACTTGAAACCGGGTCGTGATGATGCGATGCGTGCGAGAGTATGAAAGTGGAAAGTGAAGTGCGTTCGTTTCTCGGGGCAATCGGTACAGCCCTAGAATAAGCAGTCGGCTTGGCGCCCTCAAGCCGAGGGCTCGGTCAATGGAACCCTCGGAAGCACTGTTGGTAATGGAGGGAGGGCTTATCCACGATGCCATCGTCGTAGGCGGCGGTCAAGCCGGCTCCAGCGTACGAAATCGTCGAAGACATGGCCAGCGTCGGGATGCATACAACCATGGTGCAACACTCTCCGGATTTTGTCCTCCTAGGTGAATGGCTTGTAGCGGTCAAGGAAGCCGAGTACAATCTCTCCAAGCCCACGGCAGTCTCGGACCGACAGCATTTCACTCAGCCGCTGAATGTCATGCGGGACATGGCAAATCGTGGAATGCATTTGGGAATCTAGCATTCTCCAGAGCGATTTGACGCCTTGGAGGAAGCAGGCTCCAAACTCGATCGCTATGGTGACCTGTTCGAACATATTACGGTTCGCCTTGGGGGACACTACATTGATATCGAGAACTGTGAGAGGATCGTCAAAGGCAAGGTTCAGATGAAAGGCAAAGCTGTTGAATCTCAACGGAGCTCGCGCTTCGTTTCGTGGACGGCTCAGAGCCGGAAGCTGATATCATATTCGTGTGTACTGGCTGCGATAGAGACTATCGTGAAGCTGCAGCATCTATAGTCGGTGATGGGGTATCAGAGCAGATGGATGATTATGGCGGGCCGGACAAGCAAGGTGGATTGGGAGGCATGGTGTAGGCGGGTCACCCAGCTCTCTTTTATCTTGGTGGTAATGTCAGATCTGCGAGTTTCCTAAGTAGGTTCGTGGCTCTACAGTTACAGAAGAGGAAGTTAGGTGGGAGACTCGAGTCGTACTTGGAGGGGAAATAGCCAGACGTTCCATGTAATGCTGTAATTGGTAGATTGTCGTTATGAACTCGTTTCATACCTCGATCTTGCTCTGACTCTGTCGCCGTACTTCCAGAAGAGCCATGGTATGGGCGCCATTAACCCTGTGCAAAGCGCCAGTAAAGTAGTCGCCCAGCCCACGCCAAGAGCATGATACATCTGAGATGTTCTGGTCAGCATAGGTTTGAGACCACTTGAGCACTTTTCGTACCTGCAAAGAGAACAACGGAAAGGCCGCACTCAACGAATACCGGCTTAGCATCGCCGCGCCTGCCGCAGAAGCTCCATACAATGGTCCGTACGCGTCAATCATGAACAGATTGGATGGAGCATAGATCACAACACTGCTCAACATGGCCAAGCCCTGAAAGATGATCGGCACAATCCAGTGAAAACCAGATCGAACCGTCCATGAAAATATGAGCAAGAAAGTCGGCAGAAGCGGCGATGCGACCATGGCCGGGTATAGTCTGTGCTCCGGGGGAAAGCGGTCAGTGTCGAGATGGGTCGTTCGAAAGCGAGCTAGGCGAGGCTGGTAGATGGTGAGATCCATAACGATCATGGGCATCGGTGCAAGTAGCGCTCCGGAGATCAAGCCGAGGAAGGAGAGTGATTGTCCAGTGAGGTTAAAGTCGTAGTAGTTTTGGTAGATCCAGGGCGAAGCTGTGACGAAGGTATACATCAAGCCAAAGAGGAAACCGCTATAAAGACACATCAGCGAGACGATAGGCTCGGTCAGCAGCATATGCACCGGCCTCAGGAACAAGACCGTGGTGTAGTATCTCGCTGTCTGCAATGACGACATCTGCTCAGTAGCAGGTCCTTCCACACCATGCTTTCTCGCTCTACGTTGGAGTATAGTCTTCTTGTAAGTCTCCTTTGTGAAGATAATCGGAACATAGAAGACCAAGATCGAAAAGGTAGTGACCCACTGCGTCCATCGCCATCCTTTCGCTTGCACGACGAACCCACCTACCAGTGGTCCCAGCACAGCACCGAAAGTCGGGATGGCATAGTAAAAGCTCATTGTGATCGCTCGATACCGTCCAGCGGTGTAGTCCGTGATAGTCGCAGATGCGTTGCCAACTGCTGGAGCCGCAAACATGCCAGCGAAGAAGCGACATACGATCAAGCCAGCGACGTTCGGTGAAAGCCCAGCGCCCAGTGTGAAGAACGCGAACATGGGTGTCGTAGCCAGAACGACAGCTTTACGTCCTGCTGTCTCGCTGAGCGGAGATCCCACCAGTGGCCCAAAGCCCATTCCGAGGTTGTAAAGCGACAGTGGCAAGATGGAAATCTCTTCTGAGCAGTTGAAGTCACGCCTGACGAGTGCTGTTCCCGGACTGTAAAGGGAAGCAGCGAAGGTGCTGACGAAGGCCAAGCCCGTGAATGCCAGAGTCGAGTATATCTTTCTGACTAGAGAGAAGTTTCTTGGATCGTCCGGATCATCTGGCGAGGCCCAGTCTGTCGAATGTTGAAAGGGCCCGCCGGCGAGGTCGTCTGTAGTGGCTCGTGTCTTTCCTGCCGTTGTGAGAGATTAGGAGACAATGTGTAATGGCAATCATTCTTTCTGACATTTAACATGAAATACATAGAAACACCTAGTAGGAAGGAATGATGTTGACGTGCCGAGTAACCGACCTCGGAGGATTCTTAGGGAAGGCGAAGGGCGGGAGGTCGCAGATGGGATGTAGCATTTCACTTGCCAAGCAGCTACGCGAAGATCATCGGACATATTGATCGCTTTCGTTGAGAAAATGCTCTATGCGCCTTTGCTGGACCTGTTCTGTATACATGTGGATGACGCTGAGGTGGAAGATCGATGCTTGCTGCCGGATGGGAAGTTGAAGTTCTGACCTAGACCAAAGTCATTCACTCTCCGTCAGCGCGACTTTTGTAGCCTGAGCATGGGTCCTAGGTGGCTGCGAAATGCAGTTCCTGCATATGACATAGTTGCTGCGGTCAACAAACACTGCTGTCTTTCGCACTATTGCGCCGTTGCACAGTGCATCTCGTGCGACACTGTACTAGCAATGGGGAGTCTTGACGACATCCTCAAGGAGGCTCTTGCAGTGCAGTCCGACGCACACCGCTCATGGCTACACACGAAGCCTGAGCTCGAAGATGGTGGTCTTACAATGACAGTCTTGGGCTGCGGAACGATGGGCACAGCAGTGCTGGGTGGCATACTACAGTCGCTACAGAGCAAGAGTGAGGAGTCTGCGGCCGCATCATACACAACGATCAGCAACGAGTCTACGCCTCAACGACTGCCCTCAAAGTTCCGTGCCTGCGTGCATAGCGCCAATGGTGCGGAAAGAGTCAAAGCAGCCTTGAGCAAATACAACGCCAGGCTGAAAATTCACGTCAATGAGAACGTGCGAGCTGTCCAAGATGCGGATATCGTGCTGCTTGCATGCGAAACACATACTGTGGCCAGGGTTCTCCAGACAGAGGGGATGCGTGAAGCTCTGGCGAGGACCTTGCTGATCAGTATCTGCGCCGGTCTGTCTGAGAGCCTGCTCCACGATATTATATACGGTAGGGACTCGACTTCTTCCCATGCAGACATCGAGACATGCAGGATCGTGCGTGCAATGCCCAATACAGCAGCAGCGATACGCGAGAGCATGACTGTTATTGCAATCCCTGACCCACCACTTGACGCCGAAAGGGATCTTCTCCTGACCTGGATCTTTACTCGCATCGGTCGTGTCATGCGCTTGCCTTCGGCCAACATCGATGCATGTACCGCTCTGTGCGGATCTGGCACTGCCTTTGCTGCAGTCATGGTTGAGTCTATGTCTGCTGGTGCCATCAGTATGGGCATCCCGCGAGAACAGGCATATGCTATGGCAGCACAAACGGTGCGAGGAGCCAGTGGGCTTATTCTGCAAGGCGAGCATCCTGCTGTACTCAGAGACAAAGTGTCCACGCCAGGCGGATGTACGACCGTTGGGCTAATGGCGCTCGAAGAGGGAGGCGCTCGAGGCACAATTGCCAAAGCTGTGCGAGACGCTACGTCTGCTGCGAGTCGATGAGTCTCTAAAGATGCCGCCGAAAATCCTCGCAGCTATACGTGAGCGCAACGCATAATCCTGTTCAAACGCAATGAACGATCAAACGTCGATCAGTACAGCCGGAAAGCCTGGTCCTCCTCGATGCTTAACCTCTGGCGAAGCTCGAGGTACCTCTCTTGGCCCGGCATCAATCCGTCCACATAACATTCTTCCAGTATGTAGTGACCGCCGGGATTTTGCCGCAGCAGAAAAGGCTTCCTGCTGCATCGCATAGCCACCACCATGTCACCGCTCCTTGCGATTGCAGGCACCAAAATTGTCAGACCGCTATCTACCAAAGCGACTCTCCGATGCTGTGCAGCTTGCACGGATGCTTGCCAGTACTTCCTGCGCCTCGAAGACTCTTCAGTCATGTCTCGATTGTCCAAAAACTGCAACCGCTCTTAACAGATCCAGCATTGCTTGGTAATCGTTTGTCAACACGGCATATGGAGCTTCCCGGCCATGATCGTCAGTGTCGTCTACAAGTAAGCGATGCAATATCCTCGACACCCTGTCAAACTTTATCCAGCTCGACATAACTTAAGAGCACATCGGCATCGAACACTCCAGACATCATGTCGATGCTACCCAATACCAAGCCGCGTAACACCGGCACATCAAGCTCCCTTGTGTCTGCTGCAAGCTTCATACCGACAGCGTCTTCCTCCTCACATGTGGAGTGACCAAGAGCCCGCAACAGGAAGCTCTCATACCGGCAGTACAGCCTACTTCGATCGAATCTAGGCACCCGGGTGGAAGAGCCGTCCGCACGAGGCTCGTCATTTGTTCCAAAATGGACTTATCGCAACAGGAACAAGGTACGCTCTGAAGATGTGACATCGTGACGGACGTCCTCGCAATACACTCGAGCAATCGTCTTGCTGTAGTCCGGCGCTAACAGGGCAGGCACGAGACCCGTGTGTCCTAATATGGTCAGACTTATCATGCCGACAACCTTGTCGCGCTCATTCGAAGCTTGCAAATCCCAAGACTGCCGCAAAACTTTGCCAATTGTAGCCGCTTCGTATCCTCGCCATATTTGCACGATGCTGCAATACCTCGCAGCATGGTACATCCCGAGGTGACGTCGGACGGCGAGTGAAGAGTGAAGCTAATGGCGATGTACCCACCAGACTGCCGCCTCCAAGATCTGGTCAATATCTCCATGGTAGATGCCACATACATACTCTGAGCTTTGCGATATAACCACTTCTTGCACGGTCCAAGCTGTATCGACAGATGATCTCAGCATATAGGGAGATGCTTGAGGGAGATCGTCGTACTTGCCTGAACCAGTGACGTGAGAAGAATGTTAGCACAGTCTTTTCATCGTTCAGCGCACACGAAGGCTCGTCAGCGTACACAAAGTTGTCATCACGACACACGAGATCGAAAAATTCCTGTTCGGCCCTAGAGCATCCTGAATCTCATGCTGGCAAGCTGCGATATTCGATAATGCTCGCTTCGCAAGCTCATCCTGCCGCGGACAAGAGCTCAGTATCCACACTGCTTCCAAGGCGTGCTTACCACGCAGCTCTTCGCCCAAATACATAATGTTTCTATACGCGACACGAATGCACGACCACCAACGCTACTTTTCGTTCGCGCCCTTCGACATTCCCTTGGTCGATGCACACAGCATCTAACCACACTGAAAACTCTTCAACATGGTTCGCGATCTGTCGAAGTGCATTTGCGGCACTCAGCGGGACCTGTAGGGGTATGCTATCCACGATGGTGGTGCAGGAAGGTGTTGGGTCATACCAATGGTAGGAGATCGTTTTGGAGCGTGGACTGGGATTTGGCGCTAGGCTACTATGCTATTGTAGCTCAGGAACTCGAGCGAGAGCGTCAATGACTCGAATCTCGTCATGGTCCTGGCTCAAATGCTTGTACTGAGATTGTATTGCCATTCCCAGGGCTTGTCGGGAAGAGCATTGCTTCGGTGGTGGGCAAGAACGGTCTTGAAATAGCAAGTCTCAATGAGGGCTCAGCTGATGGCTCTTAGCCCACAGGTATGTACGCCACTGCCGCTGCATGCTCCGTGGTCAGGCACACTTCTCGGTATCGTTGTGCATCTCACGACTATCGCAGCTTTGCATGGACCTTTCATGTATCACTGCGACTTGTAAAGGCTGCAGCGTGACATCTCACCTGGAAGAATGTATTCCAAACATGCCGCTCTCATTCGTCAAGGATACTGACACTATGGCATGCTGCCGCTTCTGAATGCATGTCAGGTCTGGCGGAGAAGCCGTTGCCTCTATAGTCCGCTAATGTCGGGCTAGAACACACACTTATTCGACAATACACTTACGCGGTGATATATTGCTTCTATGTAGCCAGTGGCTCCCGTTTCACCACCGGGAAACGAAGAGGTCATGTCGAGGGGGAAAAGTCCTTCTTATTGCAAACAGTCTTCAGGTTGCCAGTTTCGTCCTCTTTGTATATACCTCCCGAGCATGATTCGGATCCGAATCTGCCCCACCGCTCGCCTTCTCACATCGCCACTGTAGAACATGATGGGTCGTGACTCCGGACTTATCCATCACTGTGGTCATACTGCACTCTACGTTCACGTCGGCGAGACATCCGAAAGTCATTTGCGGACCGCTTACGTGGCAATGCGACGTATCCTGCCGCTCAAGCCGGATTGTAGGCAGCTGCTAGTTAATCGTCGGTTCGTCGTCGGACAAGAATAAACGTTACGATACCGGGTGTTCTGCTAGCGTTGCCCGAATAGATTACCTTAGCGCGCTTTGTCGTTGCTTTGTCGTTGTCGTCGGCGGAGTCTCGAGAGGGCGGAACTCCTTCTATCGCCGAGTGTATTCGGAGGACACCCCTATAGACCCCCGTTGGCCTACTGGCGATTCTTCTTAAACGCAATAGGCGTAGACTGATCGAAGGATCTGGAGTATCGAGTCGTAGAATCCTAAGTCGATGATTTACACAGCCCTTAACGTATCATAATATATACGATAACTCTCGATGAATATAGGACATGTTGCACAAGTAGTTCGAAAATCGTGCACGGCCTTTCGTTCGTTACCATTCGTGATGTCATTTGACGTTGCGGGAATTTGCTGAAAGCTGCAGTGAGATGATAAATTTGGCGTTGGCTATTGAGGTCAGAAACACCTTCACCTAAGCTCACTCTCGCTCTTGTGCATTCTTCTTCTTCAGTTCCTTATTAGAACCAGAAAGCAGCAAATATGGTTACACAACACGGAGATCACCACGAGATCCCTCACGAGCACCATGTTGATCGCGCAGGCGCATGGTTGCCAGCTGATGTATGTTGATTGTACACCATAGTCAGGATGGTGATGACACTGACCTGGAGTAGCATCGTATCAACCAGGAGTGGTTGGGCAACCAGATTGAACATGCCAAGAACAACAAGAAGGAGCTTATCCCGGTCTTGAAGGAGTTCAAGGAGTTCATCGAGGGCAACAGCAGAATCTACATGTACTTTGTCAACATGTTCCAAGAGGTGCCAAAGAAGCACCCATACGTATGTCTGACGCTGGTGCATGCAGACCCGATCACCACTGAGCATTCGGCACATAGAACAAAGATCCTACCGGCCGCAAGCAAGTCCGTGACTACCACCACCTGCTCGAGATTCTCAACCACACTTTTACCACTGCACCACAATGGATTGACGCTGCAGCCAACGTCGGCATGGTAGGTGTTCCTATGTGCGCCATTCTCGATTATCCGATGGGTACTCCGTCCGGCTACTGCGCTTTCCTCGATCCAGACGTAAACAAGATGCTGAAGAAAGTGCTCAACGAATGGGGCAAGTTCCTGTGCAGTCCAAAGAGCGCGGAAGTCCTCGGCACACACAAGCAGGGCTGGTTCGGCGAGGTTGGCCAGAAGGATATCATGGAAGTTGCCAACGCTCCATACAAGACATCGCACAAGTTCGAAGACTTCTTCGTCTGTGACCCGAACGCGAAGCACTATGGCTATAAGAGCTGGGATCACTTCTTCACCAGACAGTTCAGAGATGAGGTGAGACCGGTCGCGAGTCCAGATGATGATAATGTCATTGCCTGCGCTTGTGAGAGCAAGGTCTTCAACGTGGTCAAAGGCGCACACTTACGTGACAAGTTCTGGATCAAGGGCCAGCCATATTCTATCCGCGACATGCTGGCTTTCGACCCGCTAGCTGATCAGTTCGCTGGAGCGACAGTTTACCAGGCTTTCCTGTCTGCTTTGTCGTACCACAGATGGCACGCTCCGGTGTCCGGTACCATCAAGAGGGCATTTGTGCAGGACGGCACTTACTTCAGTGAGCCGCTGTTCGAGGGCTTGGGTGACCCGGGCCGCGCAAACACCCAGGAGATTGACGCTGGCGGCATCTCCGTCGGCCAGGGATATCTCACATCTCTCGCGACACGTGCGATCATCTTCATTGAGGCCGACAACCCGGCCATCGGGCTGATGGCTTTCATCGGTGTCGGTATGGATGAGGTGTCGACCTGCGAGATCACCGTCAAGGAGGGTCAGCACGTGAAGAAGGGCGAGCAGACCGGTATGTTTCACTTTGGTGGTTCCTCTCATGTGCTGTTGTTCAGGAAGGGCGTTAAGGTCGATGGCTTTCCACAGCCGGGTAGGAAGGAAAATGTGCCAGTCCGTAGTGAAGTGGCTCGTGTCCAGGCATAGAGATGATGCTGCAGGTCAGCGACAACAATAAAGTTATCATGTATATACACATAGACGACAGACCATGAACCCATGTATATTGATGTTGTTGTCGCCCTCCCGAACACGACTAGCGTCTTGATTCTGTCGTATGCGCGTCTGCTCTCTTACGCTCCGTTCTCTGATCTCAATCTCGAAGAAGCTCCGTTCTCTGATGATGGCTCGAGGCAAGATTGTGATGGACACTGATGCCGTTAGAATGAGCAAGAAAGTGAGATAAAAGAAGGTGTCGTTTCTCAACCAAGACAGCCAAGCATTGGCATTGGTCCATGCCTTCAGCCACGATGAGCACCACCCGCCAACTTCCTTCTTTCACGTTCAACATGAATCCTCTCCCTCACTTTGCCTAGCTCACAGGACCTTCGACAGCAGTCGTTCGTTGATTGCCATGTCTCCTACCAACCAGCATGGTGAAACAGCACCACTGTTGCCTTCCTCACAGACCCACGATCATGGACACTCGCCGCATACTTTCGCAGATGGAATTGCCCATGAAGGCGAGAGCGGCCGATCTGGCTTCCACATCCGTCACTTCCTCTCCTGCGTCTGGCGATCGTCGAGCAATGTCTCCAAAGCCGTCAACATCCTATGGCCATTCGTGATCGTTGCGATTGTGCTCAACTATGTCACGGAGGCACCACTCTGGATCTTTGCTATGAGCTACATTGGCATGGTACCGGCTGCAAATCTGCTCGGATTCGCTGGGCAGGAGTTTGCAAGGAAGATGCCGAAAGTCGCAGGTATTTTGATCGAGACGACTTTTGGGAGCGTTGTGGAGATTATCCTCTTTGTTGTGTTGATTATCAAGCACAAGACTGGCGATGAATCTGATGGAGGGAATGGAGATGAGGGTAATTTGATTCCTATCATTCAGGCAGCCATCCTCGGATCGATCTTGACGAATTTGCTACTTTGCCTCGGAATATGCTTCTTCGTGGGTGGCATCCGACAGCACACAAAGAATCAAGAATTCCATGCAGTCATTTCAGAAGTTGGAAGTGGACTGCTGCTGGTAGCTGCATTCGGGCTTCTCATACCCAGCGCCTTCTATTCTGCTCTGAAATCCGAAACCGTGGCTGTGCTCAAGGAACACTTCACGAAGAGCAAGCTACAGGAGGACATACTCTCCATCAGTCGCTCTACTGCGGTAGTGCTAATCATTGCATACGGCTTATACTTGCTCTACAGCTGCCTCTCCGCCCACAGCATCTTCGACGAAGTCATAGAGCAGGATGAGCATCGCGATGCGGACCGCGAGCAGGACGCGAAGAAGATGAAGCTTACACTAACCGAGACCTTCGTTGCTCTGGTCATTTCAATAGTCTTTGTGGCTTGGCTTCTCATCATTCTGGTGTCCCAGCTCGAGGAAGTGGTCGAGAGTGGTGTGCCAGACCAATTCCTTGGTCTGATTCTTCTTCCGCTGGTCGAGAAGGCGGCAGAGCACCTGACTGCCATCGATGAGGCATGGGATGGAGTGATTAACGTTGCTCTGTATCACTGCATTGGTCCGTCGATACAGACGGCATTGTTCAATGCTCCATTGGTCGTTCTGGTCGCTTGGGCACTCGGCAAGCCCTTGGATCTCAACTTCGAAATATTCATGATTGCTCTATTGGTTCTGTCCATACTGGTAGTTGGCAACTTCCTTCGAGACCAGGAATCAAACTGGCTGGAAGGAGCACTACTTGTGGTAAGTCTCGTCGACTATACATTGCGCGACATGTCGGCTGACTGTGCTCAGATTGTCTATGTGATCATTGCAATTGCTTCCTTCTACTATCCTGATCCGGATGTGGCCACGTCCAATGGGATGGAAGAGCTCGTAACCCAGAACGTTACCATTCCTATCGATCTTTACAGGCAGCTACTGGACCTACTGCCTGCGCAATAACAGGCGACGGAGAGGGTCACGAAAACGATTCTATCAAGGATCAAGAGCGGCTATCTTTTCGCGGCACGCCGTCGAAATTACGGTAATGACTGACTCAGTCCGAATTGCTTCACAAGATCGACCCTGAACCAAGAGAATTCGAGGCCTATTCTGCGAGAATAGCCGGTGTCCACGACTTGCGTTGACTATGTGCAACAAACATTCATCCTGAGTAGCCACCCCCGCTTTTCCACTTGATCTACTGCGCTCTATTTTCTTACTGCTCATGCCTTAGCGCTGTCCACGGACGACAAGTCTCTCCCATGAAGGAGTCCAGTGATACCTGGCAGTAGGCCGTCAAGACCCAGACCGGTAACAGGATCCTCACCACCTCGGCCTGGCCCGGACACTTTGCTTGCCACGAACCGCCCACTACCTGGTGTGTACTCTCCGTCCGTGTCCAGAAGTCCTTTCAACGGGCTGCTCGCAGGACAGACTCCAAATCTTCCATTGATAATGTCGAGACATCTGGGTGACGCTTCCGGGCCTTGACAAGCTGCGGTCGAATACGTTAGCGAGATGTCAATGTGATCTACGGGCACGAGACACTCACGTCCTGGTGGTGGTCCGCAGTAAAGTCCAATAATTGGGTCTAGCACGATGTGGCAGCATTGCCAGTAGCCTGGACAGCCACCATCGGCATCCGGTGTCGCTTCGGTGAGGATGCAGTTGACACTCGCTGGAGTCAGGTCGTAGCAGGAAAGCTCCGTGATCAGTTCCACTGGTGCATTGTCACCGTTGAAGACCGCGCCGCAGCATCGCAAATGTCCACCATCGGGGCAAGTCGGCAGGCCTTCTTGCTGCCGCGATACTCCCCAGCCGCCTCCCCATTTTGGTGTTGCCCGTGCCAGGCCAGCGATCAGGCTCAGTGCCGATAAAAACTGCATCGCGTACATAGTTGTGGTGTTCTGGTAGCAAGAAAGACTGGTTTCTGTGCTCGCTCAAAAAGTTCGCCTCGCAAGCTCCTGTGTCTTCGCCCTTTTATTGCCTACCCGTTGCAGACATGAGTCGTGCCTCGGAGGTACAGATAGGTAGAGAGATAAAGTGACGATGATTCTAAATAACAATGCGCAAGCGCGCCAATTGCCAGATCCTGGTGTGAAGAGGAAGTATTCGCATGATGCTTGTCAACCTTCTCCGTCGCCCAGACATATCGAAAGCTCATCTTGGCTCATCAAGATGTTTTGGCTTTCGAACTGTGGCAGGCGTTTCGTCCGACCTCAGTATGATCGACGTCCCAAGCCTGACGTCGGTCAATGTCAGATCTGTGGCAGCTTTATCATGACATTCCTGCGACAACACAGCCTTCTCTGTCGGAGATTACCCTGAATTTGAAAGTCTGCAGGGACTGGCTAATCTCACAATGCAAGGACCTTCCTGGCACACAAAGACATCAGAACCCAGTGCAAACGAGGGCACAGCTCGTGGTGACTAAGCTTCGAATGGCGCTCGTGAGGTCTCGTCCTGTCAAACAAAGTAGGACATACCTCGCTAAAAGATCTTGAATGAACTCTGCATGTAACTGTATAAGCTGCATCATTTCAAGACAAGGATGACCTCTTCCTCAAAAACTGTGTGAATGAAGACGATGAGCTGTGGAGAGCTTTTGTTCGTGTATAATCATCGTCGTAAGCATGACAAGCAGTTTTGGCTTTTGTTTGGACACTTTTGAAGGGAGATCAACCGCTGAAAGACCTGGCGCACAGTAGTCCAATGGCTGCTAGTTGCAACATACTGGAACAAGCAGGGTTTGAAGCAAGGCAAGCCGCTCGATGAGATCAATATTCTGTAAGATCGGCTCCTTCACGACGAGAACGAAGCAGCAAGCAGTAAGTACCGGTAACTAATCAACGAAGATGTTGAGATGCAAGGAAGATATCTGTATAAGGACCGCAGAAGCAGCGTTTGGGAGAGGCCAGTGTAGTTTCCTGTATGACCCAGAGGCTGCTGTGGAATAGTCAGAAACTCAGACTCCAAGACTTTCCAAGCCATACCTAACCCATGCATTACGGTAGAATCGATCTAATAAGATGCCGAGCATAGACGTGCCACGTTTGGACCATGTTGTTGTCAGATAGACGCGAGAAGAACGAGCTTGGAAGAGAAGTCGGTCGTGTTCTGCATGACTCAGCATTCGGGTTTCGCGACACAACAACACTCTCCACTTCCTCTCATCTTCCTACCGACACGATCGGCGAGGCTCATCATGCACGCCAAGGTCACATTCACATGATTTTCTGTGTTGCACAAAGCTGACAGCTGAGCAAGTGGGGCAGACTTCGAGCTTGCATCGACCTCACTCACGTCGTGCTTGGAGACAGCATATCCGTAGTCATTAACAGCAGCCTACTCATCAACGTATCACCATGGCCAGCCCTACCACAGTCAACGACGATACTTACCGCCAGCTGCCGAGCGCGGAGGTTCTGCGTGAGGCCGGTCACCTCCGCGTCAAGAACGAAGGGGGTATAGAGGTCGACTTCAACACACTCTATACCGTCTCGAACAGCCAGAAGCGCCAGGTCATCATCTTCATTCGACACTTCTTCTGCGGTGTACATAACGCAAAGTTCCAGAGCACAGTCTTTGTCACTAACATCATTCTAGGCCTGTGAGGAATACGTCAAAGCCATCTCCCGCACTCTGACGCCCGAAAAGTTGGCTGCAGCCTCGACAAGCATCAGCATCATCGGCTGCGGCGGCGCAGACCTCATCGCTGACTATCGTAAACGCAACAACATCTCTTTCCCGGTCTATGCAGACCTCAGCCTGAAGCTCTTCGACAAGCTTGGCATGCCCAAGTCAAGCGCGCCGCTTTCAGAGGGCTGGAATGCGAAGCAACCTGACTATCACAATCGTAGCTTCTTCGACATTGTCTGGAGGAGTGCTTATAATGCGATAAGCTCCGGACCGAAAGCCATTAGGGCTGGACCGCCGGGCCAGAATGGTAAGATCATTGGTTTCTGGTCAGATGTGATACTGACTGTGTGCTCGTAGGAGGCGTACTTCTGTTCGAGAGTGGCGAGCTGAAGTTCTGTCATCGTATGAGGACTACGAGCGACTATCTCCAGATCGCAGAGCTGCAGGAGCTACTGGGTGTAAAAGTGTAAGGCTACGCGGATACAGTCAACGGCCAAGTGAGGAAACCTCTTACCTTGAGATCTTTCTTCGACTTCCAACTGCTCCTACAACATCAGCTGCAGGTAAGTTATTGGCCGATGTTGTGCCTGCCTTCTTATTTCCTCAAGCACGGTCGTTGATCTGCACTGCTACAAGCCTCTCCCTTCAGTTGGCATCTGTTGCCCGGCTATACCAACTCTATTTCTGAGAAGCTCAACATTGTATTGGCATGTTACTTCTCGCGACGGACAATCTTTTGACCAATTTCTGCTCTGCATTAGCGCGTAACAATTTCGGGTAGTTGCACAAACAGTATGCATGAGCAGGCGCGCCTGTTGGACGTGCGGACTTCCTCCCACCACAACATTCTGGTCTTCTACTGCTCTCCACTCTTGCCCACCCTCTCGCAACTCTGTCACAGAGGCACGGCCACGGCAGACCGTGAATATTAGCTGTCGTCTCGACCTTCCTTCAACTTCGGCGATGATCAAGGGACCGACAGGACAAATGACGGCTCCCTCATTCGCATCTCTGCATCCCTTGCCGAAGGCTATCTACCATTCCTGCGAGTCGTGTCCATTGCAAAAGACAAATTCGGCTTGGGATGTGTCCCAACAATGGCAAGAAAAGCAAACTTGTCTTCTCCGCCGCAGGCGTCTATGTGGGCGCCGGCAGGCGCTATGACGGAGGCTATACCTAGTTCAACAGAGGCGTCACTCATCAAAAGGCAGAGCTTCAAGCCGGCATCAAGGGTTTAGAAACTGCACTCCACAACAAGTCGGAAGACCTTGAAAAGGCCGAATCTGGTAGTCTATATACTTTGTTGAACATGACCGACTATAAGTACATGCACGATGGTGTGACGGACTGGATGAAGAAGTGGAAGGTCCATGACTGGCGGACGGTAGCGAAGAAGTCAGTGTTAAATCAAAATACGTGGGTGAAACTAGATGCCACGATAGATGAGCTCGAAAATTGCGGCGTTCGAATTCTATTCTGGTGGGTTGCCCGAGCCCAGAATAAGGAGGCGAACCTGTGTGCGAAGTTCGGCTATAGCCGCTTCAAGGACTATGATGAGGAGGACAGGCCAAACTTTCTCTTTGAGCAGGATCTCGAGCAGAAGTCCGAAGAGTTGCAGCAGATGCTCAATTGTGGCGATGGCCCGTTCGTGTGCTCCGATGAGGGACCGTCGTCCGGAGGCTCGAGCTCAGATTCGATGGAGAAGCGACGAATTCTAATACGACCAGGACCAGCATCGGCGATGTCAATAGCCACAGGCCGCAGCCATGGCATGCGTTCGCGTCCAGCACAACCATTAGTATCGACTGCACCCGCGCGAGCGCCAACAGTATGAGACATTGAACGATGGCCCACACAGCGATGGAGCATCGAGACATGGGTTGCAATATAAGCACTTTCCTATGTTCAGCACGGGTCCTTTCGGGCCTAGTCAATATACACACTGCAAATTATGTACAGACCTGTGCATTAGCTTCTAGCCGCATTAACACCATCCATTCCCTTGCCAATACAAAACTCATACGCCATACCCTTCAGTCTCTCCACTCTCCTCTTCTTACCGGCGACCTCAAGCTATCCTCTCATCCTTGTTTGTTGCCGACTTTCCAGTTGTGGGTCCAAATTATGTGGGAATCGTTCTCATCAACTGGGAGCTCGATGTAGTCTTGGACTGCAATCGCGAATTCAATCGTAGGTAGTGTCTCGCTGCGAGCAGTGGCGCCAGGAAGAGCACGATTGATCTGTGAGAGACTGTAGATTACACGGCGGGAGTCGTAATCATCGTCGTAGTGGCGTGTATCTCTCGTCTCCAGCATTCGAAGCTGACTTTCGTAGATGAGAACTCGGATGTAGCCGCGGGTACACCATTCCACAGACGTAACTGGCTGCGAGCTGGTGTGCCTTCGATCTTCTTAGTAGGTGACGCTTCTGTCAAGCTCATAGTAGAGCTTTGGGAAAGCGGTCAGGCGTTCACCCCGACTGCACGCAGGATTGCGAGCGTCGCAGGTGCAGTTGTACTCCCAGCCTTGCGACACAGACGAGGGCACAGATGGGATTACAGCCTCTTCAATTTGTTGTGAACGCCACTCAAGTCCAGTCAGACTCAGTCCTGGATCCGACATATGTTACACACCCCGGCCGAAGAAAAGAAAAAGCTGGAGGGCAATCACATCTCGAGAAATATAATCGCCAGCCTGCCTCGAACAACTTCAAGGATCTGCTTCAAAGCTGCGATATTGCGACCTTCACGACTTTGGCAGCAAGAATAAAGAAAGCCTGGAAGAGCTGTGTTCTTGCCCCGAGTGGCTAGCGGTTGCTCACTCGCAGCCGATCGTCTAGTGGCATCACCGGAGTTGTCATGTAGGATCCATGTGGTTGTTATCGCTAATAATCTCGTGATTGAGGGGTCGTGGGTTTTATGCACCTGGGACATGTCCAGCACATGTTCAGCAACATGTGTCCAGAAAGCAAAGGACAGTACTTGCATCGTGAAAGTGGCGAACTGATCTCAAGCCTCAACCAGCAGGAATCCCCTGAATCCCCGCCAAGAGCACTCGCATGTGCTCTTCATCCTTTTCAAGATTGAGCAAATCAGCTCGTGCTACTCTCAAGCCTCATGAGCTTCTGTCGAGTGATAGTCAAGAGTTCCCAAAGTTGTGGACCGCGGCTTGCGCCTCCTGAGCATGACATGAAGCGGGAGGAGCACCAGAACACACGGCACGATCCGAGAGACGTTGCACATATCACCGAAAGGAGACCTGAAACCATCATGAAACTCCTTCGCATGACCTACAACCACGCCTAATATGTACAACTTTGAACACACAATCGCACCTCAATGCTGCATTCCTCGCAATCATGATCTCGATCCGCGATGCACCTCTATCCATCCACTCTACTCTCCCTTCAACTTATCCTGCTTCACACTCCAAGCCATGTCCAAAAGGTCCTGTTCCTCCTTCAAATGGCTCGACTTCAGACCAGTAGCGACCGACGCACTAGGGTTGCGACCTGCATACATAACGTGCTTCCTATCGTGGTGCTCAGTGTTGTTGAGCAAAGTCTCGATTCTAGGTTGTGTGAAAGACCATGCGCCAGCGTTAAGAGGTTCCTCTTGACACCATACGATAGTCTCGGCGTTAGGGTAGCTGTCCAGGTTCTCCTTGAGCTGTGCCCAAGGGAAGGGGTTGAGTTGTTCGATACGCGTGATGGCGGTATCAGTGAGGTTGTTCTGTTGTCTGTACTTGAAGAGCGCGGCAAAGACTTGACCGGAGCAGAGGATGACGCGCTTGATGTCATTGTGCTCGTTGATCTTGAACTCTGCCTCTTGGCTGTGGGCTGGGTCCGCGATGATCCATTGGAAGTGGCTATCACCGGTAAAGTCCTCAATGCTGGAGCGGGCGAGTGGGTGACGGAGCAAGCTCTTGCTGAAGAATGAGATTAACGGCTTACGGAATTGCCTGTTCATCTGGCGCCGAAGGATGTGGAAGGAGTTGGCTGGGGTGGTGCAAGCGACGATTTGCATGTTGCAGTCTTGGTGTTGTCGGTCGAGCTTGTCTGGCGATGGGAAGATTCTTGGGTCCTCGTTGCAGAGTTGCAAGAAACGCTCCATGCGACCAGAGGAGTGCTCAGGACCTTGACCATCGTAACCGTGAGGCAGGTTTACAACAAGACCAGATCGCTGCAGCCACTTCATTTCACCAGATGCAATGAACTGATCGATAATACATTGCGCGTTATTGGCGAAGTCACCAAATTGAGCTTCCCATATGACAAGAGCGGTGGGTGACGAAAGCGAGTAGCCGTATTCGAAGCCGAGGGTACCGTACTCACTCAAGCTGGAGTTGGTAATGACGAATGAGCCCTGGTCCTTGCTGACGTGCTTCAATGGAGTGTATGTAGCCTCGCTCTCCTGATCGTGGAGCACAGCGTGTCTCTGTGAGAAGGTACCACGCTCGACATCCTGTCCGGAAACACGAACATGGTGACCTTCCAAGACGAGAGTACCGAAGGCCAATGCTTCTCCAGTCGACATGTCGATGTTCTTGCCCTCGTTGACGGTCTTAGATCGGTTAGCCAAGATACGCTTCAAGTTCTTGTGCGCGTGGAAGTCCTTCGGTGGGTTGCCAATGACATTTCCAACGTGCTTCAAGGTGTCGACATCAACAGCAGTGGGCTCATGAGGCAATATCTCAGTGGCCAGCTCCTTTGGCGACTTGAAGCCGTTCCAGGCACTAGTCAACCACTCTCTCGAGGTTGGCTGATAGTCCTTGGACTTGGCGAAGGATTCCTCGAGCATACCCCAAACCCACTTCTTGTGCTCCTCGATGTCTTCCTTGGTGAAGGTATTGGAGTCCAAAAGCTGCTTGGTGTACTTGTCGAGGACCGGTGGCTGCTCGTTGATACGCTTGTACATGAGTGGCTGAGTAAAAGATGGCTGATCGGTCTCGTTGTGTCCCTGCTTTCGGTAACAGACTATGTCAATGACAACATCCTTCTTGAACTCGGCACGCCAGTCGGAGGCCAGTTGGCAAACGAAGTTCACAGCCTCGACATCGTCTCCGTTCACGTGGAAGACAGGGGCATCCACGAACTTAGCAATGTCTGAGCAGTATGGAGTAGAACGGGCGAAACGTGGATCAGTGGTGAAACCGATCTGGTTGTTGACGACAATGTGGATTGTGCCCCCGGTGTGGTAAGCCGGGAGCGCGTAGAAGCCCATGGTCTCGTACACAATACCCTGTGCAGCAAAAGCGGCGTCACCGTGAAGCAACACTCCCATGGCGGAGATTGCTTGCTCCTCATCGTTGTTGTAGTGGAGAATGGCACGGGTCTTGCCGAGCACAACGGGATCTTCGGCTTCCAAGTGAGATGGGTTAGCAACCAGAGAAAGCTGTACACGCTTGCCGGAAGGAGTTGGACGCTCGAAGTTCATTCCAAGATGGTACTTGACATCTCCAGAACCCTCATCGGAAGGCTCCGCAGATCCACCGAACTCGGAGAAGATGGACTCGTTTGGCTTGCGGACGACGTTGGAGAGCACGTTCAAACGACCTCTGTGGGGCATACCAATGACAATGTCCTTGACGCCGTAGTCGACCGAACGATCGATAAGAGCCTTCATACCTGGGATGAGGGACTCACCACCTTCCAGACCAAAACGCTTATCGTTTGGGTACTTTGTTGCCAGGAAGGATTCGAAGGATGAAGACCAGATAAGACGATCCAAGATGCGGCGCTTTTCGTCGACAGAGTACTTGTAGGGCTGTGGAACCTCGAGACGCTGTCGCAGCCAGTCACACTGATCTCTATCCGGAATGTGAATATACTCAACGCCGTATGGACCACAGTAGAGGCGCTCGCAAGCATCAATGATCTCGCGCAGGGTCATCTTGTCGCGCTTATCCGTCTTGAAGCGTGGCAAGATACCTGGTCCAAGGGTGAACTCTGTGTCCATGTCCGATTCCGTGAAGTTATATGTCTTCAAGTCCAATTCTCTTGGTACAGACACCGTCTGTGTCCTAATGCCCAATGGATCGATTTTTGCTTTGTGGTGGCCGCGCGCCTGATACGCTCTTACAAGAAGCTGAACCTTCAAGTGGTTCATGACATCGCTGCTCTCGCCTTCCGCAGAGGATGAGGCGAATGTTGGCGCAGGGACACCGCCGGCTGGCTGTGGGACAATAGTGGGCGGAGGAGTGAAAGCGCGGCTCACGGGCATATCGCCACTCTCCATGTTCTTGAAGTAGGCCTGCCAAGAGACGTGTACCGACGAAGGGTCGCGCTTCCATTCTGCGTACATCTCATCGACATAATTTGCTGTGTTGCCGGAGAGGAAGGAATCGCTCGAGTCAACGCCCTGATCGGTCTTTTCCGCGGCCTGAGCATACTGGCGGTGCTGTGACGTGAAGACGTTGTAGCCTGTGATGCCCAGCTCTCTCCTCTTGGCTACCAGAGCTGTGCGGGCGGCGTTGGGCGAGATGGTGGTTAACTGTCTGGCAGAGGCCAGCCGTTTGCTGCACCGCGAGAGTTGGGAGAGCAGCATTGCTGCGTGTGTGTATCGGCCGTCAGCTCAGGGTGGAGTCCAGTATTACTGCGCGAAGCGTAGGTAGGCGAGGCAGCGCGAGTCACCTGGTGACTTGACTGAGGTGTGAGCTGCTAGAGCTGTTGACGATGAATGAGGTGTTTCTGTTGCTCCCAATCAACCATCATCCTCTCCATGTGGACCCTACCGGTGCTACCCGCTTTGCCGCTGCACGCTAACTTAGTAGCTCTAAGCGAGAATCGCCACGTCGCGGGCAGGATATAACGATGGTTTACACGGACGTCAACAACAATAATAACAACACTGTGGATATTAACAAAGACGATCCCTCCATGGACTCCTTGGAGCAATCCATACTTTCACTGCTTAACCTCAACGAAGAAGATGTGCTCTGGCTGGTTCAAGGACTCATCAGTGGCACACTTTGGATGATAGGAGAGTTCGCCGACGTGCCAATTGACGGCGACGATGAAGAGCTGAACGACTACATGCAGCTGCTGGCATACTGAGTGATTGCACTGGACGTTGGAGCCTGTGCATCCGACACCGGACGTCTGAGTATTATCATGAGCCGCGAATTCCATCCGCCGACCATATCAACATACTGGTTCATACTGGGGGGCTGAGTCGACTTCCAAAACAGCCTCTGGATTGCGATTGCGACGTTATGGCCAAACCATGGTGTGACGCTTCAGTATGGTCGTCAGAAAAGGCAGTCTAGGCGTCTATGGTTTGACGCTGTCTGCAGCGATCAGCTTGACACATTGAGGTAGACGGAGCAGATTGAAGCTCAAATGCAACATTTATGGCTTCGCTGAACACCGGTCCGTCTGGCTCGGCGATCCCAAGGCTCTATCAACTAGACGTTGCAGCGTACACTCGACTACCTCTCCACGGACTCCGGCCTAGAAACTATCTTCTGATTCAGACCTCTGGATCCAAAGTTTGCTATGGTGCCACACAGGGGTCTCTGCTCAAGGCGGCCCGACGTTTCTGCCTCTCAAAGGACCGGCAAACAAACGTCCAAGCAGCACCTCTCTCACCACCCAGTCCGCAGCCAATCTCGAACCCGAACACCTTTGCAATCGATGGAGATTCCACTCGCTCATCAGCACCTTGTAAAGGGCGTCAAACAGTACTGCATGACATCTGATGCTCTATGGTACTAGCTTATTAGGTCAAAAGCTACCCAAAGGCTGGCCTAAACTCCAATCTTGACATTGCCCGTGGTGACAGCAGTGGAAAGTCCACAAGGCTATTATCTGCCCTCAGTCAGAGTTCTTCGAGAGTGCTGTCGGCAAATCCAAAGTATGTTCTGCTCCACCAACACCTATTACACGTTACGGCCGCTAATGTGTCGCCAGGAACGCTATGACGATGAGATCGATCTGAAAGAAGATCATCCACAGACCGTCGATGCTTTCATCCACTGCCTCTACAACTTCGATTACGACGACTTCGGCAACAGTCAAGGCGATGTCGCGGCCATGGTACTTGATGTGAGAATGTTCATCATCGCTGGTGTAAGTAGACTGAAGCTGCTGGACCTCTTTGGATGTCTTTGGACATCTGCTGATCATGCACCCTTTACTTTCAGAAATACAACGCACAAGCATTGATAAATCTCGCCGGCGCAAAATTCAAGTGCCACTGCGAAACCGAGTGGAATACGCCCGAATTTGGCGAAGCCGCTCTTGAGCTCTACTCTATAGGGATCCAGCATAACGCTACACTTGAAGGACATTGTCACCGAAACCATTACCGCGCATGCCTCTGACGAGCTCGATGCAAAACGTGCTAAGGAGTTCAACAAGCTTCGCGAAGCAATGGAGCAGACCGAGCTAGGTGCGGGTGTGTCAACAGCGTTGGCGAACAAGATACGCCGATTGACCTTCAAGTGTGCTAATACTTCTCAAGTATCTATGCCAGCTAAGTGTAAGGTCAGTTGCCTAGAGAAGTGCTACAACGAAGATACGAGCAGCCCAAAGCAGAGTAGAGGAGCAACATTACGAATAGGATTAATTACCCGCAAGCTGTACTAGGAAGGCCGTCGAAGCCTTGCAGCCTACTACTAATCGACGATTTAATTGTCAGATGTGTCGATACGATTGACGGTTCGCACACCGCACACTCGTCACGTAGCCAATTGACAATTCACTAACGATGTACAAGGGAAACCGTGCACACCGAGGGTATCTTCAAATAGCTATATCTTCGAAGGATCGCGAGGTTTGGGCACCATGATGTATCATTGCTTGCTGCCGAACCTAGTACCAAGTCTGTGCATCCACAGATCCGTAAGTCGGAATGGGGCGTTGCAGAAACGGGCCGGGCCATGAGACCGAGGGTATATATCTTTCACCGAACGCTGAAGCATGATTTCTCTTCCCGGTTACCACTTGCCTACTGCGGGCAAATTGGCCAGACTTACCACTCTCAGACTCATTCTGCACATGGCCACAGACGCGTCTGCGAGTTCGCGAGGCTGGACCAACCACGTCTCGTTCTGGAAACCCGATGCCGTACGGGAGTACCTTGCAACCTCGGGACATTTCTTTGTTGGATTGATTGGAGACGGTCGAACTGTGCTAAAATACCCGCACCGCAAGACGTCGGAGACTCTGTCCTGTCTGCGGGAGGAGGCTGATCGATATGTTCGTCTCGGTCACCATGAGAATCTGGTAACATACAAAGGGTTCAATGAAGACGGGCTGCTCCTCGAGTACTGCGAAGGGGGTTCCTTGAGCGATTTGATAGCAGGGCCTTTCGTCTTGACCAATGGCCACAAGTTACTCATCGGCAACCAAGTCGTCCGTTGCCTGGCTTTTTTCCATCGGCGGAATTACATCCACTGCGATATGCACGTTCGCAACGTCTTCCTAACCTCCAAATTGATTGCAAAGGTCGGCGATCTTCAGGGACAGTTATACCGAGATGATGGAAGCATCGAGATTGAGACCATGTCGCAGGAGGATGCGAAGTCGCGTCATCCAGATGCGGGCGAACACGAATTTACGCCGAGAACGGATATCTTTGCTGTCGGGACATTGCTATACCACCTTTGGCATGGGCATCCACCGTTTCCAGAATTAGACATACATTCACACCACGACTTGATCGAAGCAAGATTCCGCGAAAGAAAGTACCCAGCCGATCTGAGTCAGGAATCAGGCATCGACATCATTATCAGCAAGTGCTGGAGTTCGGAGTACGAACGAGCGGAAGAGATTCTCGAAGATATGTGCGATTTGATCACGAAGGAGGTGAGGAAGTGACATCAATGAGTTGAACGATACCCTGGCCGGTTACGTCCACCATCACCATTGCTGTTGCCGGCGTCAATCTGTAAGTTCGCACTTCTTCTATAGTCCTCCGGCTAATCGTGGCAAGGCGAACGACGAGAGTGAATCTAGAAGTCCTTCAGAAGTACCAGACCATGATTGACGACACGAAAGCGGATCTCTACGAGCACCTGAGCAACATCGATGACAGGTTGCGAGACAGGTTGCCAGAAGCCAACGACTCAACGAACCGTTGCAACAGCTGCACAAGCTCAGCATATGTCTGACACTCTTCCCGCGCATCCGGGATTACTGGGACATCAAAGTCCTCCAGACCCGGTGTTGGCCTCGGCGGGACGAATTGGTCTTGCTGACCACTACTGCCCTGGACTATTGAGACATCGGAGTTGCTTAGACCTGATGTTGGTACCAGTGGAACGATTTAGCCTTGCTCATCACCTGCGATATACATCATAAGTTCCTGAACCGTGTCGACTAGATTTTGCAGAGAGCTTCCCCTTGATCAGCGTTGAGTTTTAACTTCATCGCTACCATACGGCAAAGCGCTTGAAGGTAGAGGTCCCTTTTCTGCTCCTCGATCAGAGGTTCGAACGATTGCGTGTGTATGTTGGTGCTGGGAGCATCGGGATTTGTAGTACAAGTGTCTGGAAGAGTCAATGCACGCTTTCCAGCGAGATTTAAGAGGACGACTCTATTGAACCCCTTAAGAAGCAAGGGAGGCACGCTGCAGAAAGGCATGTCTGGCCTAGAAAGTATGATATACAATATACCTCCAGCACGGAAAGGTGTTGCACAAAGCATATTTGCATAGTACTGTAGGCCGGGATCAGAGCTCATTATGTATCAAGTATCGTTTGCTTTCTCGCTGCACTCGTTCACCTCGCTAGGAACATTGTAACAGAACTATTAGGTGCCGCGAACTGTTCCCTATACACGTGAACAGACCCATTGCATGGATGTGTGCTGGTTGCCTTGCATGAATATCGTCTCATTCATCCCGGTCTCGTCAATCTCAACCCAGCAACTGCTCCGGCTTCAACATGCCCCTCTTCAACATCGCCACCATAGCAGCACTGGGATCACTATAGACCTCCGTTCTCTGCAACTTGATCCCTCCTTCGTGTTGCTTATACTCGAACCTGAAAGCGCTGGGGATAGCACCTACGCGGGGCAAGAGTATGTCAGCCAAGCCCAAGAGACGCGTTACAGTCGACGCCTTGCGTCCCTCAAGTACATACCATCCCATTCCATCCCATTCCTCGAATCCTTGACTCTCTGCCCTTCGCCTGGGACTGCAAGGTTCCACCAACTGAAAGGATGTCGTGTCAGTGCTGTCAAGTCGATGGCATGGTCTCATCTTACAGCGTAGCAAGTCCAAACATGCCCCATCCATACTCCGTCTCCCAGCACAGCAGGAAAGATGGCTGGTGCTGATGACTGGCGAACGGCGCATAAGTCTCCTGCGAGACAGACTTGAAAGCCTTTTCGGCACCCTCTACAGTCTCGCCGGTACTCTTCTGATAAGTGAAGTCGGAGGTGAGCCTGCGCTGGTGTTAAGGCTGTGCTTCTTTAAGCTCAAGTGACAACGAGCTAGACTTACCATTCCGTAACGGGAGTGTCCCAAGCACGGGCATCGATGACGCCAACAGTGTAATCTTCCATGAACTTCATGGCTGGGTGCTTGCGTGTTTCATCGTCCCAATCGCCGTGGTGGACGAAGACCTGTTGGGTTGGGTAGGACATTGTGGAGACGGATGATGGTATGTGGGAAGATGGCAGATGACTTACGAATGGTACGTAAGAGTCTGGGGATTGATGAGTGGTAACAAGCGGCATGAGTGAGAGCTGTGAAGGATATTTATGTTGTGCTACTATCTTCATGCGTCTCGTTGTCCTGAGGCAGTCATGTCACAACGTGTAGGAGCTAAAGAGCTCGAGGCGAGTGGGTGGCGTGCGCTCGGGGTCGCTGAAGCCACGCGGTAAGCGAGCGCTCTCATAGATACGGACTAAGGCGATGCGTTCGGGCCTGCACGTCGAGTACGAGAAAGCTTGCCGCGAGAAAGCTTGCTGCAAGTAAGCGAGTATAGGCGTACTGTAGGGCACGGCATTGGTGATGTTGCCCATCGAGCCTCAAGCCACATAGCGCGGGGTGTAGCTGAACATCAGGCCACCCAGCGGGAGTCTCATGTGTCAGACCATGCCGCAGAGATAGAGGTTGAACATGTGTGCAAGGTTGACGACGCTAGCCTGTGTTTTGTAGCTGCAAGACAGCCCTTTGAAGCTCGAGGGTGGCTATAGCTCCATGCGAAAGATTGAGGCGTTAGGTCTGCGATTGATCGCATTCGGCAGTGTTTAGCAAGTGATTCGGCGTTGGCGATACTGACACAGAGCATGTGCTGTCGTCCCAAGCAGCAGCAATTATCTGGTCAGAACGTGGGAAACAACGTCCCCATTGTTCGCGTTCTAGTCCATCTCCTCAACCTCCTCAACTCGACCCTGTCCAGGCATCTGATGGGTCCGCTCGATCTCTTCGATTGCCTTCTTGCCTTCTTCGGTCGTCGCGTCAATGACACCTTCCTCCATGCTGAGCATACCGCCGTTGCCCAGCAGCTCAACGACTTGCTCAGCCTCATCAACACTCATCTTCCCGAGCACTTCATTGACCTTGTCCAAGCTGCCACTTTCGAGGGCTCTCTGCAACCCTGGTGGAAAGGACTCGAAAATCTTTCTCGCCTGCTTCTCGCCCTCGGACTGACACTGGTCCATGGGCGGTGGAGTGGCAATATTGATCTTGGTGTTCGGGTCCACTGCATGCAGCTGGATTTGCTCTCTGTCGCCAGCTTCTGCCTCCGCTTCGCGGGCGATCTCTGCCGTGCGTGTCCGGATACGGTCGTATGTGGTGTTGACATCGTCAAGGAACAGTTTCCGCGCTTGATGACCCGGCGTCTGCACTCGTTGGAAGAAGAGACCGACGCCGTCCTTGCCCAACTGGCGGCAGTACTGTAGCAGTAATGCTTGGTGGACACACTGGCGCGCGTAGTCTGAGTCTTTCTGCGTTTTGGCCGTCGATTGTGCGGTGAAAGCTTCCGCGAGCAGGCCATCGGTCTCCCTCTCTACTAGGATCTCGGGATGCTGACCAATGAACTGCAGGCTGGTCTTGTAGTCGCCAAACTTGATCTTGCCGAACTGCTTCGCTGTGGGAGATGCTTCAAAGTCTTCCTCATCTTCGCCGGGCGCAGCCTTCAACGAGCTGTCCTCGATGTCTGCTTCTGAGCCTGCGGATAGAGGTCCACCTCCCCCGATCTGCTCTACCGACGTCTCCTGCTTCTTGGCAGTCTTCGTGACTGCCGCTGTAGGCTGTGGCGTCGCCTTTGAGACGTGTGAGCTGTTGAAGCCTTCGTGTATCGACTCGCTCGTGATCTTGCTGCTGTCCTCCTTCTCCAGCTTCGCCAGCTCTGAATCCAGATCTTTTTGCAGCGATTTGACCTTGTCGTCGTGCTTGCCCACTTCTGTAATATACGCGATATACCTTGCCGAGCCTTCTACCTTCTTCTTTTCAATCTCTTCTTTTACCTGGTCCACCAATGCCCCCATCATCTTGCTGTAGCTTGGCTGCTGTTCCTTGGAGTGCACGCCAGGAGGAGCGCCCGCAGGCTGGTCCGGCCCCAGACTCGAGTCTCCAACGACATCGGACAGACTGTCAAAGAAGACCTCGTCTATATCTGAGGCGTCCGTCTTGCCCTCAATCTCTGCTTTATGGTTGTCAAGGGCTTTAAGCAGGGCGTCGATGCGGCTGAGAAGGCCATTGTTGATGTCCCGCTCGTACTTCAGCGTCGAGATCCTGTGTTTGCGGTTGATTCGTTCCTGGTGGATTTGGTTCTGCTTGGCGCGTATGAAGGACTTCTTGTCGACGTTTGGGTGCACTTCGATATCGCTGTCGTCGCTGAGCTCCAATGCGTCCCACTTGCTGTAGTCGACCGGCATGCTGGCAGCTTGTGATAGTCGTGAAGTGCAATGAATGTCAGTGAGTGCACAAAGTGGCAAAGAACTTCACCGGCGACTATGGCTCATGTGTCATGCTCTAAGAAATGTTTCGACGGTCTTCGAAGGAAGCTCATTGCAGGTGGGGCATGGGCCACCTCGGACCCGATTCCGCTCTTCCATGGACCGTACTGTAGGACAACGTTGACCGCGTGGCTTCTAATCACATGCACTTCATAAATCCATTCACCAACGTTGCTGCCTTGACTTGCACCAGTCTGACGAGCACGTTGTGGTGGTGGAGTCTTTGCAAGCTGTCGAGCATCTAGAGTATGAGGTAGCGAAAAGTCTATGGGCAGACCCCATTTTTGACTATGGGCAGACCCCAAACTAACTAATTAATCAAATCTATTAAATGGCAAATACCTTACCCTCAGCCCTCCGCTGCACTTGGGTCCTCCTACGAGATCTTCCCTCCCTCCGAGGCCCCTCCTGCCGTAGGTCCCTCCAAGTTTGCTGCGGCTACAGGAAAGATAGATGCTATTAGCACTCGCCGGGCGGGCATGCGCATTTAAAGTGCTAGAGAGCTAATCAAGTTTTAAATAAAGACTAAGATTGGGCTCTGCCCATAGACTTTTCGAGGATGTAGCAATTCCTGCTCAGGTTACTGGTCCGGCATCTCCTTCCAAGTCTCCTTGAATCGTGCACCTAACCGAGCCTTGCACAACGATGCCACCCCCCCCCCCGCGTGACACGACGGCATGGAGAGCTAGACAACGACAGCGCCACGGAAGCCATCGTCGATCGAAGTGAAGACATCGCCCGCCTCATCATCACAGTAATCGCAGTCAACACTGGAGACTTCGATGCCATATACAACCCTCCCATGCTAAGTCATTCAAAACAGGACCGGCCTACCTGACTCCTTCTGGGGCAAGCCTCGAGGTCTACCTGGACGCCATCAAGCAGCTAACAAAACACTATTCAGAATGTCGGCTTACCATAGCCGACACCGCAGCCTACGTTGATCAGACAACAGCGAGCACTTTGCACAGTAATATTGCCAAGGTCTAGGCGCAAGTGGACGTTACTGGCCAGCCTGTAGGAGGCTCGTGGAAAGGTTGGAGCATCGTCGAATTCAGATGCATACCCGGAGAGTGGCCACTGGCTTTGTGATCTCATGTCGGAGGGCAGCCTGACATAATCCCCACCGTTCTTCACACGGCGAAGCTACGAGGTATAATGGTCGGTTGAAATGGCTGCGAAGTTTCGAGAAAGCAAGCCGGGCCTGACTATCGTCACACGTGTCACGTCTATCGACACGTGGTGGCTCCGGCTATCAATTCTGGGAACATTCATCCACATCAGCACGCTCGTATTTGGAAACCACAAGCACTCAATATCATCACGTGCCTCCCTGAATGGAGAGTGCTAAGCAAACCTTTGCGACTTCTTGTGTCTGAGCGAAATAGGCGCAACATGCGTTCCATGGCAATGACGGGATGAAGCTGTGCACACTGGAAGCCACACTAGCATCTCTCAAATGACGATGGATCAATGCACTTCGATGTCACAAGGGTACCAAGACGTTCATGCTTCAGATGAGCCCCGTCGTAGTATCGCTATTTCTCGCGGCGCGGAGACAAGCTTTGGCGCCGTTCATCTGGAAACGAGCTCCAAGCCCGATTTCGATAGCAACACCGCAGCAGGCAGCATTGCGTGGTCGGGCTGGATAATTCGCTTGCGTATTATCTTGGCTGTGCGAAATGCCAGGTACCAAGAGGAGACCAGTACTTTTCCTGGTGTGGCTGCGTACGATGTGACCGGGAGGAACCACCTGTTCTTCTGACCTCAACAGGCGTAATCCTGACTTTCACTGCGAACTCTCACTTTTACGAAATCATGTTCCTCCAGGTTGACAGCGGGCTTCCTCGACAGTCCACGAGTCCGGACAAGCCGTGCCCGGGATGGGTCGTTATTGACTTCATGCTTCGACAGGGTCAACTAAGATTAGAATACTACATTCGACTCAGTGTCGAGTATATAGGAGAAGATGACTTGGCTGCTCAACTGCCACCACGACATTCTTCCTCAAAGGCACTTCTTACACTACTGCCAGTCATTTCCACCGCCATATTCACTTACGGCGTCAGTCACAACAGCGCCAGCTCTTCACAGTCATCATGCTCTACACCACAGCAGCCGTCGTTGCTCTCTTGCCCACCTTTGGTGTGGCTACCAGATACCTCGCCGGGAAGCCACAGGCAGTCTCCCTGCAGCAATCGCAGCAGTCAGGCGGAGAGTTCGATGGAACCAAACTCGCAACTAGCATGTTTGCCGTTGACTCAGGCAATGGCAAGAGCCTCCCAGCCAGCCACCAGGCCTTTCCTAAAGGCGACAGCCCACAAAAAAATGGCAACGCTGGCAGTGCTGATGGTGTCAACGACTGCGGCTTCTCGAACTTCGTGCCGTTGAATGAAGACGACGGCTACTCCCAAGCATCTGTCGATGACTGCTTGGCCCTGATTGAGTCAATCCGGGACGACCAAGAATGGACTATCACAGAAACGCTCAAAACCCTAGTTCAGAACAGGACTTGTAGGTCATCGCCACTTCAACAAAATGTAGTAGCTTACTGATTCCCTACAGGCGCCTTCCAAGCCGTCGTCTCCAAAGGCCAGGGCCTAGGCCTCATCGCCACACTTGGTAATGCCGACGTCATCGACCTCACCAACAACTCTATCACCCAATTCGGTCACGACGGCTACGTCGGCTGTCACGGTGGTTTTGGCATGTACACATCCGCCGCGGGCGCCATGCCCTGCGACAGCCCGAACCTCCCGTCCGGCGAGCAAGTGTTCGTTGACTGGCTCGTCACCAAAGCAGAGGTCTCGGACGATGACGATAGTGGCTCTACCGGTGGCTCAACTGGTAGCTGGTCTGGTCAGCCTAGCTACGAGCAGGACACTGGCAACAACGACAACGACAACGACAACGACAACGACAACGACAACGACAACGACAACGACAACGACAACGACAACGACAACGACAAAGACAAAGAATACATTCGGACCAACCTGAAGCAGACCAACCAGGAGCAGGGTGGTGGTAGCAGCTTTGGTCGACGCCGTGGACGTTTTGCTGTCCGTGCTAGGAAGGTCTAGATTTGTGCTGGAAGCTGGACTTGAACTTCAATTGTCAACAAGGAGTGTTTCGGCTACGGGACCAAAAGGTTACTACTTTAGAGTGGCACGGTAATGAGATTATTTGCTTCTGCAATGTACTGTTGTCAATGTCATGCTTCATTCTCATGGGCTTTATTCTCTAGCTCCCACGTGCCGCATCTCAAGATTGATCATATGTTTTCGACCAAAGCTCTCCCCAGCGAGAGCGATGAACGTATTGGCTCAGCAAGGTTTCCGCTAGAGGGACTCAATATACCGCAGTATATCATCGGTGCCTGAATCTTCAAGCTACGTGCAGCATCATTGCAGTTATCGGCCTTGATGACCAACGACAAGACAGCTGGGCGAGGAAGTCACTCGCGCCGTCAGATTGACAGCCATCGAGCTCTGAGGTTTGACATGTCGGGTGTTGAAGAAGTCAGATAGTATTACAGGCGCGGTCGCGGGCAGCCATGACCATGTAGGACCATAGCTCGAGATCTCCCTGCCAGGTCGCACCGCCCGCCATAGCAGACTTTCTATGATGTTAGTCTCCCAAAATCCATGAATGTAGTCACAGCGAGATTCCATTGCAAAAGCATCAGATAAGCGAGCAATTGCTCGCCGGCGACCTGAATCGTGAGTCAAATATCACGAAGTGTAAAGCATGATGAGGTGGTTCCAATGCCGATACCAGTCGTCTCGGGAAGGCTTCGTTCCCTTATATGCATCGTTGAAGATATGGAAGGATGGATACTTGAGTCGCGTGTGAGGAGGATTTTCTGATGGCGTTGACATATACTCGGAAGCGGCTTTGCATCTGCATTCCCAAAAGATGCCTGTCTGACCAAGGTATAGCGCACGAGGAGAGAGTACTCTCTCCCGCACGACCCAGCCACGACTATATATGGGCACACTTGCCTCGCCGCTCATGCTCTCTCGAGAATGGCGATCACAGAGTTGTTCCACGGCCACATGGGAGAGGCGTATTGTAAGTGTGTTACCGTCACGTAACGTGATATGATACGGAAAGTGAACTAATGGGAGTCGATCAGCGTAACAGCCTCCATAGTTGTCGTGCGAGTGCAGCGCCGCTATCGTCAGAATACTGTTGCTATAGATTTGACACATTTCCCTGCTCTCCTTGTCCCAGGCAGCTCCTCGATTGCCATATTGTTCTATGCACGCGGCGTCAATTCACAGGGAGTGGTAGCCTATGCGCTGAGTAATGTCGACAACCTCTCGACATGTCTTCGGGAGCTTATCAAGTTCGATGCCTCGCACGAATTGACCCGAGGTTGCCTGCAGTCAGCTGAAGTGGTTTTCCAGTGGCCCAGCAGTGCGAGAGAGTGGCATACTGGACCATGCTCGCATCGATACTTCCATGGGCGACGCCGGGTCGCTGCTCAAGATGCATCTCCCTCGGCTGCTGATAGTCGAAAAAGCCTGCTGGGCCCTCCTGTAGAGCTCGTAGTGGGCCACACATGTCGTGATCCTGCAGACATACATCGAGCCATTCTCTTGCAAGCTGAAAAGAGGCACAAGACCCAGTGCAAACCGTATGCCACGACGCAGCGTCCAGGTTGTTATGCAACACATGTCTAGCTTCAAAAGATGTCGCGTCCGGATCAGAGCAGAGCAGCCTCGTAGTGTTGATGTAAGAGCTGTCTCGAGGAACCTTGACGCCGAAGAAAAGATGAGCATAGATAGTAAGCCGCACCATCAGGTCTCTTCAGATGATAATCTGGACCTCTCTTGGGATCGCTACTGCAATCTGGGCCTCGTTCAGGATGCTTAATGTGATGTTTCTTCCGGCGTCCAGATCTAGGAAAATGTAATGCAATCTGTAAGACGACTTTGGGCTGAATCCCTTGTGCTACACTCCCAGTAAAGGGCATAAATGGCAACCTGCCTGTACAGACCGCGAAACATAAGCCAGATCCTCGTGATGATCGTACTCCTCAATGATAGTCTCCCAAACGCCCTTCGCCGCCAGCGATGCTAGGCAGACTGTGGCTCAGCTGTGTCACCTCGTACACACATCACAGAGCTGATTGGGTGCCGGGCGACATGACAGTGATATGCAACAATGTTCTTGTGCCGTGCAGTGATCGGATCCTGGGCAAGCGGTGTCGATATCGAGGTCTCAGGTCAGAAAGAGTAGCTAGGACTGATCATCCAGAGTTATGTCGTGTCACCCACGAGCTGTGAGAGCTACAGCATGCTTATTCAACGACCAGTAGCCAAGACATCAGCCGGCCGTGCAAGCTAGCCTGAAGTCACGATTTATAAGACGTTTTGCCTGAGCGATGCCTGATCTCAGTATCCTCATTACTGCCCATCATGTACCCACTTGAGACCTCGCGTCTCAAGCAGCACTCGCCATAACCAGCTCCATCCAAGGATACACACTACCGTTCGCAGGTGGGTAGCCCATGTGCAGTAGTCCCGTGAAGAATCTGGCCTCCTTGGGCGTGCCATATTCCATCATGAGCATGCTGTCTTCGATCGGCATGAGACCATCGTGCGTCCCATTGATCAACAGCAATCTGGTTGCTGGCTTTTCTACGATGCCAAGCTCAACCAGACTGAAGTCCTTCTGCGCATTGTCCAGGAACTCCTCCTCAGTCTTGTAGCCGAACTTTTCCCTGAGCGCTGGGAGTGCTGTCCATGGATACTCGTGATCCTTCGCTTTCTCCAGCCATGCTCTGGAGAAGAAGTGGTGCGTGCCTGCGCCTTGTCCTACTGCGCCCGCGAGACGTGTTGCGTGGGTGTGTGCCGCGCGAATGGCGTTGTGACCTCCTGCTGAGAGACCCCAGCAGATGACTTTTTTCATATTGTAGACTCCCTCCTGCTCCATCCAATCCAGAATGCTCGTCCATAATCGATCGGGTGAGGTTGGGTCGTGCCGATCGGCTGGACAGTCTGCTGTGCCTGGAATGTCTACAATAACGCTGGCCCAGCCACGCTTCAAGAACTCATCGGAGCGGACTGTGTTATCTGGTCTGTGTCCGTCCAGGCCGCACATCAAGATGACAGCTGGTGCCGGCTTCTCCTTGCTAGCGCCGGGTGGTGTACGAATGTACAATGGCACTGTCTTGCCTTCGTCTTTGTCCGTACCTGCCGTATGTGGTATCTCGACATCCTCGATCGGCACATCCCATAGCTTTGCACCCCTGATATACGCATCTTTCTGTGCATTATAAACGACCGTCTTGAGCTGACTGTTGATGTAGGGAAAGCGGGCGATTCTGTACACGGCACAGGCTCGAAGATATAGGTCAATCGCTTCCTGCTTACTGCCAGCCGAGGCTGCTTCGTCCGCTCGCTTGACCAATGCTTTACAGGTAGGGAGGAACTCGGCCGTGTACTCGTCCGTGTAGCCATCGTGGATGCCCTTCTTGATCAAAGTCTCGAAGATTGGATTGAAGTCCTCAAACTTGCCATCGTGGAATGGGTAGAGGGAGCCTGATTCATCAGTCCAGTCCCATCGAGGGCTTCGGAGGGATCGGGGGCAAACACACGCTCGCATGGGAACTTCCACTTCTTGAACCACAGGTTCTCTATCGAGCCTAGATGAGCATGGACTTGATCGAACTTGTCGCCGAGGATCCATCGGCTGCCTGTCCGTGGGTCTGTCATCTTGGTCAAATGGTACGTTGAGCTTGTGGGTGGTATGGTGCAGTCGAGGACTGTATATGAGGAAAATGCTTTTTTGAAATGCTGCATGCGACGCTCGGTGCAGATGACTTATCAAGAAGAGCCGGCTCCCCTCAGCCCTACCTACCAGACTGCAGTGATGCATTCATACACGGTACCGGCGTCGGCTTCGCTCAGTCCGAAGACAGAAGCCAATGCCCTATGTGCCGTGTCGATTGAGGGGAGTCCGAACGGTGAACCCGAGAGATCCTGCAGGAGGGTGCCATGACGCGCACCTGCATTGGAATCAATGGCAATGACTTGGGAACGTGCGAGCCATTCTCCGATGGTACACTTTCTCGTGAAGGCTCTAGCGCTGAGGTAGGTGAATGATTGAGTTGCAGATACCAGAAACATGTGAAGATCTCTCACATGTGCTCGGCATTGCCCTTCTTTGCTCACGACTGCAGCTTCCCCGGGCTCTGCGGGCCGGCGCTGCCGCCTCGCCCTTTACACCGTCCTCCATCTTTCCATCTTGTACCTGTCGATGCATACCAAAGAAAGCTTGATACCATCCACAGCTACATGTCTCGTGCCCGTACGACCAAATCCCGTCGGCTATTCGTTTTTCGCAGGCTTTGGCTGAGCAGAGCTACGAGAGGCATTGATTATCGTTCACGCCAAGAAGGACCGCCAATCGCATACGTAGTTCTAACAGCTCGTACACCGTTGGTCGCCGACGACCGTCACGACCACCACCACATACTTCGCGCACAACATCACGCTTCAGCCAGCAGCATTGCCTACTGCCTCTACTACCTCATTGGGTCTCAGCATGGAACATCGCGAAGAACAACCACCTTCCCCAAACTCAGTCATCGCCGACGAGAAGTCAAACACTGACGCGGGAGGCGGCACTGCCGTTGAACCTTCATCCGCGGGAACTGCTTCCGCCATGCCCACGAGTGCTGTCACTTCGTCATCCAGCTTGTCACCACCAGTCTCGCCTCCAGCATCACCTCCAGCATCGCCACCAGAAGAAGGCCCGCGATCACAAGACGGCCACTATGCGGACAGGACAAGGCTTGACCGCCTAAGCAATCCTCTCCTGGACAGCCGCCAGTCCAGCGCCATGTCTTCTGTCTATGGCACGAGCAAGATCAGGCTACCTGGTGACCTGGGAGCAAAGGATCCGCGAAGACCGAAGTCTCCTGCCCCACCCCGACTTCCTGGCGACCTAGGACCCAATGATCCTCGCAGACCAAAGTCGCCCGCGCCAGTGAGTGCTGCCAGTAGTCCTGCGCCGTCATCCCCGAATCATGCTAGGCATGCAAGTGACGATGGTGGTGTTAGGCTGCAAGAGGACCCTCCGGAGCCTGGTCAGGAGCAGCCCAGTGACGATGATGCCGACGCTGACAACGATAACGATACGGATCGCGATGCGGATGAGAGCCGAGGTCGTGGTAGGAAACGACCCGAGCCTGGCAGGACGACTTCTGGCAAGTCAATTAATGTGCGCGAGGACAGTGACGATGACTCGGAACGAGAGTCAATTCCCGGGGGTCTCAAGCCAGACCCGACCAAAGGCGAAAGCAAATTGTCCTTCAAGAAAGACCCTAAAATCAGAATTCAGAGTCCTGGATCGAGCGGTAGAAAGCGCGTTCATCCTTCTACAGCATATGATGCTGCACCATCAGGAGCATCCACGCCGCTACACTCCGACGACGAGTCGCAATCAGAGTTACGAATGGCTCAGAAACTATCTTTAACAATGTCAGCCATACACAGCACATCATCGGCTCATCGAGTAATTCGACAGATCATTCGTGGAGACTTTGAGCATTTCCAGCGCGAAGCAGAAGATGGCCGAAAGCGGCAAAGAATGTATCTTGTGGCCACCGACATGTCTCCAGAGGCCGAATATGCGCTCGAATGGACAATCGGCACGGTCTTGCGAGATGGCGACACACTCTTCGCAGTCTACGCCGCGGACGAGGAGAACGTTGGCAACGAAGGTGACGGCGGTGTCGAGGTCGGTCAAGGTGCGAACAGTGTCAAAGATACTGCTACACTATTGAAGAGTCTCCCAGCCATTCAGCAAGCGGTCTCGCAATCATCGCCTCTGGCAAGATCGAGCCTTGGTGGCAACGGTAGCAAGGAAGATGTTCGAAGCCGCAGCAGAGGCGTGTACTCAAGTGCCGAGACCGAGCGTCGGAAAGCCATGGAAGGAGTGACAGAGCGATGTGTCCGGCTCTTGCGCAAGACGCGCCTGCAAGTCCGAGTCGTGGTGGAAGTGTTCCATTGCAAGTCTCCTCGGCATATGATCACCGAAGTCATCGACTTTCTCTCTCCGACGCTGGTAATTATTGGTTCTCGCGGCAGGAGTGCAGTGAAGGGTGTGCTTCTTGGCAGCTTCAGTAACTATTTAGTCACCAAGAGTTCCGTGCCGGTCATGGTCGCCAGACGGAAATTGCGCAAGCACTCTAAACCGGTGAAGAACAAGGATGGCCTGGCGGTGCCATACTCCGGCACAGGACGTTCCCGCCACTTCAGCAATATGATTGAGCCAGCGAGAGGGAAGGGTCTGCGCGTCAAGGACTGGGAGCATGTCGGTATTGACTAGAAATCGACACCAGACGCTCATCGACGGCATACTGTATAGGGGCGTAAGGGCAGGCACGACAAAAGCGGCGAGAGGAAGAGCAGAAGCATCAACTAGAGGAGTGGCAGCGAGACGGGTGACGAATAAATGTTTGAAGTACCGACTTGCACCAGCAGAGATGAGACACCGGCATGTACATTCGTGTCGTTGCGACAGCGGCAAATTGATCCTGTGCCATTCGGAATATAACCATCACTCGAAATAAGACTGCAATAGCTTTACACGGCTGTCGCCCTTTGAGACCTTAGCGATGCAACATAAGATCCAATACCTGCCCACTCCCACTTCCTCTTGCTTTCGCAACTCACCTCCCACCTCGCGCCCCCGTTCGCCCGCTCGCCATTCATCCGTGGGCTCCAGACGCTATCATCGCCCTCCTGTTGTAAGAGATGGCGCCCTGCAACTACGACCAGCCTAACTTACCCTTGATGGCTTACGACGATCCCAATGGGCTTGGGCACGTCGTGGGCATAGAAGAGCGCCTACAGGAAGCAGCAAGAGACCACGGCATGAGCCACTCACCAACACCTGCACCTAGTCCAGATGGACGGAGTAAAAGCCGTTGGGTAATTTGCTCTGGACTGCAAGCTGATATGCAACTCCCGAGACGTGCATTAGTCATTCCGATCCGCTGGCGCCTACCCATCGGGCCTTCAATAAGGTCGCCTCTATTCCACCAGCTCGTCAGGCCACTCGATGCCTCCAGTACGTCTTGACGACTTTCTTCAACCGCAAGGGAGAGCTGCAACGTCACGTGGAAACTTACCTTCCTGCAGCTTACGCCTTTACTGTGACGGGCTGCGAGCGAGGCGGTACCAACGGATTCAAGCGTGCTGAGAACTTGAGTATTATTCATCTGATGGAGATTCATGGCATGTAACATATACTGTCGCGCAGAAGACGAGGCGATTTACTCTCCAGGGGCTTAAGTAGTGGTGTGCTATGGTATTTAGTATGTAATCTGCTGACGAATTGAATGTGTTCTTGGCTCTCACTCAGACTGTATTCCTCGCCAATTGCTTGCGGAGTCTGTCCAAAGTGAGGAGCGTGCAGGTAGTAGAAGGATGAAGAGGATTGTTCAGACGCGGACGATCAGACTCTGCCCTTTCGAAGTGTGGTAGATTCCAAGCTGCTGCGCTTACACGTATTGCACGCTCTCAATCTTCAAATTTATTGAAATAGCCTCAAGCGCAGATTCAGCCAAGTGAGAGGAACCTCGTATAGTCATTGTCAAGCAAGCTCCTACTGGGTAGAGAAGTCCAGACTCTCAGGCGCAACAACGTTGAAACGTTTTCAAGGAACTGGCGAGAGAGCATTGGCGCAATATCTAGAATCAATGCAATGCCATTATTATACATGCTACAATAATATGAAATCCATCTTTCTGATTTCCCACTTCGTCCTGCCTTCGCAAAGAGGAACTTGGGGTCAGCCGTAAATTCATCATCTTCATGCATCACGTATGCTCTTCTTCCTCAGTTCATCAACATCTGATTGCCCTGGAGTGATAGTGCGAGCTGGGATAGTGATAGCTGGCAGGGTCACGAATGGTGGAAAGGTGAAGCCTGGGATGGTGATTGCTGGAATGACGATCTAAGGCGGGTGAGCAAAAGAGCAGCACAACATCAATGTTATGACTTACTGGGACGTCAGTTGGTAGAGTGGCTGGGGCGGTGATCGTGGGCACCGACACGGTTGGGAGGGTCACTGGCAGACCGGTCGGCAACTCTATGTCGGTTGGTAGAGTAGGCGTTGGGAGAACATTTGTTGGCAGGTTGGTTGGCAAGTCTGTTGGCAGCGTGGTTGCTGGAAGAGCACCACTTTGAAGGCGAGTTGCAAGGCCAACGAGGCCGTTCAAGAAATTGAGGAAATTGCCTTGTGGCTCGGGCACTGGAGCGGCCAAAGTGCCAGCGGCGTACAGAGCGACGATGCTGATGCACTGCATTTTGACGGTGTTGATGAAGCAGAGTGCTGATGCTGAGAAGTCAGAGGATGAGATCGTCGAAGCTGTTGATGCTGAGTTGTTAATGTGATGATGTTTCGATCTGTGGAAATCATGCCATCTCTTATACCACATGGAGAGCATACACTGGTAAGTGCTTCGTCGCGAACTTCGCCGTTATCATCGCACTCCACTGACCAAAGGTCTCCCATCACTCGCACTGAGACATGTTCACGCTGCTGAATAAAGCTCTGGACTCCGTCTACAGGCCTGATCGACGTCGTCGTGACTCCGCACCTGTCTACATGACAGCGTGGCTCTGTGTATCCAGCCTCGTGGGACGAAGGATATTGGTCCCTCGAGCCATATTGCCACCAGCGTGAAAGGCTTAGACCTGAACAACACATTCAAGACAAGTTGACGTTTTAATCCAGCGGAGTAGAGGTCGGAGGCGGTACGATCAGCACCTGTAGGCGATATTGTCTTGTTCGAACGCTTTAGCAACATCATCGCAGACCCAGGAGCCAGGTCTTCAGAGATCCACAGCGAGAGACATTGATATCAGGGGCGTGCTAGGCCCGTGAACAGCCAGGAGCATTTTCGGTGCGTTGCGAAAAACTGTCTGCGGTCGCGGGTTTCAAGCTGTATCAATGCGGCCAGGGTTCGAAGCATCGTGGACCTACCTTCGATTCTAGCACGCAAAGACTCGACTGTGCGCGAGAATGTCTTCAAAAGTGCTATTGCCACGTGTGCAGGCAACGAGATCTCCCATGTCTTAGTTGGTTCATGGTACGAAGCGGACCACCAGCGGCTCAGCGGCTACAGTCTCAGCTGGCACGTCGTGCACTTTTGTTCCTGGAGAGATCAATCGTTCTTTCCTCATGCGAAAGGCACGTTGTCTCTATCATGTCTTGCAGTAACCACCAACTTCGACAACAGATCAAGCATATGATCTCTCGATAGCCAGAGACAAAGTCAGCAAGACGATGGCATCGCGCGTGAACACCAGAACGGGACCCGTGAGTTCTTCAATGTCTCGATCTCGTCTAGATTGAGTAGCCACGCGGTCTATGTGCAGGCTAGGCACTGCAGATCGACCTCCTGCGCAGGAGCGAGGATGGGTGGGTGTCAACGATACACCTTGCTGTGCCTGAGCAGGTGTCGATGACGACGAAGAAGGGTGCTGCTTGGGTCCGTACGACTGCATTGCTTGAGCTGATAATGGTAGCTCGATAAGATAGGATATGGACTGGAGTATATCTGCTGCGTGATCCCTTGCGCGTGTGGACAGCATACCTTTTCGCCCGGAGTTGTCGACCAGGAGATCTCAGAAGCGTGTCACTGTGTCGCAAGCAGCATGTCCACGGCGCTCACTCTGGCGATGATGAGCAGCAGTCGTGCTCGACGAGGGAGATGGAATGGTGATGTGAAGTAATTACGACCCGAAAGAAGGCGGACGAGCTTTGCGCGAAGCATGGACAACAGTCGCTGCTGTAGGTAGGCTTTTCGTATATTATCGGAAATTGTGCAAGCTTTGCATAAATATTCCCCATAATTTTCTCCGCATGTGGCGGGGTCGGTTACCCGCGGATACGCCGCTATGCCATTGTTCGGCTCAAGCAACATCGACAACATGTCCTTGTGCTGGACAATTTTCCTCTTTCACTCATGTAGAATATTCAATCCATTATGCGGCCCATAGTTCGAAGGAGCGCTGTCCCGATTCCCACCAGTACCGCCATAGCCCGGCGAGGACGAAGTTGGCATTCAACACAAACAACCACAACTCGCGAGCCTCTCAAATCCATCCTAATAGCCAACCGTGGTGAGATTGCATTACGCGTAGGACGAACAGCATCTCAGTACGGTATCAGAACAACAACACTCTACACAGATCCCGACCGGCTGTCGCAACATGCTCTCAGTTCTCCCTTTGCCGTGAATCTGGGGTCGACTGGTCAGTACCTCAATGCACCTCGTATCATCCAAGTTGCGAAAGACAATGGCTGCCAGGCTATACATCCAGGCTACGGCTTTTTGTCTGAGAATGCTGCCTTCGCGAAGGCTTGTACTGATGCAGGCATCAAGTTCATTGGCCCTCCACACGCCGCCATCGAAGCAATGGGTGATAAGTCCAGATCAAAGGAGATTATGATCAAGGCTGGTGTACCATGCATTCCTGGCTACCACGGGACGGAGCAAGATCCAAGCTATCTCGAGCGGGAGGCTGAGAAGATGGGCTACCCAGTCCTTCTGAAAGCTGTCAAAGGCGGTGGCGGTAAAGGCATGAGAATCGTGATGAAGGCCGATGAGTTTCAAAGCCAGCTTGAGTCCGCCAAATCAGAAGCTCGATCTAGTTTCGGCGATGATGTGATGCTTGTCGAGAAGTACATCACCACCCCACGACATATCGAGGTCCAGGTTTTTGCCGACAGCCATGGGAATTGCGTTGCCTTGGGAGAACGAGACTGCAGCATCCAAAGGCGGCATCAAAAGATTTTGGAGGAGTCGCCTGCTCCAAACTTGGCAGAAGATGTAAGACAAGATCTGTGGGAGAAGGCAAGGCAAGCAGCACTTGCCGTCGGCTACGAGGGTGCCGGTACTGTTGAATTCATCTTCGACAACGACACAGGCGAGTTCTTTTTCATGGAGATGAACACCAGACTTCAAGTCGAGCATCCAGTCACCGAGATGGTGACCGGAGAAGACCTCGTCAGATGGCAAATAATTGTGGCTGAAGGAGGAAAGCTGCCGCTTACACAAGCTGAAGTCCAAGAGCAGATCAAGGCTAGAGGTCATGCCATCGAAGCTCGAATCTACGCCGAAGACCCAGCGATGAACTTCATTCCATCTACTGGCAAGCTTCTGCATCTGAGGACGCCTGCTCAAACGGAATCTGTGCGGATTGATGCTGGCTTTGTACAAGGCGACGAAGTATCGAGCCACTACGATCCTATGATTGCAAAGCTGATCGTCAGCGGTCCAGACAGAGCTTCAACCTTGCAGAAGATGGTCACAGCCCTGGAAGAATATGAAGTGGCGGGCCCCACTACGAACATTGACTTCGTAAAACGAGTCTGCCAAAGTGCCGATTTCATCGCGGGCGATGTCGAGACCGGCTATATTCCAAAGCACCACGACGAGCTCTTTGCCAAGGAAGCTGTCACAAATGAGGTATGGACGCAAGCAGCGATTGGCCTGTACGAAGCCGAACAGAGGCGGCAAAATGCCGTGAAAGCACCAGTACAACCACAGCAGACCATTGGCTTTGGCAACGCGCCACAACCACGGGAGTTCCACCTCGTAGAAACATCGACCGATCCTCAAAAGACCAATAAGCATGTCCCGGTCCGTGTGCTGAAGATAGCGGCCGACACCTATCACATCACGATTAACGACGAAACGTTTACCACGACCTCATCCTACCAATCCGACACCAACACCTTGACCTCTTTCTTCCCTCACACCAGGATTTCCACCACACTCGTGCGCGATCCAGAAACGAACAATTTAACACTGTTCCAACGGGGGCGTCAATACAATGTCCACCTAGCTCTTCCAAAATGGGCAGAAAAGGCCCTTGGGATGAAGGACGTCGCCAACTCCGTTTTGGCTCCTATGCCATGTAAAGTGCTTAGAGTTGAAGTCACTGAAGGCGACAAAGTTACCAAAAACCAGCCGCTGGTGGTGATTGAGAGCATGAAGATGGAGACTGTGATACGAAGTCCGCAGGTACGTGCTGAAGATCGAGCCACGGCCTGGCATAGGACACGCTGGGGTGTACAAGACACACACTGCATGATGTGTTTCTCTTTTGCCCAGCCATTTCCCAAAACACTGCGATCTGATTTCCGAGTATAGCTAACACTTTTCTGTCTGTAGGACGGTACTGTCAGCAAGGTGGTGCACCGACAGGGCGATGTGGTGAAGGCTGGGACGAGTTTGGTTGAATTCGAAGGTGGTGATGATGCAGAGGCCTAATTTTGTGCCCCAGACACCTACTCGTTTCCAAGCGCTCCGAGCACTTTACACAGACTATGAGTGCTGTCGCTTATGAACTATCGCGACCGGCTCTTCTGCAAGTCTAGCAGACGAATGATGATAATTCCCGCACGCCGCCGTAGCGAGCATTGCACCTCCCTGAATCGCCTCACAAATGCCACGACGATCACCAACCCACCAGAACATCATGCACCCAGCCGCGGGACGATACACGGAAGTCTTGCCGCATCACCCATCCTCGCTCTTGGCAGATCAGAGGGCCAGAGCCATTGATCTTGAGCTTCGCCTTACAGGAGACAGGCCATCACAGCATTCGACTATCGGGTAAAGCAATTAGTGCAAAAGATCCGCAGCGCTCTGTTGGCACACAGGTGATTCCGAAAGTATTGTTTCTAGGACGCGTGCAGCCTTGCGATCGAGAAGGGGCCAAATTGCGTTGGTCCTTTGACCTGTTGTGAGCGAGCCATCTCCTGTGGCTGACAGCACCCAGGATCTCGCTTTAAATCGCAGCATCATCAGACGGTCATCACAAGTACGCTGCACTACGATTCGACAATCTTTGCAACGAATCAGTCGTCTTCGGTCCACGTTACCACGAATCAGATGGATTGCGCTGCGGAGTACTGGCTCGTGCAGGTGAGATTCAGCTTCATGTACAGTGACGTCTGTGTCTTCATGCAAGGGCGCTGGACTTTTTCTGCAGCGCAGCCACACCCACATCCGCGGGACGACAAGTTCAACCTGTTGGGACGTTTGCGGTCACACGATCGTCCATGCATTGGCGCCAGTTTCTCAGCCATCGTTCGTTACACAGAAACGTCATCGTGACTGACATGCTATATATGTTTCACGGTGCTGAAAGATACCAGAAAGTGATATCGCCGCCACTACAAACTTGGCACAACATCTCAAGCACCGAAGCATATCTCGCAGGTGGAACACATTCTGTGAATTGTAAGCAACCATGGCCGACCTTGCCCTCACGGGCGTTATGAATTTCTTCGAGCACGGCAACAAATACAGCGACAAGATCCTCGACCCCATCTGCAAGCAAATGCCTAAAGGCGGGAAGAAAGCTTCAGAGCAATATCACGGCAAAGGCAACACTCCTCGTGACTCTGGATCTCGACGTAAATCCCGTCACGATGAAGCAGGTACTTCTCGGCATCGCTCTTCGGGGAATCACGACAAGTATGATCGACACGACGGCCGGCGAGACAGCCATCAATCTTCGCGAGATCGGGAGAGGGATCGCGCTTCGGGGAATCACGACAAGTATGATCGACACGACGACCGGCGAGACAGCCATCAATCTTCGCGAGATCGGGACAGGGATCGCGAAAGTCGAAGGTACTCAGAGTCCGAGTATCGCCGACCGAGCAGAAGGGAGGATGAGAAGCGACGGTCTTCGTCGGACGATCATCGGAGGCGGTCATCGAGACGGGACGAGAGGCCTCCGCCGCCAAGGGAGGAGAGGAGGCGGGATGATAGGGATAGGGACAGGTATAGAGACGAGCCGCGGAGGCGTGAGAAGGAGAGGAGTGAAGATCCGTATCGTCGGAGACGATGAGAGCGGGACGTTATTCCATGTGATGTGTTAAGGTTGAGAGAGTGGTGAGTCTGTCCAGCGTCGCCCGATATTAGTCGATAGCTGACGACGTAGAGATTGTTGCTTCAGCCAGCAAGTGTGCGTTGTTGTATGATACCGTTGGACGATTAGACCCTTTTGCGATGCAACTTATTGCTCTCTTTGTGCCCACTAGACCAATTTTGTGTTTTCTTCAACAGGGCGGCTTCGCGACATAAATCTGTTGCTATTTAGTCGTCATGTTGGTACGTAGGTCGAATGCAGCACCCACACGCCCGGTGTTCGAGATGTGTGTGCTTGGTGCATGGGATCATGTCCTCACTATTTCTTGGGCGACTGGCTTGCTGAGACTCACTTGATCTACTCAGTAGGCATCTTGCTGAACACTCGAGGCGAACATCAAACTTGAGGCTGTGTGTTATCCAAGCTGAAGGCATTCCGCAGCATGATCGCGTCTCTCTGCAACGCTACGATGAGATCCAGGGTTTCGCTGCGGGAACGGAGCTCACTGCCGCTCATCCGGCAATCTTGTTCCAACCGTTCAACCAGTTATCGCGGGTCGACCTGCTTAAGCACATTCTGCGACCTAGCCACAGCGTAGATACGACAAAAGCCGGCCATCAGGAGATATGCCGAGTTGGTGTTCGAAGCTGCCTCTATGACTATGCCCGTGCTCGTGATCGGCACTATCCTTTCAACGGGCTTGCAGGGCTTGGGCGTTGGTGGAGTACCACCAATACACAAGGTGATCGGAGTTTTCCTTGTCAATTTGTGGTCGGGATCCAAGTCGACTGGCTCACTGACGGGATCGGTAACGCTCGAATCTAGTACTTCTGGTGGCATGCCATTAATGAACAAAGCTCCATCATCCTGCTTTTGCAGTTGCGCTTTGGACATAAGTCCACTCGCCAGTTTGATTCTGCCCATATGCAGCCACGCGGACGGAGTAGGTTGCGCCTGGCCGATAAAATGGCCATGTTGCCCACTTGTTAATCAACATCTCCTGTGTATCGTGAGGACCGCCATCCATCGAGATTTCCACCTTGTAGAGGTATGCTCCCCATACTGGATCCCATGTCGCAGTAACGCCTCCCTCGGATTCTGTCCCACGCGTAGATTGCTGGGTATCGGAAGACATCGCTTCGATTCTGGGTCGTCCTTGGCCGGCGGCACGAGCCGACATGCTCCAATGCCGAAAATATTGACGAATGTCTCTGAGAAGGCATTTGCAATGTGATAGTCTCCCCATGAATTCGGGCGCAATTCATCGATGCCGCCAGATCATTCGCAGTTACCACAGGCATAGTTCTCGGCTACATACACCAGGGATACCGGTGACTCGGGTGTGCTCCAACCCTGGATAGCTCTTGGCAACATGTGATTGTATCGGATGATGTTTTCCGTCCCATCTGGTGCAAAGCTTTGGTATACCGCGTTACCTAAAGCGAGCTTGATCTTGGGCGCAGCTTTGCGAGCATTGGCGATCAACTCGCCCATGTTGTTGAGGGTGTCTTCTGGTGAACAGCAGAAAGCCAAATCGTTCACACCAAGCAAGACCAGCATAATGTCAGCGGGATACAGCTCGAGGACATCCTGGACCCAATTCTTGGCAAATAGTACAGGCCAACCAGACGCAGAAAAGTGGTTGCTGTTATTCAAGAAGGCTGGGTCGACATCGAGCGCATACCCGCCATCCCAGTTGCCTCCCTCGTCCCATTGAGAGGAGTCCCTGCGGCGCTTTGGGGATGTTGGAGGTATCGGATAGTTCGACATATGAGTCCCAGTGTAGGGACCGACGAATTGGACAGGGTATTCGATTTCCTGGAACCATTGCCAGAGGCGATATCGCCAACTATGATCACCATGGGCTCGTTGTTTCAATCTGTTGGAACGTTAGATCTCGAGGCGATGTCATCTATTTCAGGACGTATGATGCCTCACGAAACGCCCAAAGCCAGGATTCGGAGAGGCTGCTTTCTTGCGTTGACCTGCTTAGCGATATCAAGCACAGCTCGCCGCTGGCCCTTGCTTTCTGATCCAGATTCAAGACTTGGGTGCGCGTCCGCAGACACTGTCAATCTCAAAAAGACAGCAATAAAGAAGGTTGACCAGAGGCCATTGTCAAATAACCTCATGCCTGTGACCAGCGAGAGTGAGCTGCTGGAGCACTTTCACGATGATAAGATGAGAAAGTATTGACCAGACTGCCATCGTGTGAGGTGAGGTTCCGGCCCCTCCCTAGTTGATGATTAGTGTCCTCCTTGTTCGAAACACTTGACCAGTCTCGGCGCTCACACACTGCAAGGCCTGAGCGAGAACATTATACTTCATTCTGGGTCGCCGCCGTGAGCATGTGAAGATATTGCCACACATACGAGGAACCTGTTTATGAAGAAAGGCATAACACTCATTCAAAATATGACAGGCTACTAACATCAGCCAGCTTAAGAAAGACCCTCGCGACAAACTCTCACGACTGCCTGGACCCATCTGCCGTAGACATGCAGCGATATTACTCTACTTCGGATGGCTGACAGATCTCGTCGAATCGAAGCTACAATAGGTCCCCCATTGTCACTCATAGGACATAGTATTTTGCGGACTCGTCAGGTTGCAACTAGTCTAACACAACGAGGCCATCAGTGAAACTTCCCGCGAACTGCATCGAGTATCAACTAGCCATCGTGCGTAGCCCACGACGGGACTTTCGCATACCAGATCACCTATTGTTGATGCGATCGGAATACTCGGCGACTTTATGCTTGGCTGCCAGTGGGGCATCAGCATGAATTTCCACATCTTACAGATATCCTAGACCGCGATCACCGCACGATAGCATGGAAAGGCATTCATGAGCAACATCTGCTATAATTTTGTTCGAATGCTTCTGCCTGGGTTCAAAAAAAGATAGCGAAGCCTCTAATTTGCCCTCATGCTAGAATCGCAAGGACAAGAACCTCAATGCCTCGCCCATGCCAAACGCAAAGTCGAGCTTCCCCTTCGGAGCAAGGCACAATCTCTGCCACTACTGAGACAGACGCTCGGTCTACAAGAACGCCTGATTGAGCAATATTGCCGGTAACCTATCGATCCCTCTACCTGGCTGTCTGGTGACAGCTGTTCTAAATGCCCGTCAGGTATCATCACGATCTGCATCCGACAACGCTCTGCTACGAAGAATTGCACTGGAGGCCTTGTGTGACTATATCGACTTGATATTGAACAGAGGCACAGGCTCGCCATTCGAGCGCTCGCTCCGGTCACTACCTCCTTACATGACAATGTCTTCGGACCCGACGTCCTCCAATGGCCCTGGTCTTCAGTCGGCGTCTTTTCGGGTGATACGACGCCATCTTTGGACGGACTGTGCAACGACACCATAGCATGTCCAGACGAAGCTGTCGATGACGCGATTTCGTTCATCCACGCATATCCAAGTCGATGTACGATGTCACTCGTGGACCGTTGACAGAACCAACTCGAACTGATTGGTACTACAACCAAAATATTGACAGAGCCTGAGTACCACCAGTAGTATATCACGTGTATGTCCAATCACCAGAAGGTCAACCTTGATCGTCACGAGTCTTACTACCGAACCGTGTCCCGTGCCAGCCTGCAATCGCCTATTAGCACAAAGACTCAACGCAAAGGAAAATTGCCATTCACCTTGGCCAGCGTCATGACCGGATATCCCTTCTTCTCATGCAAAATTTTGCCCATCAAAGCACCGGCTTGCGAGAGTGAAAGTATACACACTCACTCACGGTATCCCCGAAACGAGCCTCGAAGGCTTGGGCAACCTCACTCTATAGCGTCCACCAGTAGCCCCTTACGAGAACGACGCTGAAGTACCGCTGCACCGCAAAGACAAGCTTCCCCCAACACATGGTCTGCTCAAATCAATGTCGGCTTGCTTATTTTGTAGTGTGTTGTTGACTTGTTTCCAGAGCTGGTTCTCGGTGTCGAGGATGACGCTGACCTCGTCAGCCACGTCTGGACTCACGCTCTACCGTATGTCAGCAAGTCCGCAGCAATTGGCTCTCGGCCTGCTTTTACCTCTTTCGCAACAATCTGCTCTAAAGTGTCTCCATCATGCAGCACTTGGCCGCCCCAGCAGAGTATCAAGCCGTAAGCTTTGAATCAATGTCAAGCCCTTGGATGATGTGCTGCCGTAGCTTGTATACTGTGCTGATCTCACAAGTGAGGAGACGACGTTCGTGGCCTCGAAAATCTTGCCAAGCGATGGTTTCCGGCAGTCGAAAGACGTCCTCAGTCTTGGGGGGTAACAAGTCTGGGTGATCGTTTTCCATCAATGTGAATCGCAGGTTGCCAGACGGAGCTCTGACCGGCAAGGCCACCGTATTCTGTACCATGATCGTCGCGGTCTCAGTCGACAGAGCATGAAGAATGGTTTGTTCGAGCTTACGTGTTTTCGTAGAACATTCGCTTCGCATTCTCTGGTTGACCACAGCAGCTTCGCCTTAAATATCGGTTCTCAAGTATGGATAGCCGAGCACGCATAGCTTATAACGTTCCTGACGGAAATTTCATGGCGACTTTGATCGGGTATAGCGTATTCTTATCGTAACAGCGTTCGTGATAGTCCAAAGGATACAGATTGGCCAGAAAATCGGTCTGCTCTCCACGCAAGATAGGGAAGGAACTCATGTGAACGTGTTACCCAGAGTGCTCCAAGCGCAACAAAGTCAGAGTAGTAGAGACGGCTGCTTACAGATTCCAGAGTCAAGATCAGTACATCATCAAACTATGTACACTATTGATACAGGGTATCATCCTTTTTGGTCCCGCTAACTCCTGTGTCGTTCCACAGACACTCTCCCTCTAAATCAAAGCCTGCCCCTTAAACATACCCTCCCTAACCTCCTTGACAATATCCTTCCGATCATGCTTGCCCACCAACACAATGCCCCTCCCACGCCTGCCCATACGCCCAACACGACCAAGACGATGAATGAAGTCAATACTGGTGTGAGGCACATCGTAGAGGATGACATGTTTGACCAGAAGCGTATCAATCCCACGCGACCCAATGTCTGTCATGACCAGGACCTTCGTGTTGGGGAGTCGACGCATTGTGGCTGACGAACTCGTCCCTGCCTCTGCAAGGTCTCCATGCGTGAACGCGACAGTCGCTTCGACGGGTTTCGACGGCTTGGTGGACTGGGCGCCAGTAAAGGCCGCGAGGGTCTCAGCTTGCTTGCGCTCGTCGCTATCGCGAGACAGGGCCACGGCGTCGATGCCTTTCGAGCGAAGGTAGGTTGAGAGCTCCGCGGTCTTCTCGCGCTCGTTCACAAACACGACAATCTTCTTCTCGCGATCTTCACCAGTATCTGCGACCTCCTTTCCAATGTCCCAGATTGTCTGTGCACAGGCTAGGTCGCGGTTGCCCTGGTATGGTACTTTCTCCACATCGACCACACTAAGCTGTACTCTTCTTGGGATCGCATGGAGGTTTGGTGTTGCAAGGCGTTTCGTCTCTGGGTAACGCTTGTTGAGGTATGAATCCATGCTTCGTGGAATTGTGGCAGAGCAGAATACAAGTTGTTGCAAAGAGGGTGCGGCGCGATCGATGATGGCGGATGTGATTGGGCTGAAAGACCTGTCCAGCAGGCTATCGGCTTCATCGATTACGAGGTGTGAGACGCGGGAGAGGATATTAGGGTCGGACTCTGTGATGCTGCTGAGCAGATGAGGAGTAGAGATGACGATGTCTACACCCCCTGGAGAGAAGAGTCTGTTGCGGATTACGGTGCCGGAGAATGCTGCGCTGATCAATGCTGTGCGGAACTTGATGGTGTGGGACAGGCTCTTGACGAGGGAACCGACTTGAGAGACGAGTTCGGAGGTTGGGAGTAAGATGATTGCTCGAGGTCGTCCAGCAGCCGAGTTGACTTCGTTCACCTCAGGAGCTTCCAGTTCGAATGTCTTGCCAAATTGGCGGGTTTTCTCTGCTCGTCTTACTTCTTCAAGCTCAGCTTGCTTGGCCTCTTCCGCTTCTGCTCTTTTGATGGCATCGATGACGGGAAGCACATACGCCAGAGTCTTCCCCGATCCCGTTTCTGCGGCGAGCAGGTATGGCTCCATGTCCTTGTTGGCTTCCACCGTGACCTTGGCCTTCTTCTTGCGTCTCTTGCCATCTCCGGTGCCAAGCAGCGCAGGTATCGCAAGTCGTTGGATCGGCGTGGGCGAGACATCGACCAGGCCTCCCAGGGCTTGCGCAGAGACGGATTGCTTTATGACGGGCAGGAGGTCAAAATCGTCGAAGCTGTCGCGATCCAATATCTCCTGCTTGATCTTGGCTCGTCTCTCATACGAGACGTTCGTAAGCCTACGCTGCATCTTGAGCGCCCTCATCGGATCCTTCCTCTCTGCCTCCTTATCTTTGCCCGGCTTCATGCGTGTTTGACGTTTCCGCTCTGCAGCAGAGATCTTGTTCTTCTGGAATTGCAACGCCCGCGGCACTTCAGTCGTATTCATGCCACCAAACGGACTGTTCTTCGTCCTGTGGGTGACTGGCTTGCCTCCTTCGTCCGTCTTCCTGGGACCTTGAGCCACCCTTCCCGACAGCTCCATGCGAGACGGCCTGCGCTTCTTCTGCAGGGTCGCTGCCGCGCGCGCTGGCTGCCATGATAGCCCGAATGCCTTTGCGAGAGGACTCGCATCCCAGTGCGGGCATCTGGCAGAGGCGAGACGCAACATGGTCGATGCAGCACCTTCATTCACATGCACGACACGCACCACGAAAAAGTTCACGTTCACGGTCACGTTCACGGCGCGGCACACCTGCCTGGATCTAGATCTGGTGGTGGAGGAAGCTTGTTCTCAACCATCTAAACGAACCAATCTGAGCTTCAGGCGGGGGATTGCGAAACAGGGCTGCGGGTGTTGCTACGTGACAACGAGCCGGAAGCTTGCCGAGCGCAGAGACGCCACACAACAGACGCTCTCAGCAAGAACAACTCGACGGCCGCACGCGTTGTGAAATTGCTTCCACCCACCGCGGACACTTGCTACCACTCCAGCTTCACACTCCATTCACACCGTTCGCTCGTGCGCGTTATGCTTTGATTGCATTCACATCACATTTGACTCGAGCGCTTGCTGGGTCTGCACAACGGCGCCCCAGCGCGCATTCCATTGTTGATCGTCCCGAAGCTTGGAGGACATTCCACACGCGAGCATCCTGTGAACAGGACCATCTACCACTGCTATGGATGCTGTACGCACTGCCTGATCTCGTTGATGCGCTCATATGAGACACGCTGAGAGGTCAATCACCGCACTACTTAACACATACTCACAATGGTGCGCCAGGTCCAGCCGCTGCGCATCAGCAAGTCCACGCCGAACGTGTCGCCCGCCAAAATGGCCAGTCCTCGGCCGCTGGCAGAGATCGGCAATACCGAGCGCCGCCGCAACTCACCTTCCTACAACCAAGCAACCAAGGTGCGACTGCCCTGCCATGTGCCTACCCCCGAGTATCACAGTGACGCTGACTTGCCTGCGCAGAAGATGATCGTTTCCCACGAGTCGTCGCCCTACACGGACACCTCCTTCACCAAGGAGAACGCATCGTCACCGCGCGCATTCTGGAGCACCCGAGAGTCAATGTCGTCCTCTCGCTTTGACGACACCGAGAACACACCCGAGCGCGAGCAGTCGTCTGACCTGCTGTCGCCGAAGCGCCGCGCCAGCATCGAGAAGCTGAAGCAGGCTGGCCGTGTCAAGACCAGCAACATCTTTGCTCTGGAGAGCAAGGACTCGTACGATCCGAACAACCTACCCATCGTCGAGCGCCCGAGCGCGAATCGTCCTCTCAGCCAGTACATGACCAACAACAGCTTCACGCGGAATGACAGCCTTAGGAAGGAAAACAGCCCGATCAGGAGCCCCACGCGACCTGGGCACAAGCGGATGGAGAGTGACTCGGCTGTGTCAATGTTGAGCAAGCCGAACAGTCCGATTAAGATGCCACTGCCGTCCAGTCCACAGAAGGAAGGCGCATTCCAAGCATCACCCACCAAGTCTTCGCTGTCACGAACAAGTCAGTTCGGCTCGCCGCTGGAGCATGTCATCAGCGCGCCGTGGTCTGATGGAGATGACCGGGCACCTACACCTCGTGCTTTGCACCGCCACAGCAAGAGTGTGACGTTCAACGAAGAGGCGCCGGTCGTCAACGAGTATGAGAACCCTACACCAGAACCGTCAGTATCTGCTGCTTCTGGCTCACGCGAAAGCAGCTGGGACTCTGATGACTACGATCAAAACTACAGTTTCGAGCGTGGAAGCTCTGTTGAGCATCGCGACGACAGCTTCGACCAGGATCTTGAGAATGCAGACAAGACACCGGTGGTCTTGCCAGAAGATTGGTCTCGCATGTCCCCGGAGGAAGCGCGAACCGATCTGATCGATGAAGGCGATGATGTCTTCGAGGGCTCCTCCCCAGTACCGCAGCGGGCCATTCTTGCTCGTTCCGAGAGTGTTACATCCGATGGCGAGTCTCGACCATTGCCACCACTTCCTGCCTTGGGCAGACCACGACGATCGAGCTTAGGCGAAGTTGCTGAGCGCGCTTCTCTCGCAGCTCGAAACCTGCCATCACCACCCAAGCGTGAGTCACTTTCACTGGGACATCCAGAAGAGGATAGACCGAGCTCAAAGCACTCGATGGACCATGAGCTCACCATCACAAACCTCGACACTGGTGAGCAGCCTGGCGTTCAAGTCAACGGCACTGGCATCATCGAGGATGGTTCGATGGTCAATGATGTGGCAGACTTTGCAGCACCCACAATCTCCCGTGAGAGCATCTTGCGAAATGTGCGGAACAGCAAGTATGAATTTGAAGATGAGGACGCAGACTCGGTTGCCACTCGTGAGAATAGTCCAGCAAGACCGACATACACAGATCTGGCCAGGATGCACCCAGACGACCCAGTCCCATCACGGGAGAATAGCCGCGAGACGAGCGAACACTACCTTGGCGCATATTTCGAGGAGCGTGCTGAGAGTGAAGATGTTGATATCAAGGTGGAGCCAACAGACGACGACGGCATCGACATGAACACGATTCCCACCCTCGAGGATCGCCTCGAGCCACCTCGATCTCCCTCTCGGCTGGACGACTACGAGCGACAGTCATCCGTCTTGCGCCACCATGTTCGATCTCCGAGTGAGGAGGATGTAGAAGACTCTGGCAGCCGGTACTCATCGGTCGAGCCGGAAGCAGAGAGTACCACTTTGAATGCTCAACACAGGGATGATGCGCCAGTCGATAATGGTAAAGAGAGTTTGCAAGACGCCATGCAGCTTTTGAGCGTCAAGGACTACTCGCAAATAGAGGCAGCGACAGCGCCAAAGAAGTCCTCTGTTGGTGATTTCATGGGCCTACCAGCATATCTCAGCACCGATGACTTCGACTTCGGGATGCAGCAATACATTGAGCCGTCTCCACCACAGTCGAACGAGAACACCAAACATCTCGATGTCACTGCTACTACTGCACCAGTATTGCAGCCAGCCGCTGACATTAAGCCGGCGATCAAGGACTTGCCGCGCCCTGCCTACGATGGAGCGGAGTTTTCGCCGCCGCCATCACCATCTGGATCCGTGATCCATCACTCTGAGAGCGAGATTTCAGTACTGGCGGAGCGCGTCTTGGAAGAGCCGGAACGTGATAGCCCAGTGATCCCAGAACGTCGTGCGACCATTCGGACGAACGGTCAACTCAAGGCACGCCCTTCTGCCACTCCTGCAGACTTCGCGACTATGGCCGAGCAGCGACGGACTGTTAGTGCCAGTCATCCTGTAGCAGCCATTCCCGAAGCATACCGAGCAGAGATCGGCCAGGTACCAGAAGCGACCGAAAGCGACATCGATATCGACGAGACTCATGCCACCACATCCTCTTCGGAGGGCAATGAGTTCAAGGCTGACTCTGCTGTCGACTCTTCCGTGCTCAAGAGTCCGGAGACAAAGCGCCGTGAAAGTCGTAAAATAGCGAAGCTGAATTTGGACATCCCTTCGCTCAGCGTTGACGAGGAGAATGACGGTCTTGGTCTTGATCAAGCCTTTGATCGGGTCATTGAGAGTCAAAAGGTGCGGTCACTATTCCCTCCTCCCCTTCTTGCCAGATCCGATCTGCCTTCCCAGCAGGCTCGAAGCTCTGAGCTTTCTTCCAACCCTGCCTGTAGTCTCTACTCGCCAGAGGGCTTGTCACATGCTCCTACTCCATTCTCGCCGCAGCCTAATGTCCTTGCTGGCACTGACGTTTCTCCTCGCAAGCAGAAGGGCTACCTCATGCGCCAGAACACCAAAGTCGTCGTTGCTTCGAATCGTAACATTTCAAACAGCAGCCGTGGAACGGTCTCATCGAATGAGAACGCTCCGACGTCACCCACGTCCTCGCGACCAGGCTCACGTGGCTTCAGAGGCGGCAGTTCAAGAAAGCCCAGTGCGGAGCAGTATCTCAAGACCGAGCCGTGGATTGGAAAGGCCAGACGCGAGAGCCAGCGACAAGCATCCGCAGCGCAGCATGGCCCAGCAACACCGCTCCCAGGTCACCAGAGCGCTCTCGGTGTCGTCAACGAGGACTTTGCGGCAGGCACGGGCAGTCTCGAAGATGAGGTGGCGGAAGGCGTCGAGCGTGGTAGGCTGTTCGTCAAGGTTGCTGGCGTCAAGAACCTCGACCTACCACTGCCACGGAATGATCGTCTCTACTTCCAGATGACCTTGGACAATGGTCTGCATTGTGTGACAACTTCGAAGTTGGAGCTCGGCCAGTCGGCACCTATTGGGCAGGAGTTTGAGCTAGTCGTCTTGAACGACCTCGAGTTCCAGCTTACTCTTACCACGAAACTTCCGCCGCCACCGAGGACGAATTACCCCGTACCTGCGTCCCCAACAAAGACTCTAAAGCATGCGAAGTCGTCAAGCTTATCCCGATTCCTGACGAGTCCGAAGAAGCGCGCGGAGAAAGAGCGTCAAGAGCGCGAGGCTGCCGAGGCCGAGGAGCAGAGGCTCCAGGAAGAAGCCAGGCGGGAGCGTGCGTCAACACAGCCGACAGCTTGGGACCTTCTGCATGACCTCGTCAATGAGTCTGATGGCTCCTTCGCGCGTGCATATGTTAATCTCAAGGCGCACGAGAAGCAATGCTTTGGCAGAAAGCTGACTGTCGATGTGCCTTGCTACAACGAGTGGGCATTGGAGAACGACTCGCACGTTGTCAACAGTATTCGAAGCAAGCGTGGCAACCATGGGCCAATCCGTCGACCACCGTATGTTGTCGGTCACCTGGAAGTGGAATTGCTTTACGTGCCAAAGCCAGCAGGCGCCACAGACGACGAGATGCCAAAGAGTATGAGCAGCGCTATCCGGGAGATGGGCAAGGCCAGTGAAATCAAGGAGGTCGTACATGAAGGCCTTCTCAGCCAGCAAGGTGGAGATTGTACGCATTGGCGACGTCGACTCTTCCGTCTTCAGGGACCGAGACTAACGGCATACCACGAGCACACTCATCAAAAGCGAGCTGTCATCAACCTCGGAAAGGCTTCGCGCCTGGTTGACGACAAGAGCACTCTTGTGGCAGATCCCAAGTCTGGCAACCCTTCCAAGCACGGTCGGCGTAAGTCTGCCTTCGCCGAAGAAGACGAAGGTTACCAATACGTTGAAGAAGGCTTCCGAATCCGCTTCGCCAACGGAGAGACCATCGACTTCTATGCCGACAGTCGCGCTGAGAAGGATCTCTGGATGGAAGCCCTTAGCCTGGTCATCGGCAAGCCAGACCCAGGCAGGAAAGCAGCAGGCTGGACCGACCTTGTCCTTGCTCGGGAAAGAGCCGAGGGTCTTCCTACCCCTCGTCCATCTTCTACCACGGAAGTGAGAGATTTCACCAAGCCTCCTGCTCCGAATCGAAAGCACAGTATCGATCGAAAGCCGGTGTCTAGCAGTGTGCCGAGCAGTCAGACGAAGGCCGTAGCGCCTTCACCGATGATCCCAGAGCGAACAGCGCCGCCTGTTGTGGACACAGGCTCGAGGCCTAAGACGCCGCCCATGAGTCCGAGACGTGGACATCGTAGTAGAGATGCTGTGAAGAGTATGATCTTCTGAAGGATAGGAAGATCAGGATGATGATGATGATGACGATGACGTTGGCATCCAAGTCGTTAGCCGCCACGGCATTCCTTTTCGGTCTTCGTCGTATCGCTGGGATTTGTGGATTTATTTTGGGTGTTGGCAGGAGTTGGAAGATCGTGGTTGTCAAGGACACGCAGCGGCAATGAGCATCTCTTATCTCTCTCTCTCTCTCTCTTTAGTGTGTACATCGAGTATTGTACAATTCTTGTATCATTGGCAGAGGCGTTGGAAACAATTGTGGATGAAACGGAGTAATGAGTCAGTCGGTTGTAATATTTCTGGACCAACGACGAAGAATCGAAGAAATGAAAAAGCAAAAGAGTACATACTACTGACTAGAAGAGTCCGCCACTACCTACTACTAAGTCCAAAGAAAGGGTCTTGATTGTTTCGTCTCGGTGGTCTTGAACTTCGGCGGTTGCTATGCCGTCTGAGCATCAGCTGTCCGTGAGGCCACGAGGAGCTCGGTGCGCAGGGAGTCGGGGTCTTCGTGGCCCTGTCCCGGAGGCGCGTGCCTGGTGAAGTCTTCAAGGTACAAGGATTCGAACTGTCTGGCATGATCGTGAGCTGATCGATGCTTGGGGGTGGTTGTTCGGTTGCCGGTATCTTTCGCCCCCTTTTCTTTTCAATGGAGCAGCAAGCTTAATACGCGACTACTGTACGCGTAGCGATCGCGTGGCAGTGGCAGAGAATTTGTACGCGATGGGATCGTCGGTAATGAGGTCTGGGTGGGGATGGGATCATTTCGGCTGGACTTTTGGGATTGATGAAGGGTGTTTGACATCGAGATTTTGGATCAGGGATCATGAGGTGTGAGGACCGCCGGTGGTGATGATGATGATGATGATGATGATGACGATGATGGATCGCAGATAAAATAAACTATGACGACGGTACATGCAGTGCATAGCTACAGCACAGCTCCCCCCCCCCCCAACTACCATGCCTGAACTTTGCCCGATTCCCTACTCCTCACGCTATCGTTCGCCCAGTGCTCCCCGGTTATACCTCCGAGATCGTCAAATGCAAGCATATTCACTATCTGCGCTCCCTCCTCTGCAGTTTTCGGTGCTTTGGTTCTGCCACTGCCGACTAGAGCTCCCATGTCTGTGCGGATCCAGCCGGGGCAGCAGCAGTTGATCAAGACCTTGCTGGAGGGGTTTTGATGACGGTGTTGCGAAGCGAGGATCCGGGTCATGGCGCGGACGAGAGCTTTGGAGATGGCGTATGGGCGGGGTGGGATGAAGAAGCCGGAGGTCTCTTCGCTTTGGACCTTGACGGAGTGCTAGGTGGAAAGTCAGAGATGAGATTGTAATGAAGATGAGTGGTGACGTTGAGAGTCAGGAGGGCGGACGTACAAGGTAGTCTTCGACCAAAGAATCCAGATCGTCCAACTTTTTTGCAGTCCTGAATCGTTCCTGTATCTCGGGGCTGTATGGGTTCAGACTTGAGGCTACGGAGGAAAGGTTGACCACTCTGCCGGTATTCGAGAGATGTGGTAAGAAGGTCTGACACATCTATCAAGAAATCTTCATCAGCACATCCCTCCCATAGCTGATGGAATTGCTCGTGATAATAACCTCCAAACTTCCCCAATAATTCACCCCAATCGTCCTCTTCGCCGCTTCATAAGAATACTCTCCGTCAAGATTGACTCCAGCATTATTGATCAACGCCGTCACACGTTGACCATCATGCTCCACCTCCTCCCTTAAAGCAGTGATACTGTCGCGATTGGTGACATCCAGCCTTCGATATATCGCCCGACGATCACCATTGGCGCCTTCAAGACCTAGATCATCCCCACTTCTCGAAGTCGCAAAAAGCTTCAAGCTCTGCAAGTCAGGTCGCTTGAGAATCTGTTGACAGATGGCTTTACCGATTCCGCGGTTTGCGCCAGTGACGATGATGAGATGAGGTGATGGTGGCATCGATGGTGAGAGTTGACGTTGTGAAGTCGCGAAGGAAGACGAAGCTATGGAAGTTTGACGCCACATTGTGAACGGACCACACCGAGGGCGAATGGCAAGAATGGCAGGAAATGAAGAGTGTGCCCGATATGAGGTTAATGACAGGAATGGTATAGTGAAACATAAGACGGCATTTGCTCTCTGACTGAATTTCCAATTTGCAAAACAACATAGCCATTCTACGGCCGGGTATACTTCCAAGCGTTCAATAAAAGAGAAGAACCTCACGTCCCATCTTCCTCCACCAACTGTCGGTCGCCTTCTTCAGGGCTGTATAAATACTACTAAACATTACCAACCTTTTAATGATCGTCTAATCCGCAAGTCCAAAAGCCTTTCTGAGTAGGCCGAACTTCTTCTTTTTGCCCGTTCTGGCACTATACACACCACCTCTTCCTTCGGCTGCATTATTCATCCCAATATCACTGCTATCATCAAAATGAACTTGTGGTCCGCCATCGCTTGTGAAAGGACGATCGTTGAACTTGTCGGGTATCTGGGGCACAGGATGTAATGGCCAGTCTCCGCCGACCCTACTCTCACCGACCGCAGGCGGAGCAGTCGCGTTGGAGTAGGTTGATTCGCCACGTTTGAAGCGTGGGGGTTGCTGTGCTGATGATCGGCGGACGAGCTTACCGGCTGGACTGACTGTCGAGCTCTGTGGGCGTGGTGTAGGAGTTTGTGGTTCCGCGGCAGCGTCGACGGCCGGAGCGATATCCCCAGCCACCGCTGGATTGGGCATTACAGGTGGTACGGGCGGCACATCGCTTGTTAACCGAGGTGTGACTTGTGTGACCGAGCTGGAGCTGTTTCGATTGCGGCGTAGGAGACTCCAAGCGCGTTTCCTTGGAGTGACATTCACTTCTTCGGGCTTGCTCTTAGGCTCCGTTGTAGCATTGCCTCGCAAGCTGCCTTGTTGCAAAGCTGCACCTTGATTACCTGCTGCTGGTTCTGTTGGACCGATGGTGATGCCGAGCTTCTTTGATGCGATCTCCATGGCTGCGTCAATGTCCGCAGAAGCAGGTACGATCGGCGCATTCATTCTGTCTCGCCCACGTGATGACGTCCGCGAGTTGTCTTCTTCATCCTCAAGGTCAGTAGAGTCGCCATCAGTCTGTCCCTGCTTTCGAGGAATGCCCCGTACAGGCCTGAGATCGGCAGGGATAAAGACATCGTCATCTTCATCATCTGATTCTGTGGCAAATCGACTCTTGAAGAAGCTGGTACTCGGCTTATCATCGTCATCGTCATCGTCCGAATCCGCAAAACGTGACTTGAATTTGGACGCAGATGGCTTCGACTGCTGCGTACTTTGCGGCCTCATAGTTTTCTGCGTAGGTGGATTGCGCATACTCAGTCGCGAGCCGTTGTCGCTGGGCGTGCCACGAATGGATTGTCTGACGGCTTCGGTGCGCTTCTTGCGCCCGAAGAATGAGCCAGTAGGAGACAACGAACGCATGGTGAATGTATCTTTTCCCTTGCCACGTACCGGCTCGGGAGACACAGGTCGCGCGTCTCGGGCTAGGCCCGGGCTTGCAGCAGGGCCGCGCATGCTTTTTGCCATGCTGTGACGACCGTTCGTGTTCAATGCGGAAGATCGTTGCCTGCGCTGCTTCTTGAAGCTGCTTTCTGAATCGGAATCATGCGCAAGCTCTTTCTGTAGTCTGGCGCTTACTGCCGGTGTGCCTTTAGTAGAAGGTGAGGGCTGAGTCTTGGGCTTAGTCTCGACAGTCGGGTATGACGAGTCTTGTTCCGAAGCAGCTTGCCGCTGTCGCTGGTTGACCATCGAGGCACCTGCTGCTGATGCACCCAGCCCAACACTTGCCTGCGAGCCGCTTGAAGTCGGACGCATGCTCTTGTTGGCAAGCACGCCAACGGGTTGAGCACCAGCCTGTCGTTGTTTCGAAGCGGATGGTGGTCCATTACGTAGTGTTGAAGCCATACCACCGCTGTGGGTGGCAGTCGTCGTGTTACCAGCATTCGCACTGCCATTGGAGCGCATGGTCTTGCGCATATTAATCTCAGAACGTGCAGAGCGCACAGCTGCGGACTCTGGTACAGGCTCCGCACGCATGCTCTGACGGATTGCTGGCTGCGGAGCTGGCTTTACTGCAGCACGAGGCTGATCATGGTCATCATATGTTGCTGCTATAGCTGGCTTCGGCACAGTAGTCTTCTTCTTCCGCGCATTGGGTACAGAGGAGCGGGCTTCATCATCGGAGGACAGGTGCTCACGCTCGATCGCCTCGCGCTGTTGCCGACTAAGCTTGGACCAATATGCTGTCGCCTGACTCCAGTCTCCATCAGATCTACGATCTTCAGGATCAGTCCTTTCGGAGCTCTTGAGTGCCTTCTTTGCGGTGGGGCTCTCGGGTGGAGATTTCGTGCCTATCGTGCCGTTCGTGGATATTACAGCTGGCGAAGCGTTGACGATGGGGCTGACAGCAATCGCGTCCAAAGAAGCGAATCCGCCACTATCGAACTCGGACTGATCCTCGGCAGCGTCACTGAATTCAGCAGTATCGTCATCTGACTCGTCGATAGGAGCAAGGGGTGGCGAATGCTCAATAGGACTCTCGGAAATCACAGGGTCGTCCGGAATGACAGGACCCTGGTTCTGAGCTTCCACAGCGGATGCAGTTGCAGAAGCAGCTCCAGCAGAAGTGACCTCTGCCTCGTTCGACTCATTCGTACCCCAGCCGCCGGGAACGTTGATCTCGAACGACTGCTTCTGCTTCGGTGATGGTTCGGGGCTCAGCGTCCTATGCTCCTCTTCCGCACCTGGTGTAGGAGGCATCAAGTTGATGGCAGGTACATCAAGGTCCGCCTTGCTATTAGGCACAGCGGCGAAGTCTCGGATGACTGGCGCTTCGGATTCAGTCTTGTCACTCGCAGAGTGAAGGACTTGCGGCTGAACTGGATTGCTTGTTGTCAAAGGTGTGTCATCAAGATCAGAATCACTATCGTCGCTGACAGTGTCTGCACCTTCCTTGCTGGTGACCTTTGGCGGCAACGGTAGCGATGTCTCTTGCGCGTTCCTGAGAATGCCGCTTATAGCATGGTCGCTACTCGCTTCGTGTCTTTCCGGTGGCGTTTCCGTGACTTTCTCTGCAATCGCCGGGTTGCGCTGGTTCCTGACGCTGCCGAAGGTTGGCAAGGCCGGTCTCGGCTTCATGAGGTCTTCGTCTTCAGAATCGTCGAGCGGAGCACGCATCGAGGCAGCTGTAGTCGTCTCCACGACCTGCGGTTGCTCATCGAAGCTGACCCTGACAGACTTCTTCTTCCTACCTGAGAACGCATCTTGCGACGTCTGTGACATATTGTCTGAGGTCTCACTGGATGGTGAACGTGGGCCTGGTGAGAAGTTTGCCAGCGGCGAGCTAGTTCGAATGGACGACGCAGGCGAATGCTTCAGTGCAGACTTGATGGGCGAGATATCTCGCGGTGGCGGATTATGGATGGTGCCCTGTACGACTGGAATGGACGAGAAGTGGGTGTGCCTGCTGGGAGAGGTAGAAGAACCTCGGCCTCGAAGAGAGCCTTCATAAGACCCTCGGGGTATGTCGAGGCTAGACGACCTGTGCTGTCTGGCTGTGGGAGCAACATACGCCTTCACAGGTCCAGCTGACGTGGTAATGTATCTGCCTGTGCTAGGGCTTGCATGTGCCTCCTCTTCGTCGGGCCTCTCATGCACGATTGACGGCTGCTTTTGTAACCCTTTTGCTGACGGACTGCTGACAGGAGAGAGTCCAGCGGGGTTTCCAGGTTGCGGCGCAACACTGACATCAACCATGGGCCTTGATTTCTGCGAGAGAGCGGTCATCGAGCTTGCGCGTTGAGTCGTTGCTGGTGCTAATGTCTTCTGTTCGGGATAAGGAACGATCGAACGGGTATGGGGATCGTACGTGCCAGGTGCCGGCTGAGCGAGCTGTGGCACTGGAGCTGGCGCGGGTGCAGGCGCTGGTTTCGATTTCGGTCGTGGCTTTGATATGAAAGTTCTCGAGGCCGGGTCGTACTCCATGATCGCATCAGCCGTCTCATAGGAGGGTGCTCGGCTTGCAGTGGGGCGTTCGGGTACCAGTTGCTGAGTCGCCTGCTGTAAATGTGTCCCTTGTGCAGAATTCCCATTAGGGTCCCTCTTCACGGGCTGGCCAGCTGCTGCTTGGATTCTGTCAATCTTCGACTGAAGAGCAGTCTTGCTTGCCGGCTGTGTGGAACTGGCTTCAGGAATTGGCTCTGAAAACCAGTTCCCAGGCCCATGCGTGTACTGTTTGTCTGTAGTTGGTGACAGTGGACTGCTAGGCTGAGATGCCCTCGGTCGTGAAAAGTTGACTCCGCTGTTGCTGAGGTTCCGTTCCAGCTCCTCGTTCACATTCGATAGCCTCTTCCCGCCTCTCATCGCACTACTTGGAGGTCCGGTGCTCCTGTCCATACTCGATGCCCTCTGACCGCGGCCAGCCGGAGTTGGAGAGAAGACGCGTTGCTGCGGCTCCATACTAGACGACCTCTGATGCTGCCTCGTATACATGCTCTGAGGTATTGCCGGGACGGGCGGCGCGTCGGGCGCTGGAGACATGGCGCCATTTCCATTGCCTCTACTGCCTGGCGAAGGAGACCTGAAAGTCCGCTCGGTCATGGAGCCTTGGCTGCCGCGCCTCTGTAGTCCCCCTCGTGATGGACCGCCGCGCCCACTTATGATACTGTTGCTCCCGATGGATGCATTTGAGCCTCGCCGAACCATGCGCTTCGTCTGTATGCTGCCGACGGGCTCCGGTGAGCTCGTGACGGATCGTAATGCTGCCGCGGCGGCAGCGGACGAGAGGTTGCCATTCGAAGGCTTTTGCGCGAGGAAGGCCTGGGCGGCTGCTGTTGCGGCGCTCGATCGCGTGCTCTGGTCGAGAGGCACAGCGCTGTGTCGACTGGCGCTGCTTCCTCGTCTCCGCGAGAACATGCTCGGCATGTTGGACGGCTACCCCTGTCGACAGCACCAAAATGCCGTCAATGCTAGATACCAACACCAATGCCGCTGCTGTCGCTGTCGCTGTCGCTGTCGCTGTCGCACAAAAGAATATGCCGGAGCCGTTGTTGCTTTGAGCGATGTTGATGAGATGGAAACGGGAATGTTATCGGCTTCTGCGGTATAATGCATCAATTATGAGGTGGACGAAGTCTAAAAATGATGCGCCTGAAACAAATGCAGAGGAGGAGATGCGAGATGCTGCTAACAAGGAACGACCGCTGCTAGACAGCACAATGGGATAGATAGATGGCTGATAGAGAGCGCGACAACGAATTTGACGTCGCACACGTGAGGTCGACGGCGCATCTCAAGGCAGGAGGACAAAGCAGCCGCCCGGCAGCACTGGAGAACGTGCGCTGGTGCGATTTGGAGGATCGACAGCAAGCTTGCGAACGCACGACGCAGCAGGTGTGGCGGTGCGTGATTTGGTGATTTGCTCTGACAACGCCGGGTCTGAACATACAGCCAATGGGAACACGGTGTGTGAGCGACATGAACAGGATTTGGTCTTCATCTTACACACATGTGTTTCCAGGCCTTCCCATCAGGCCGACTGCATCCGCTGCTCACATAAGGTCATGTTCATCATCCCCACCCAACCCCAGCATACATCTTCGCCTGGTAATACTTGAGACCCACCAGCAACAGCTTGCACCCACTCATCAATGGCCGTCTCTTCCAGTGTGGTGGGACCTCGGCTCTTCGCCCAGCCCACTTGAGCTCTAGGGATACAGTGCCGAAGAGCATCAGCGTCTGACGGGTTGCATTTCCATGAGAACGCTTGAGGTCAGATCTAGCCTACCGAACGTCGCCAAGGACACATTAGCATGCAGCCAAGTCGGCGTGATGAGCTTCTTCGTCAAAGCATATTGGTCGCGCGTGATAGTCGCGCTGGCTGTTATTGATGCCTACTGAGGCTATGTTTGGGGATTGTGGCCGCGTGGAGGAGCGCTGCTGCGTAGTATAGCGTTGAGGGTGAGACGGACATCTCGAGTGCTGTCTACTTCTCGAGTGTCTTCAACAACGGTGTGTGCGAAACGACTGACAACAGGATCATTACCACTTTCACGCATGTACATGGCTACGGCCACGGCTGAGGCGGTGAGAGGCAGTGCTGATCTCTCGCATTGCAAGCGGAAAAGCTTTTTGACCATGAATATTGATGCTGCGAACTTCAACTTCACGGCTTGTGTCCAGCGAGCTCAAAAAGCATTATGGTCATCGTGCTTGGCCCTCGAAATCTCGGACCTCAGTCGCATGCTTGATCAGGTGGTCTTCTGCATCCCGTCCTCTGGGCATACGCTTGTAAGTCTCATATCCCGGATGGTCTATCAAATATCAGCAGTGAACACATTTTGAACGAACATTGGATGCTGACAGCTCACCGACCATCATCATCATATAGTGCTTTCCATCACGCCTGACGAGCGCATGACCCGGCTTCACACATTCCCTCTTTTGCATATCCTTCTTTTTCGAAGACGAAAACGCCGAATCCATATTGTCACCAACCGACCTTCTTGGTCCTGCCGGTCCCCCAATTATGGTCCACTAACGACCGTAAATGGCATCAAAGTCATTCGACACGCATCCATTCCCGCCACCAAGCTCTATCGCACAAAATTCCGGAGGACTGGTGTTCCGAGGAGCGAAGAAGATTTTGAGATTGAGATTCGCAGTTTTGCCGCTGTCGCTGCACGAGGATGCTCCACCACCACGACCATCTGGGCCGTCGGGAGGCGGACCGATAGATTCGTCTGTGCCGCAACACTGGCACGCGGTGACTGCTTCACACGAGTAGCCGATGATGCCAAGCAGTCTGTCATGTCTCGGAGTTAGAGCTCCCTTTTGCGCTAGGGGCCTCATGCAGCAGCCTTGGCTGGCGACTGTGTAGACGAGAGTGGAAAAAGGAGCGAGGCTGCTCAGCAGGTCTGCCACTTTCATGGCTCGGCAAGTGCCAGGTAGGGTCCACAAGAGCGTTGTTTGTGACGACGGGTGCTTCGCCCTCTATCACAATGCCCCTTAATCGTAACCCTACGATGGATGCAATCAGCCTACCGCAGGATGGTCCATCTGTGTGATGTTCGCGAGACTCCCGATCGTCGTCGAAGATTGTCATCATGCCCAGCGTTAGGTGTAGTGCTCGAGTCTGATGAGTCGTCTCAGGCATGGGGCAAACTTCTCAAAGGAAGACCGATCGTTCTTAACCAGATGCTACATTGTAGGGAACTTTGACAGCACGGGCAGGTCGATGCACCTCACCGGACAAAGCCCCTAAGTGTTCAAAAAGACCGCCCATCGGCTTTCGGCAGTGCCCACAAATGGAGTGAGTCGACGTCCGAGGCGCCGACGAGGGTTCATTAGGTCAACGACTGCAGCCATCCATCCCTTGGGGAAGGACGTGTTCGTAGATTCGCTGGATCGTGGCATCAAGAGAAGAGCTTTGCTTTCTGCTGGCAGTCTCGAAATGTAATGCGTTTACTAGATCGCTCTCGGCCTCCTACAAGGCCGAGTATCCTGACTGATCATGTTAAAGTGTTCTTTTTCTGAAGATACCGCAGCAGTTGTCATCTTACGGGGCGAGACTGGTGTTCAAGAATCACACCATCTGTTCGGCAGAAAACACCATGCTTAGCTCCTCCCATTTGTACCGCTATGCCCAAGTCGCGACTGACCATCCACGTGCGAGCAAGCACACCATGCGACCAGCAGTCACGATCTGGCACGTCAGCGGGACAACAATGAGGGATCTGAATAGCCACACCAACAAGGTGGCCATCAAGGTCCGTATCGATAGAGCTCTTGGATTTTGCTCATGTGCAACGTTCACAGTATGGCCACCAAAACCACATTATCCTCTTCCACTCCACCAAGACCAGGCAACAAGATGGCAGCCATCCAGTCAGCTCCTGTCGTGAACGTCGACAGTGTCGACATCAATGCCTTAAATAAAATCCCAGCAGAAGTCCTCCTTGACATTATCCCCCAAATCCCATTCTCAGCACACGGCCTCCAATGCCTTTGTCTGACTTGCGCGAGACTCAACATCCTCATCAGATCACATGAGAATAGCCTGGTCAACGACATCAAGCATATCCAGATACCGCAAAGCGCAATTCAACTCTTTCCAAGCTTGAAGACCGACTCTTTCGAGGGTCTTGCGAAATTACACAAGCGCCTAGACGCCCTTGACGATCTACACCAGCAATGGCTGCAGATCACATCGAATGGACCAGAGCTCGACTGGCTCAAGGGACGTTGGGAGAGCATCCACAAGACAGGACTGCTCCTCCTCTATCGACTGCGAGACAGCGGCAGCTACTGCAACAAAGTCGCCATGCTAAATGCACTTCCAGCCACAAGTCTCGCCTGCCTTCTCTTCAAGCTGATCTCCAGTATCAAGATTCTGCGAATCTACGGTCCAAATGTAAGCTTCGCGGCCCCTTGCCTTACTGCCTGCGATACTGACCCTCTTCCCTCACAGCCCATCAACGGCAACTACGCCTCGGGCGACATCATGGCCCGCAGCGACATCGAGCTCGCCTTCGAAGAAATGCTCCTGCAACACGGCCCCGACTTCTTCATCGCCATGCTCAAAGCCAAGTCCGACCGTGCGGATTTCTGCCAAACCTCCTCGCAATGGGCCATCGAGTACGTCACCGAGCGCCACAAACACGCCTCTCCCCTCCACTGCCGTCAAAAGATACTAACGCGCCATCTTAGCGCTCTCCAGGCAGAGGTCGAGGGCATGATCGATCGGCAGATGCCTGCCCCAGACGGCTTTCCCAAACCACCCACCTTAACGAGCTGTATGCGTAAAGCGTTTGCGGCCAAGTTGGGGTGCCATATTAGCCAGAATGTGGGCAAGATGTGGGAGGTGTTGAGTGGGACGGCGTTTGATGAGGTGGATGAGGAGAAGATGTGTAAGGTTGTTGGGGGTGAGGAGATTGAGAAGGGGTTGAAGAGGATCTTCTGGTGAGTGTAGAGAAAGACAATGAGGGACGAACGTGTGGGAGGGGGACTGACTTTCTCTGGAGTCCTTGCTGTTGGAGACGAATGCTGACGAATTTGGAATAGACTATATGATCTTCCTTGGGGGTTTGTGTTAGGTGTGGGTGAGATTGAGAGGAGTACTCACGGGTGGGAAATGGGTTGATGTGAGGTGCTATACCAACGACAGTGGTTGCATGTCGGCGCCAAGGAGCTTCGAGGGTGGAATGGTGAGGCATAGCGAGCATGGGCAAGGTGCGTACTCAACGGTGCATGCTGTTCCTTCTTGTCCGATGAGCGTCCTGCTTATTGTGGAGGACAGTGCCGTGTTCGCCTGGAAGATGACGTGGAATAGCACCGCCCGGTGTTCGGTCTCATAGTGGTGCCTCATGGTCAATGGAAGATGGTCGGAGTGATGGCCGATGCTGGTCTTGTCTTGACGTATATACGTGTTTGCGGAAGTACATTCCCCCGAGCCGAGATCGATTCGAGGGGCAACCCTCAGCCAGAAGCGAAGCTGCAGCAGCTCTTCATCTCCTGCATCCACCTTCACTTTTCATCACGATCGCCCCTCAAACATGCGTCCGTGGCCGTGAAAACGCCATCACTCAGCTTCGCCTGATCTGCAAGCCACAGCACTCTGCACGACCCGAAACTTGGCCAGCCATTTGTCGCTAGCGCGCGAGCTGCTGCCGTGCTCCAGAAGCTCTCCTCAGCTCGAAACCTGCTGCGCTCTCCATGAATGACGAACTTGCACCCCGATGCGCTATGTTCTGCACGCTCCGTGTCCACGTGGCTGACTCTTTCGCGAGACCTGAGCTACTGCCACTGACTGAGCACCGTGAACCAGCATGAGTCCGTCACTGTCGGTACAGTGCAGTGACGCCATTGGTGTAATTGACTGACGAGCTGTGGCCTGTCAACGGCACGATGGCGCAAGTCTAGAAGAGTACCTGAGTAGGTCTGCTATATATTGTTCGATGCCCGATATTGCCCTTGAAAAGGTTTGATATCTTGCTACTTACTTCGTACGACCGAACAAGCAGGCCACTACACTCATCTTAATACCACACAAGGACTCATAATCATGTCTGGTTACGGAGACAACGACAACAGCTACGGCAGTTCTGGTGAGTTTGCTCCTGCTCAACTAGATAGGCCCCTATTCTGATCTCTCGCAGATCGCCAAGGTGGTGGCTACGGAGACAACGAGAGATCCGGAGGCTTTGGAGTACGTACCAGCAGCATATCTCATCCTCACTGGCTCGAGAGTGTACCCTGATCAGTGACAGGACAATGATCGCTCAGATCGTCCCGGTGGAAGCGGCTCATACGGCAGCGGTGAACAAACAGGTCGAGACGACAACGATAGCTATGGCAATTCTGGACGCACCGCTGGAGGCCCAGGTCGTGACAATGACGATAGCTACCGCAGCTCTGACAGAGACACTGGGTCTTCTGGCCTAGGCCGTGACGACGACAACAGCTACGGCAGCTCTGGCCGCACCACTGGCGGACTTGACCGTGAGACCGATGATAGCTATGGCAGCAGTGGACGATCAACAGGGTTGGGAGGATCTGACAGCTATGGATCTTCAGACCGCGATAACACTACTGGAAGGAGTGGAACTGGCGTAAGTGCTCCGCTAGCTTGGCTTCTAACTGCTGAGGCACAGCCGTGCTATATTACACAGCATTCGGCGCGTTTGCTTTGAACTTTGGCTAATCCACTATCTAGGGAGGTGACAGCGACAGTATGCCTCACCCTCTCACAGGTACCGCATCTGGGCCTGGTAACCTCTGCATCGAATCATGGAAGATTCTATACTAACTTGCAATAAGGCTTCGGCAACAAGACCTCATCGTTCGGCGACTCTGACCGCACTGAACATGGCGGAGTGACCGGTGGAAGCTACGGTGTAGGTTGTACCAGTTGAGACGCCTTCCTGACACGTGCTAACGATGCAAAGTCCTCTGATAATGACCGCCTTGGCGGCTCAAGCGGTCCAGGTTACGGGAACAAGACCAGCTCAGGCTTTGGCGACTCCGATTCGCACGGCGGTGTGACTGGTGGAAGCTACGGCGTATGTTCTCTGACTTGAGATGCAGCCTACGTGCTAACGGTGCACAGTCCTCCGATAACGACCGCACCACCGGCGGTTCAAGCGGTCCAGGCTACGGTAACAAGACCAGCTCTGGCTTCGGCGACTCTGACCGCACGACCGGCGGCGACTCCTACGGCTCGTCCAACCGTCGCGATGACAATGATTCTTACGGCTCCTCCGGCACCACCAGTGGCCTAGGAGGCAGCGACTCGTATGGCGCCAGCCGCCGCGACAACGACGAGTCGTACGGTTCTTCAGGCACCACCACGGGCAGCGCATACGGTTCGTCTGGTAACGACTCTTACGGTTCCTCCAACCGCCGCGACAACGACGACTACGACAATGACGGAAAGAAGAAGGACTCCACCGTGGGTAAGATCATGGAGAAGGCCGGTGGACTGCTGAAGAACGACAACATCGCTGAGAAGGGTCGTGCGAAGCGTGATCAGGCTGCGTATGGTGACAGCAACTACTAGATGTAGTGTCTCGTGGACATGAACGACGGCAGGCAGATAGCTACGCCTCATGACGGCAGAATCATAACGACTTGAACGTAGAGTTTATACGTCTTGTCTATCTCTTTATCATCATTTCCTCATGGAAGACCGTTCTCCATGTATACGTCCCTCCTCTGCCTCCCCCATGATCAACGTCCCTCTATATGTCCGTCCTCTCACACCACTTCCGTATCTGCTCCCCCGTTGCACCCCTCACCAACACGTGCACATGATCCACGCCTCTCACGCTCTGCGAATTAACCAAATTCTTAAACCACAACACCCTCTCCAACCCCTCGTTCAACTCATCCGTAAAAGTTCTCTTCACAAACTCCCCAATGACCCTCCTTGACTCCTCCGTTACATCCAGGCTCTCCCGATCCACTTCAATCGGTGTCTTGCTCCATACTATGAAGTGGCTTATCCCCTCTTCAAAGCCATAAGGCCAATCGTTGAGGAGGATGGCGTAGTCGCGAGGATCTGCGAAAGGGATCGGGGAGAAGTGTTCGAAAGTGGGAGGGGCGGTGGTGCCGGGCGTGTCGCTCGGTTTGGGGGCTGAGGGTGTCCAGTGGAGACGTTCGGCGATTACGAAGGCGGCGATTCCGCCGTATTGGCGCTTGATCTTGTGGGACCAGGCGAGGTAGCGGCGGAGTTCGGAGGGGCGGCGTTTGCTTTCGCGGCTGTTGTTTGCTGCGATATACGAATGTCTTGGTCAGGCGGAGTCCGATGATGGCGTATGGGTCTCTGTTGGGAGGTGTTGTGCCCACCTAGGATCTCCTTCAGATTTTCCCAAGTAATGTGAGGGTAGTCCTCGTCTTCCGTTGCTAGAGTCTCGCGATCGCTAGCTGTTAGTGGGAATGGACGGTCGTTGTGATCGTTCTCCTCTGGGGAGACGGTTTTGGTGGGTTCACCCCTTGCTGCTGTGCCCGTTCGGCGCGCCAATCGCTGAGACAGTAGAATTGTTCCTGTTCCTGAAGCCGTCATAATGTTTCGCGATGCAGGTTCACAGCAGTAAAGCCGTAGGCCCAAGTTATTCCTTCCATCCATTAGAGTCCCACAGTCCGAGGCTGGACCCTGGGTTTGGAACGTTCCTGACGTGTAGGAGGTCACTGATGAAGGAAGATCGGCGAGATTGGGTTTGCGCGGGGCGCAATGCGTGGTCGTGAGTTCCAGACATGTGGTCTTTCGACCGACAATATGGTTTCAGCGGCGAAGGATGCGTAGCATAGGTCAGCATCTCCTCGTCGTATCAGTACGGCCTTAGCCCTCGTTGCAGAAGATTGTGCATGGTCGTAGCAGGACGTATTGGTCTCCTTCAGACGTCTTCATCGACTGGTGGCGCTGTGATGAGGTTCATGAGGAGTTCTGCGTGGGGGATGATAGCAGGAAGGGGATATACCTATCGCAGATTCACAGCACGTTTCCATAGTCCATCAACGGCTCCCGGGCCAGAAATGCCAGCCGAGCCCTATACTGGGGACATGACGCGGCATCAGGTGGCAGCGGCAGATGGCCAAGCAGCTCTTCGCACGAGACATCCGATAAGGTCCTCGTGGGTTGCGTGCGCGGAGCGTGGATATAGTTGTGTGCTGATGAACTTGACATGCTGCACGTCGGATTCCGGAACGCTTGGACTTGCTTCGGAAGACTGCGGCTTCGGGCGGAAAGAGAGCGGGTGCAGGCGGGGCATGATGGACTGATACATACCAGTGCTGTATTCTTTGCCCAGACGTTCAATCATTGCGCCCGAACTTGGGACGGAACGTTGCAGCAATGTCGTCCACCAACCCATTGGCACCGCATCTGGTGCAGTTCGCATACATTCCGTCGGCAGTCTTGATCGGCGCAGCGACACTGTTCAAGAAGGAGCTGATCCCGCTGGCGATTGCTGTGGCAGTTGCATTGACAGGCTTTCAGTTCGTCCTTGGTGGTAAGACATCTCCACTGGTCTTCATCTTCACCGACTGGCGCTGACACGTCCCATCAGGCACCAAGACGCCGACACCGGCCATCCCTACACCCGCGCAGCAGAAGACCGTCCTCAAGCCAGATGAGTTTCAGGAGTTCCCCATCTCCAAGAAGACGCAGATCTCGCACAACACGGCCATCTACCGCTTCCAGCTGCCCACCGAAGATAGCATTCTCGGTCTGCCCATCGGCCAGCACATCTCCCTCGCCGCGACTCTCGATGTCAAGGATCCAAAGACGGGTGAAGTCACAACGAAAGAGGTCGTGCGATCATACACGCCAATCTCATCCGACAATGAGAAGGGCTACTTTGATCTCATTGTCAAGAGCTACCCCACTGGCAACATTTCCCGTCACCTGGCTACACTCAATGTCGGCGATAAGATGAAGGTTCGGGGACCGAAGGGTGCAATGGTCTACACTCCCAACATGGCTCGTCACATTGGTATGATCGCTGGTGGTACGGGTATAACTCCCATGCTCCAGGTCGCTCGTGCTATCCAGCGGGGAAGGAAGTCCGGCGACAAGACCAAGGTCGACCTGATCTTTGCCAACGTCAACCCAGAGGATATTCTGCTCAAGGACGACCTAGACAAGCTGGCAGCTGAGGATAAGGACTTCAATGTCTACTACGTCTTGAACAACCCACCTGAGAATTGGGCAGGCGGTGTGGGGTTTGTCACTGGCGAAATGATTAAGGTATGTCATACGTTAATGACAGCAGTGGCCAGGGTACTGACATCCTCCAGGAGCATCTTCCACCACCAGCCAACGACGTCAAGCTCCTCCTTTGCGGTCCTCCCCCAATGGTGTCTGCCATCAAAAAGGCCGCGGAATCGCTCGGCTATGAGAAGGCAAGGCCTGTCAGCAAGCTCGAGGACCAGGTCTTCGCTTTCTAGATGTAGAAACACGTCCACGCCATACGATGCACTCAACCGTAGCTCTTTGAGGAGCGGCAAGCACCGCCCGGAAAAGTGGTCTCAACGATACATGAACATAATGACATTCGAGAATGCTGCGTTCAAGCGACTCGGACTTGGCGAGCGCAGTCGACGACTGGACGGACCCTCGACCAGTTTGAGAATACAGACGGTCTGCTCTCCTGGACTTGTCGCGATTGGACCAGACCACGAATAGCAAATCGACGCGTGTCGCCATCTATGTACAGCTGTAGATAACCACGACCGAATCATAGCTCCAGCGCCCATATGCTCTGACGGTCAGCATGCCTCACGTCTACGAGCCTCTCGAGAGCATGAATAACCGATTTACAAGCCGGCTAATGGTTCGGCAGGACATAGGACATCTCATCCAAGCGGCAATCTTGTGGCTCGTGCTGTGCATTCAGGGGCACACGGCTTGCTCGTGACAGGTTGACAGCTTGGTATGCTAGATGCACCATGCAGTAGCAACTTCCTCTTTTACTGCACATCCGCAAAGATCGGGCCACAACCGTGAGCTCAATGTGGGCCTGACCTGAACATGAGAAGCGCACGACACGTTCACTCTCGTCCGTTATAGTCACTGCCACTGGAGCAACATTCTGCCTATTCAATACACGAATAGCATATAGATTCTGGTAGACGCAAGAGCTTCATAGTCGGCTGGGGTCAAAAGCCGTCGGATCTGTACCTGGCTACTGACGCAATCTCGGCCGTCTCTACCCCGCCAGTCGCCTTTGGTGGGGTGTCGATGGAGACGTAACGATTGGGGTCAACGGTAAGAATGTTAGGCGAGGACGGCAAGCTACTTGCTGGCCGGACAGTGTTCGCTCATCGAGTGTAATTTCGAACCCAAACATTAAAAGAATCACCTCCACGCGGTGCTTTCAGATCACGAAAACAACCACCGCAACCATGCCACTCGCCAAACTCCACAATAACCGCGCAGTTCAAATGCTCAACAAAGCAGCAGAAGGCAAATACGGTGTCCTCGGCGTCGTCTCCTACAACCTCGAGACTATCGTTGCTGTGATAGCGGCAGCCGAAGCAAAACGCTCCCCAGTCCAGATCCTCCTGTTCCCATGGGCTCTCCAGTACTCCCCACTCTTCATCGATCTTGCCGCGAACGCCGCGAGGAAGGCGACTGTCCCTGTCACGGTGCATATGGACCATGCTCAGGATCCAGAGGTGATAAAAAGGGCAGCAGACATCAAGGCGGCGGATGGGACACCGGCGTTTGATAGTATCATGGTGGACATGAGCCACTATGAGAAAGAGGAGAATTTGGCCAAGACGAAAGAGCTAGTCGCGCTGTGTCATTCGAGGGGAATCTCCACGGAGGCTGAGCCGGGACGGATCGAGGGAGGGGAGGACGGTGTGAAGGATACCGCGGAGTTGGAGGGGATGATGACGACGGAGGAAGAAGTGGACGATTTCATTGCGACGGGGATTGATTTTTTGGCTCCGGCTTTTGGGAATGTGCATGGTGATTACCACGGGGTGGAGAATATCCATCTGGACTACGAGAGGCTGGAGACGATTCAGAAGAAGGCTGGAGATCGCGTGCAGATTGTGCTGCATGGGACGAATGAGTTTCCGCCGGATATTATGGCGAGGTGTATCGAGAGGGGTGTTACGAGGATCAATGTTAATAAGCTGGTGCTTTCTGACTATAACGACTATGTGGAGAGGCACACTGGTGAGGTTCCGTTGACGAAACTTATGGAGGAGGGTACACGCTTGATACAGAAGCAGACGGAGGGGTGGATGGATGCTATTGGGAGTAGTGGGAAGGCATGAATATGAGCAATGGACTGTTCACTGGTGGCAAGATGTATATAAATTCGTGAATTCACTACCAAGAGGTGGTTTCTCCAATATTTGCTCATGGGGCTTGTAAGAACTAGTGATGAGGCCGGAACAGTTACAGGGACAAATGATTTCTATATCATGATACATGAAACACAAAGACATATGCACAACCCTCGTACCACCAATCTATTTTCTACTTCTTCAACGTCGCCGCGAAATCCTCAACAGCACTCTTGAAAGTCTCGTCCCGGACAAACCCAAGCTTCGTTGCCTTCGTCACGTCGAACGTCGTCGGCCAGCTGTCCAGCATCGCCTTAATCTCCGGACTGGCCTTCTCCCTCTTCACAAGTCTTACAGCCTCCTCACCACCAACCTCTCTCAACGCATCCAGCATGTCCTTCACCGTACTCGTAATCCCCGGCAACAGAATCTGCCTAATATGCGGCTCCATGCAGTCATTCGGTAATGTCAAAGCATGCTTCAAATTCTTGATCAAAGTCTTCGGCGAGCACAGCCACGCCTTGAAATCATCCTCGCAAGGGAGGACGGACTCCTTTCCTTGCAGTGGTTCCCGAATGATCCCAGACATCCACGAACTTGCCGCTTGCGTGGGCTTTCCCGGCCTCACGGAGATGGTAGGGAAGCGTAGAGTGAAACCGTTGATGTAACCCCGACGGTTGTAGTCATTGATGATGTACTCAATCATCGCCTTCTGCGTTCCATAACTCCCCTGCGGAGTCGGGACCGTCGCCTCGCTCGGCTGCTCCGGCAAAGGCTGCCCGAAAATCGCCGTGGAGGAACTGTAAATGAACCTCACGCCCGGGATCGTTTTCCGGATCGCTTCCAGGAGGTTCAGCGTGCTGTGGAGGTTCACGCGGTAGCCTAGTTCGAGATCCTGCTCGGAGCCGGCGGACATGATGCCGTGGAAGACGTACAGGGCGTCGAGATCCTTGGACAGGACGGAGTCGGGCGATTCCGAGAGGTCTGCTTTAATGCATGTTGCGTTCTCCTTGTTGGATGCTGCGGCCGGGATGGGAGGTTCGAAGATGTCGGCGAGGACTACGCTGTGCCCGTCGTTGAGGAGGTGCTCGGCCAGCATTTGGCCTACGAAGCCTCCGGCTCCGGTGATGAGGATTTTGGGCATAGTAGTGGACCTTTCTTTTCCTCTTTGACGACGAGCTGCTTGAAAGGAGGGATGAATCTCGCCATTGTGAAGAGCAGCTTTTAGAGGACCCCCCAAGAAGCTCCAGGACAGCTCTCTCCGTGCCGATGACACCGAGCTCGCAGTTGTTGAAAGTACCTGAGTGTTGGACGGGAGATCAGCTACCGAAGTCTGCGCGAAAAGGGTATGGCCAAGACGTCGGCGTCTGCTTTTTCTGTTTAGCCGCCAAGAGCACTCGCCTCACCTGCTTCTGCACAAGATCCCGGTCACAACGCGAACGCCACGCGTCTGCCAATCCTCCATCCGCAATACTCTCACCCGTGTCTGGGCATTGCAGCATATGCGGGCTGCATATCCCCACGGCAATGCGCAACGAGAAGGGTTGAGGATGCTGGCAAAGATCGACAGGTCAAGTAAAAGTCTTCCGTATCTCCTTCGTGTACGCGTCTTTCAAAGGTCTCTGCCATTTCGTATCATCATATTCAAGATGGACGCAGACTCCAAGCACTCCAAGCAGTCCGCGGAACTCCACGAGGTCCGCAAGAGCCTCGACAATGCCAAAGCCGTTGCCCTGAAAGACGGCAACCACGAACAAGCTGCTTTCTTCGAGGATTTCGCTACGAAAGATGCAGAATGGGTCGAATATCAGAACAAGAAGCTTCTTCGGAAGGTCGATATGCATCTCCTGCCTATGTTGATCGTTATGTACCTCTTCAACTTTCTGGATCGGTCGAATTTGGCGCAAGCACGGGAGGGAACGCTGGAAGCTGATCTGGCGATGACCGGAACGGACTTCAACCTGGCCACGAGTATTTTCTTCATTGGGTATTTGTTGATGCAATTGCCGAGTAATATGTTGATCACGAGAGTGCGACCGTCATTATACTTGGCGGCTGTGACGATACTTTGGGGAGTTGTGTCGACTTGCAATGCGGCAACGCATAATTTCACTGGTGAGTAGCTTGATCGGCCTGCTGTGTATGTCATATGCTGATACAAGTTGCTCGATCTACAGGTTTGGTAGTCGTCCGATTCTTCCTCGGATTCGTCGAAGCCCCCTTCTTTCCAGGCGTGATCTTTCTGATGTCCTCCTGGTACACAAGAGCAGAGCTTACCCGAAGAGTGGCCTGGTTCTACTCGGGCAGTTCTCTAGCCAACATGTTCGGAGGTCTCCTGGCCGCTGGCATCCTCGGTAACCTGCACGGTGCAATGGGTCTTAGCGGCTGGCGCTGGCTGTTCATCATCGAAGGCACAATCACTATCTTCTTCGGCCTATGTGCAGGCTTCCTCCTACCGGACTATCCTGCAACGACACGCTGGTTAACGCAAGAGGAACGCGCGTTTGCAGCATGGCGACTGTACAGCGACATCAATGAGTCTGACGACACGCACTCGGCAGGCGTCTGGGATGGTATCAAGCTCGCTCTACAGGATTACAGACTGTACCTCTTCACGCTGCTCCAGCACATGAGCTTGCTGTCGCAGACATTCCAATACTTCTTCCCCTCGATCGTTCGGACCCTGGGCTATGGGAACATTCCAACTCTGTTGCTCACGGTCCCAGTCTGGTTCGCAACGTTCCTGACGTCCATTATTGTAACGCTTACGGTACGTCAATCTAAGCTCAGCATCAACTTGTAAACCTTCTTGAACATTACTAATACTACTCCAGGCCTCCAAAACGAACGACCGCTCGCTCCACATCGCCGCTCTGATGCTTATCGCCGCAATCGGCAATGCAATCGCCACAGCCACCACCTCGATCGGCGCCCGCTTCTTCGCCATGTTCCTCATGCCCATGGGCGCCGTTAGCGCCTTCGTCGTCATCGTCCCTTGGATCGCCAACTCCTTCCCTCGACCCCTGGTCAAACGCTCCGCATGCGTCGCGATTGCGAACATGATCGGGAATACAGCGAGCGCGTACGGGAGTTACATGTATCCCAGCTCGGCAGCACCGCAGTATGTCCCGGGTGGAAGTGCAAATGCGGTAATGTGTTTGCTTGTGGCCGGGTTGGCGTTGACGCTGAGATGGTTGCATATAAGAGAGAACAAGAAACTTGAAAGGGTGGAGACGGAAGCGACTGGTGATGTTGTAGAGGGAGAAGAGAGGAGAGCTGTGGGGTTTAGATATGTGTACTAGATGATCCCATAGTTAAAGAAATGCTAATCGCTGGCCTGATTGTAAACCGTCGACTCGTCTATTTCTCGCCGGTACCGTCGTCGTGGTCTATACTCGGCATCAAGTCCCACCACATGCAAAAAGACAATCGTCATCGACCGGACAGTCTTCGACCAATGGGCATACCCACAAACCCAGATTCGAGGCTGGGTTTGTCAGACAGCCGATGCAGCCGTCCAAGGAGAAATTCAAGCCAATAGCGCGATACCACTACACCATCCAGTCGATGACGATCGCCAGAATCTAAAGGAGTTTGCTGGGTACGTATAGCTACAGTCACCACGTGATTCATGTGAAGCTGGCGGTTGCTCTAGCGACTCGCATGTGATCGCCGAGCTCCAAGCCTAACTTTCCTCTTCAAAAATGATTCCTCCAAGAAACACTTTCTTTGATCTTCATAGAATCTAGTGCCTTTCAAACCAGCACCATTCCCCCGCTTTTTCGATTGGTGTGAGCCCCATGTTGCAGAGGAACTCTTCCGGTCTGATAGTAAAGTTTGAAAAGTGCCGCTATACAGCGCTAAGTGAATGAGTGTGAACAGGATTAACGCCCATTCATGTTTCTCTTCCTATTTCCCTTTCATCCTTCTCTAGTCTCGCTCCACGAATATCGACGTACAGCTACGCATTCACCATGTCCAATCCACTAGGCTTCGAAAAAATGCCTGCCGAAGAAGGACGAGCGTTATGGCAAGTGTCCGCCAATCAATCCAGAATCCCTCACAGCAAAATCCAGATATATCCTGAGAGCTCAGTCCAGCAGGCCAAATCGAGCGTCAAATGCGTGACGGAGCCGGGGTTTTCGTGATTCATCGTACTACCTACAACAACGATGCCAAATGGACCGAATTCATCAATCGACTGCAATTCCACATGCCCGCCACGTCCGAATGGATTGGCGGTGAAGAAATCCTCAAAAAAAAAATTCTGCACATAATCTTCGACGATCGCGAGCAATTCAACGGCGCCAGAACTCAGGCGGTTCGTCATCACTTTCTGCAATGGTCCGTCACAGCACAGCGCATCGAGACGTACAGCAGCATCAGAAGAACCAGCCCAATCGCATTGTCATCGGCCGCAGTCCTCGCTATCGTTACGCGCTTGTGATTGATGCCGAGTCCTCGCGATCTGTCATGCACGGAGCCTCAGCGCCTCCCGAGCTGGATACATCGACGACAGGCTGGGTCAAGTCAACTGATAAGTCATCGTACCTGGATCGCAGCCTAGGCCCGTGACCCCGAGGACTATCCGGCTATCGAGGGATGTAGAAAAGGCACAACTGCCACTGGCCGGGTGGCTTTTCCAAGGCGTCAAGGAAGATTAAAGGGAGTGATCCCTGTGATGAGCAGTAGCTCGAGGAAAATTCGTGCAGGAATCGCTGCTAACAGCACACAACCACTTCGCCATCAAGCCAAAGGCGATCGTCGAGGGAAGTCAGCTTAGTATTAGTAAATATGCCCCAATGGAGGCAGCTACTCAGCCTTTTGCTGGTAACGACAGCACACAGTAGTGGAGACCGACGCACTGCCCAGACAACGCGATCGAGATCATGATACCATTCCGTTCCTCAACCTTACAAAGACGGCATCCGTGGACATAAGGTCGCTAGCATATACATACAGTATACACCCAATCATACCTCCGCCCTAATAAGCCAGGGCAAGGCACAACCAACACCTCGCCCTTTTCATTCGCCCCACTCGCTCGCACAAAAATGCTATCGCTATCGTTATCGCCTCGAACTCGCCATCTCACCATACCGTCCTCTTTCCCTCGTAGTATCATAAGCCTGCAACACTCTCGCTTGACTCTCATCCGTCTGGGAGAAAGCATATCCACGCTGCTTGCGCATCCTTTGTACCTGTCGGACTTTGCGAATGGCCTTTTGGAATTGTTCCATTCTGTTTGAGACGTTAGCGAGACATTCAAGAAAAAGGGGAAAAGGGCAACATACCTCGGCCGGTAATCCTGGATGTTATACTTCTGGATCTCCTGCACGTGGTGATACGCTTGCGGGTAGTACATGCGCTTAGCATATTTCCACGCGAAGTCTCGGAGTAAGCAAAGCATGGGTAGGATGACAACGCCCATGAGCCAGAATTTTGCGTCCGTAAGGATGACGGGAAGGATGTTGGTGTACTCTGTGGAAAAGCCGAGCTTGGGCGCTACGGTGGCGTAGACGGGCAGGAAGATGAACCACACTGCCAGACTTCCCGGAATGGCGATGACGGTGTACTTCGTCCAGATGTTTGTGATGAGGGCGGCCTTCAGGAGGACGGTAACAAGACCGGCGGTGTACAAGGATGTACCCCAAACCCAATGGCCGGCAATCTTACCATCAGATAGTACGCCATCGCGCCAGTAGATTGCTTCACTGACGAAGTATAGGACGAGCGAATGGAAGAATCCATTCCCAACCCATGACCAGAAGTTGTGCGTGCGGAAGAAGATTCCCTTCTGACTCATCTGGTAGAGTTGTGGGTAGCGGTCCAGTAATCGTGCGTTCACGAACTGATCGAAGATGCCCAGGACGAACGGCGGCATCGCGGTGAAGACGACGTTGAAGAATGATAGTGTCCACGATTCGTAGATGACTTGTCCGGAGAAAGCATTCTGGAAGGAGTACCAGAACTGCGTGATGAAGAGTGCGGTATTCTTGTAGTAGAAGTACAGAATGACTTTGCTGATGCGTTGGTATGACCAGGCGCCGTGGACGAGGAGCAGTTTGCGGAGGAAGCGGAACTGTGCGATGGACACATCGGCGGATCGAGCAGCTTGCAGACCTTCGACACCTGAGATACCGATGCCGATGTGGGCGGCCTGTATCATGGAGACGTCGTTGGCGCCATCTCCGATGGCGAGAAGAATGCTCTTCATGTGGCGTTTGACAAGTTTGACAACCAGGGCTTTCTGCAGTGGTGACACGCGACAGCAGATAACTGCCTTACACATCACCGCCAGGTCCAGGAAGAGCCTTTCGAGATCCTTCTCGAGTGCGTACGTCAAGCTCTTGCCATCGACGACGAGCGCCAAAGTCTCCATCTCGATGCCACCCGCACGTTGTGAGTTGATAGCATCGAGCTTCTTCTGTATGTTTGCTCGAGTGTCTGCAGCATTCTCTTCGTTGATGATGAGCAGAGTCATATCTTCGCTGATGAGCTTGCAGGACATGCCGATGTTTATAGCAGTCTCTTGCCTGTCTCCAGTGAGGACCCAGACTTTGATGCCAGCAGTTTGTAGGGTATGAATCGTATCCGGCACGCCATCCTGTAGCTTGTCCTCGATAGCCGTCGCTCCGAGCAGAGTCAGGTCGTGTTCAATGATCTCGGCAGCTTTATCGAGCTCTTCTGCACGGTTACCGCTCACGGTGGTCTGCGCCGTGTTGAACACATCCCACCACTCACGGAACTCTGAATCCGGGATCTCGCGCACCGCCAAACATAGTGTACGCAGACCTTCAGCAGCATACTCTTCTAGATGTAGTAGTGTCCTCTCAACCATTTCGTCGCGCATGGCCAACCGTTCGAGAATGACGGTATCCGCACCTTTGATGTAGCATCGGATCTTGCCATCGGGACATCGGTAGATACAGCTCATTCGTTTCCTGGTGGAGTTGAACTCACAGACAGCCAAAAGCTCATAGTCGTACTCCTGTCCACCGACCTCAATCGTGACCAATTTAGGCTTACGAGCCGTGAATTTGTAGCCCAGTTGTACGGCCCCATCCACTAAAGCACCTTCATCGGGCGAGGCAGCTTGATACTTGATCTCGCCAGGCTTTTCTGCATTCACTTCCGGGATGACCGTGTGGCATGTCGAGAGTAAGCTCAGGAAGTGGTGTATCGTCTCGGTGTTCTGTCCATCCCTTCTGTGCCTCTCGAGGCCTCTGAAGTCGTAGATGCCTGTTCCACTTTCGTCACCTTCGACAATTCTGCGATCTTCTGGAACGTCGTCGGCGTACTGCAGTCCGCCAATGCTGCATTGCCTGAACTCCATCATATTGCAAGTCAGGGTGCCCGTCTTGTCGGAGAATATGTACTCCACTTGGCCAAGTTCTTCAACTAAAGAACTCGTCCTGCAGTTCGCCGGTGTGTCCGTCTCCGGATAGTAGATGTCGAGGTCGCTGCTAATCAAGAAAGCTTGGTAGTACTTGATGATTTCCACTGTGACGAACAGCGAGATTGGGACCAAATTTGAGTACAGGATCCAGTAGGTGAAGATGTCACTGAAGAATTGCTGGGCGGGGTTGACGGATGAATACTGCAGGAACCAGAGGTTCTTGCCGATGGTTTGTCGGACCACAATGTCTCCAACGGAAGATATGACGGACAGAATGACCAGGACTCCACCGAGCATAAGAATCTGTGTGTTGACTCTGCGCTCGACATTCGTCCGCTTGATAGGCGTGGCAGTGGCATTGCGCATGAGCTTCGTTTCGTGACCAGTGAACACCACTATTCCATGTATCCAAGGTGTGTTGCGTAATGTTGCGCCACGAAGTAAGAGTTGATCCGGTTGCAGTGGCAACTCTTTCTCGCCGCCTCCGGCTTGCATCGTGAGGGTGGCCTCGTAAGTGTAAAGGCTGCTATTAGGCTGCTCACTTCGTATCCGGCCTCCCACTCGCGCCAGCTCAGCAGAAGACACCAGATCTGCAGTCTCTGGAATACCTTGCTTGATCTTGAGATTCGTCTCTCCGTCCAGGTTTGCAGTCTCGATGTAGCACAGCGCTTCTGGTTCAGATGATGCCAGCAGGACAATATCTGCGGGAAATGGCTCTTCAGACTCCACTCGCACAATGTCGCCAACCTTGATGTCAATCCACTTGACATCCTGGAACGTAGTCCCCCGCAAGGCTCGCGCCTTGCTTCTGTTGAGCTGACTGTCCTGGGACCTTCGCCTGTTGTCCTCCACAATCTCCTTTGCAGCTGAGACTAAAAGCACCATGCCCAGGGGTACAATCGTGGTGTATCGATTCGTCGGACTGATGTCTGGAATCTGCTGTAGAATGGCTGTAAACAAGAAGAACAAGTTGGCGTACTTGCTGAACTGCTCAAACAAGAACTTGGGCACGAAAGTCGCAATGTTGTACTTCGTCGTCGAAACGTGGTTGTCCACATACTTGTTCTGCGCATTCGCAGGGGGGTTGTTGAGGTGAATGATTCGCGGTCCCAGGCTCGCAGGATCCACCTTGTTCCGTCCGGGGAGGCCAAACTTGAACTTCGATCCGGACGTCTTCCTGGCCGCGGGTGTTTCAGTCGCATCGTTCAGCGTGTCCACGCCTCCACTGCCCAGGTCTCGATGTCCCCGCTGCTTTGTCAGGGGCAGATCCATCTCGCTGTAGTCTGGGCCCATGCCAAGTGTGTTCTTCACCCTCCCCATTATGCCGCCTCCTAAGCTCATGATGCTGTTGCGATTCCTGTGCTTGCTAGTCCCATGCTGTATCGGCGTCTCGGGCATGCTGTCCTCGTCTATTCCGCCGCCCGCGGCATAATAGCCTCCTTGAGTCGAGTAGCCATCGTCGTCAATGTCTGAATATCGCTGGTAGTGGTTCAGTCCGGAGGTCTGGGAAACGTTGCGCCCTGTCTCCCCCAACGCGGGCGGTCTTTGAAGTCCATGTTGCGCGCTCGAGTACCCTGGTCCACCGGGCAGGGGAGTCGCAGGAGCTTGCGAGCCGACAAAGCCATCGTGCGAAGTGCTGATGCGGCCTGCGCTGCTCGAATGTGCCATGTCATAGTCGTGGAGGATGCGGCCGTCTGCCACGGGTGGAGGTGGAGGCGGAGGGTGTCCGGAGCTGGATATTGGGCCTTCATCATCGTCTAAGCCTAACAGATCGTCGTGCCTGCTGGGCTGGTTGTGCGGATATTGTGGTCTGCCTGCCATTCTGGACAGGCCCCCAGCGGTGCTGGCCTGCCAGTCGCTACGACCGTTTTGCTACCATCGACAGCCCACTCTCCTGCGCCAAGCCCCTTCGACAGCACGTTCTCCAAATGTCCAGGGAATGATGCGCTCGTCGGAGGTGCAGTCGTGCGTCGGTATGGATTCTTTCAGGGCAGTGGGTGCTTTCGCTTCAGGCTTCAGGGTATGAGCTTGGAAGTCAAAGAAACGAGCGACTGTGGGGGTATGGGCCCTCGTCGCAATGAGGCTGCCTATCTGCTCAATTGCTGGGCGGAGCGCGAATCCGAGCCTTCAACTCGTCGCTGTCGATGTGCTTATTACGTCGCTGCGCCTCCAATGCGCCGTTGCAGCAGCGTCCAGTCTTGGTATTCGCGCGCTGCAGCAGAAACACGTGCATACAACACAACATAGGGCTGGCGGACCAATGCCGAGGCTCCAGCCTCCCAGACGCTAGAGTAGGTGTTTAGCCGTCAGGTCACTTCGATTCCACAGCTGTCTACTGCATCACCTCATCTACTACACCGTGTCATCAAGCAGACACAATGACTTCTATCCAAGCATTGCGACGAGGAATAGCTCGTCCATCGCAGTTCCCCTTCCTGCAGCATCCACAACGCCGGACCTTCCTCGGCTTACAACGAACACCACCTCCATCCTCGCCCGTGATGGCTGCATTGGTAGGCCAGGGCTTGGCAGTAGTGCTGCTGGCTGATTATGGGTTCGCGACCCTCACAAACCAGCCGACGACAGTACGATCTGTTGCGCAAAGTGCTGGGTACTGGCTGGATCCGCCTGAGTTTGAGAAAGTGCATGGGAAGAAGTAGGACCACGAAGGGGCCGTCAGAGCAGGGAGGAGAGATATCTTTGGCATAAGGTCACCTATATCATGGTGATGCTTTCATATGAGCGTGGCATGGTCTAGGAGGAACGCCGGCGACTTGCAGACATTCTGGATCATTGGACAATGCATCCCTATACGAAATCGTCCAAAATCCTCAACTTTCAGGTCACTCCGCGAATTGCCGCGTGAGGTACTTCCTGAAGCCTCTATTAATCAACACCCATCCACACGAAGCCAGTCCGTCATTTCCTTTAGCAGGAACCAACGAGAACGTCTCCCACCTCGGATCACTACCTCCACCGACCACGTAGATCGTGGCTCCGTCGTCATCGCTCGAGCCCTTCTCGGCAGGTGCAAAAGTCATGATACCCTTCGGCGGCCTTCCGGTGGGGTCGTTAGGCAGTGGCGGGATAGGATTCTTCACTCGCTTCTTGGTGCCCGTTGGTGTCATGGTCCAGCTATATGCAGGCCCACCTTGCCAATGCGGTGGATCCTCGCCAGTGTAGAAAGGCGCGGAGGCCACACTTCGCTGGTCTTTGAACATTCGAGGAGCGAATGGACTGGCTTTCAGAGCCGCGATGGCAGAGACTGCTGCGTCTCGGGCGGGCGGTGTCGCAGACGCCGGGGGAGGGCGCAGGCCGTAGTACTCTTGAACGCTGCCTTGGAAAGCTGTGCCTGCTCCGCCTGCGATGGCTGTTGACCGAGATGGGGAAGATCGTCCGGCGGAGATTCCTGAGACAGAGTCTGCATCGAAGTTGGTGCCAGAGAGTCGATGTCCTGCGTAAGACTGCGACTTGCGATGTTGCCGCTCCCCCCGGGGCTCTCGAGATCCAGTGGCTAGTTCAGCTGGGTCTGTAGGTCTCAAGTCGAACACATGGAGTGTGCCTTTGTCGCTGGTAGATGCCACGAATCTGTTCCCTGGACTAAAAGCCAGACACTGTATGATTGCGTGATCCATGCCTCTTCTGTGTTCTGCTATCTGATCAAGCGTCTTTGTGCTGTATACGCGGATAAGCGTCCCTTGTTCGCTAGCAGTTGCCAGCAGTGAAGCGTCGCTGGACAATGCTAAGCATCGTAGAGACGAGTTATGTGCTCGCGCGACTCGCTTCGTGCTGTTACCGCTTGACTTAAGGGATATGAGCTGTACTTGACCCACACTCTGCGCGGGTAGTGCCAGGAGGTCGTTGGACAGGCTTGCCACCGCGAAAGGGTTTGAAGCTGTCCTGTGAAGAGAGTGTACTGTATTTGGTGCGTCAAGGATGACGTCTTGGAGGCCGACATTTGTGTCTTGAGAATCCGAGTCATCGCCTGGAGGTGTCGGTGGCGCTCGAGGAGGAATCTTTTGGTACTGGAACACGATCGTGCGCTCTTCAAGCACGACTATCAGCCATTTCGATGTAAGTTGGAGACCGAGGACAGGTTCGTGGAAGTCGAAGCGTGTCACTTCGCCGTCCGTGACAGTATCCCAGAACACGACAATGTTAGGGCCTCCGACTGCACTCTTGTGACTGCACACGAAAGCGTAGTACCTGTCGTCCAGTGCTTCGGCGATGGTGACAACACATTCGAGGGGGAGATGTGTGGTCGTTAGGCAGTTGTCAGTGCGGAATACCCTCAACCCGTCGTTCAGGCCAGTGCAGAAGCGCTTCCTTGAGCATGAGTAGGATAGAGATAAAACGTTGGCATTGGGCAGAGGTTGAATAGCTTGCCGTGTATTCATTTTGCCGGTTGATGGCCGTCACTCTTCTTCGACAGTGCTTTTGTTGGTTGTGACGCTCGTCCCTATCAGTCTGATGACGCTCATCCACTATATATTATTGCAGTTCTTCCCTGACCAGAATCACGAAGCCATAAGGCGGGTGTGGCGTAAGTGCTCAGTGCTCAGTGCTCAGTGCTCAGGATCGGTGCGATCTCAAGAATCCAGCAGCCGACCGGCGGTCTGTAAGAGGGACAGTACAACCAGTTTGATCTCAATTTTTTTTGTCTTATCAAGAAGGTGGTAGGACGATGTTCGTGACCAGAATATACATGTATCACATGCCCGTAGCAAGCCATGCACGACTGGCACGAGCCACATGGCGCTTGCCCCAGAAAATCAGCGCTTCCCGGGACTTTGCCAATCGGTTGCTGCCGAAGTTGCCAAGACGCTTACTGCCCCTTTGCTCTTGCCAGGGACCAGCATCCAGCATTCGCGGCCCACACTTCGTCGACCTGCCTGCGCGGCTTGAACACGACACAACTACCACTTCACTCGCTACACTCGCAGCTTTCCTCTTCCCAACGCCGACCGTGTGATCAGACGCTCCGAAGCACGCACGTGAGACTGTAAGTCACACTTCCACATGGCAACGAAAGTTTATGGCCAGCCATTGGCAGGGGGCTGCCAACTGTCCACACTGAAACCAACGACTGGCATTGGACGTCGTCCTTGGCCCTGCGCGATGATCACCAACTCCGCATGGGACGAAATTGCTAACAAACTGCTTGCAGCTCACGGCAATCAGCTCCTCCTTAGTCGCATCAGAACATCGAATCGCTTGCACAGGATAGCATCCTCGCGGCAGACTTCAGACAGCGCCATGTCGTCCTCACCAGCCATCAAGCTGCGCCGCAAGAAGAATGTGAAGAAGGGAATTCAGTTTTGTCTGATGGTTTGCGGTGCCTCAGGAACTGGTCGCACAACTTTTGTCAATACTCTCTGCGGTCGCCAGGTTTTGACTCCACTCGACACCGATGACCCGACCACTGCGCATCTCGAGGAGGGCGTCAAGATCAAGCCAGTGACTGTCGAGCTGGAATTGGACGAGGAGGGCACAAGGGTTTCGCTGACCATCGTGGACACACCTGGCTTTGGCGACAGCATCGACAACGAAGCTTCCTTCGGCGAGATCTCTAGCTACCTCGAGCGTCAATACGATGACATCCTGGCAGAGGAGAGCAGAATCAAGCGTAACCCGCGCTTCCGGGACAACAGAGTCCATGTTCTTCTCTACTTTGTGCAGCCCACTGGTATGTTCAGTCGCATCGCGTTACGTTGACACCACGACTTACACAAATTACAGGTCACGGTCTTCGTGAGCTTGACATTGAGCTTATGCGCCGTCTCAGCCCACGTGTGAACGTCATCCCGGTCATTGGAAAGGCCGACTCGCTCACACCGCTTGAGCTTGCCGAGAGCAAGAAGCTCATCATGGAGGACATCGAGCACTACCGCATCCCGGTCTACAACTTCCCCTACGATATCGAGGAGGATGACGAGGACACGGTGGAGGAGAACGCTGAGCTTCGTGGTCTTATGCCATTCGCCATTGTTGGCTCGGACGACATTCTCGAGCTTGATGGCAAGCGCGTGCGCGCACGTCAATACCCATGGGGTGTCGTCGAGGTAGAGAACCCACGACACAGCGACTTCCTTGCGATTCGATCCGCCCTCCTCCACTCCCACTTGGCGGATCTCAAGGAGATCACTCACGACTTCCTTTACGAGAACTACCGTACCGAGAAGCTTTCTAAGAGCGTGGCTGGCGGAAACGAGGGCACCGGAAGTATCAACCCAGAAAGTGACAGTCTGGATCCACAGTCGCTTGCATCCCAATCCGTCCGTCTCAAGGAGGAGCAACTCCGTCGCGAGGAGGAGAAGCTCCGCGAGATTGAGGTCAAGGTCCAGCGCGAGATTAACGAGAAGAGACAGGAGCTGTTGGCACGCGAGTCGCAACTCAAAGAGCTCGAGAGCAGGATGGTTCGGGAACAGACACCGGGCCAGCCATCGCTGACCGAAGACGACGAAAGTGTGGCCGGAGCCACGCACTAAGCGTGTGACGGGAGCGTGGACAAGCAAGATACCACTGCGGCAACACAATCACCCGCGCGAGGCACCGAATATGAGATGGAGGAAGTATGGACACTACTATCCCGACAGGCATAGGCCAAAGCCCCGGCCGTGCGGACAGTGGCCAAGTTGGAAGAGAAGAAAGATTTTCCTTTGTACTCGAGCGTGTGTCTTAGGATTGGTCAGCGGGTATCTGATTACTCTTTGGACGTGAAAAGCAGAGAATACCCAAATCGTGTAGCTATCGGGTCTGTAGTTGCTGTGAACAAATAGTAATATTATCCATAGGATCGCTCTCGTCCAGACTTGCCCAGACCATTCCGTCCTGAGTCACCATTGGGAAGAAACATCAAGTCAATGTCAGTGTCGACTCTCGAGACGACCTGCTGCCCATTGCCATATTGCAACGCGATGAGCACCAGGTCTCGTTTTCACCGCTTGTATCGCTGGCGGCCCTCTAGACTGGACGTACGCATGCACATCACAACCAGGTCTCGACGGCAGGCAGACGACTTGCAAAAGCTGGAAGACTCGTTGATGGCACAAGCATACTGAATGGGATGATGTACGTCAGACCTGATGCCGAAGTGGTCGATGCGTGAGAGACCCCTGGGGCGATGGGGGGAATTGGCAGAGTCTTTTGCCTTACTGTCTGCAGACTGAGAACTTCAGGGCGCCGAATGAAGAGCAGCAGAAGAGTCTAGGCACCTATGATGCACGACTACATGCCCAGAGTGGCGAGGCTTCCCAAGAGTTGCCGGCTTCTTTGCTCGGCCCATGACAATCCAGCGCGAGTCTGGCCAGCGGGGAAGTGCTGCGAGTGCTTTCACCTATGGCATTCATGATAGTCGGAACCTGAGGCTGGTTCAAGGGACGGTAACAAAGATTACGTGCCGTCTTAGTCGCCACGGGGAGCTTGTTGTCAAGGAAGTTGAGTTCATCGATGCGAATGGCAACGTGCACGACTGGTCACTCCACGACCCAGGAGAAGTAATCCTGTCTGCACGAAGCCTACGATTACCAAAGATCCTAAAAGCTTCTGGCATCAGTAACGTAACGTTGCTCTAAGACCTTAGTCTCTAAGCCGAAGTGGATCTGCCAGGAGTCGGTGAGAATCTGCAAGATCAGATGAACTGCGGTATGGCATATACCCCATCGCTCAATGTCACGGGCATAAAATCTTATGCCATTATTCGTGACAGCACAACAACGTCTCGGAGACGACGCAACATTACACCTGAAGCTTTGCGAAGCAAATTGCTGCGCGAAAGTACCACAGCCATCTCCAAGCCAGCATGAACTCACTTGACCTCTTCTTCAACCCGAACGTCTCCATCGCCGAGATCACCACAGGCTACGGCATCCGCGAAGGTCAAGGCCTGATTCACCGATCCATCTGGCCTCTGCTACCTTTCTCACGAGGCAGCGTACATCTTCGGTCCATGGTGTCGCGAATGCCGATGACCCAACCATCGATCCAAACTTCTTGGACCTCGACTTCGACCGTCCCTATCTCATTGGTACCGCCCGCCTCGCTCGGACCTTCTACACCACTGATTCTGTCAGTCATCTTAGTATGGTACAGTATCTGCCAACCATCGAAGACGTCCCTGAGCATGCCACAGATCCGCAATGGGAAGCTCATCTCAAGGAAAATCATAAGCCACCACACGCTGCCTCCTCCCAAGTCATCGCGCAGAGATGACCACTTGTCAGGTAAGAGTAACTACCATCCCATCGGTACCGCGTCCATGATGTCCTGCCCACCTGGCGGCGTAGAGGATCCAGAGTTGAGAACCCATGGCACGAGGAAGGTTCGCGTGGTCGATGGCGAGTGTATTGCCAATGCAGCTGAATGGACACATGGTTGCGACGTCGTATGCTGTTGCTCGAGGGCTGCGGAGATCATACTGAACCCTTGAGAAGCGGAAATGGTCGTGGCTTTTTCAATCACATGCCCGTGCGACTAACTCCTTATTGCACGCTTCATATACCAATGCATATTATACTGTTCATTCTCGACAATCGCCACCAGTCGAATGGCGCAGTGTTTAGGCACCGCTTCAAGCATCGCCGTGTCCATCTTGAGCTTGTTCTCTACGGCTGCATGACTACGATCGTATCTAATCTCACAGATTGGTCGAGTGGTCAGTAGCAATTCGGGTGTTGACGGTTTGTTCTTTTTGCTTCCGACTTCGACATTTCGATGGCAAGGCCTTCTGTGGCCCGCGCCCTCCTCTGCTAAGCAATCACGTGCTTAGTCTGAGTGATATGTGACTACAGACCTTGCGCTTTGAGCAACCGTCACTGGCCGAATGGCCACTGCGATCGTCTGACTTGAAGAACGTACCTTTCGATGACGACACTGCCATCGATCGCCCTGTCCCAAGTCAGATCGCTGTTCAAGCAGTGATGACCACCCTTCTGCTCCTCAATCAACTCCTATCTGGCAGACAGGGCTCAACCAAGAACCGGCGTTGATAATCGTCGAGCACAGCTACTGTATGCATCACGTGAACAGTCAGTGCCTCGTGTCAGATTATAGACACAAGGCGGTGGAAATCTTAGTCTTGCGACGATAGACGTATCACATCAAACAATTCTACACCCTCCTGCCTTTCGCCACAGTTGCGGTTCCTCATTACAATGAGTATCTTTTGCCTCAAGCAACGACTCCCATAGCCCCCTGATATCTCTCAAACACTCCCATACCAACGCCGTCTCCACCACCCTCGACCTCCATGTCGTCTCCCTTGACCCTCACACGTCCCAGTCCACTACTCTCGTACTCTCGCACCTCATCGCCAAGCACTCGCATCATCTCCACAATTGCCACCCGCTGCTCAAGGCTCATATTGCTCTCACCCTCCCTCATGATCTCCAGGCCAGCGCCCAACCTCTCCATGACCGCACGGCCCTCTTTCGAAAGCTTTGTCTTGGTGGGCATGTGCAGAAGCTCAACAATGTGTTCAAAAACCTGCCCGCTCTTCTCCCATCCGTAGGGCTGGGAGTTCTGGAAAAGGGTCAGAATCTGGCGGAGAGAGTCGTAGTCTTCTTCAATCACGGCGGTTGGACCGAGAGTGTCGGAGAGCACTGCGTGAGCTTCTTCGATTGCACCGGCGTTGATGAGGAACACGGTCTGAAGGGTTGCATCTCGCTCCACGGCGCGAGCGTGCTGTGCTTTGGCTTGCCAGATGATGTCCGCGGGAATGAGGAAGTCATCCGTCAATTGCGCAAAGACGTTGCTTTCTCCCTGGCCGGGTGCGTGGATCTTGGCGGCATTGCGGTCGACAATTGCTGTAATGGCGTTTTCGCGGACAGACTTGTCGCGTATGTGAAGGAGAACCCACACGGCGGTGATGAATTGATCGGCTACTTCAAGCTCGGTGGCGAAGTTGAGTGTGAGCTGATCGAGCTTTTGTGTCGGGAATGACTTTGCAATGCCCTTCGCGACGAAGTACATGGCGAGCTGCCAGGCCACGCGGGAGTTGAACGCGCTGCCGGAGACGGTCTGAGCATCGAACAGTAGTTCAAGATCGACTTCGGACACGGACAAGCGCAAGAGACCAAGTAATGTATCTTCTCGGCCGGCTGGGGTATCTGCTTGTTGCCATGAAGGAGTTGCGAGTACTTTCTCTGCACTGCTCTCAAGGTCTTTCGTGTAGTCATGGACGGCTTCCGCGATGCTGCCGTGGCCACCGAAGAACAGTCGTAACGCGAAGCTCTGCATCCATGTCAGGCGAAATTTCTCGGAAATACAGAACGAGTTCGCGCGATCTTCAGGCGCTGCCTTGGGTCCAGTCCCAGCGACAGTGCAGACCTGTCCTGCGATGAGAGAGTATAGTGCTCGCAATGGCTCGGACATCTCGCTCCAGTCTTTCCGCTCCAGCCACACCTGAATCTGTTCGCCCATGACGATGCGGCTTTGCCGATCGCTGGGTAGTCGTGCTAGAAGAGTGGCAAGCTTGAAGTCTTTGGCGGCCACTAGGACTTCACATGCCCGGTCGATGTTGTTCACCGTAAGATGCAGCAAAGCCTTCTCCTCCGCTGTTTGAGCCTGAACCAGCTGCTGTTCGACAATATTGGCTATATGCTCCGACCAGAAAGCACAAAGAGCTTCCTTCTTAAGGCGACCCTCGTACTGCGTGATCTGGTCAGCAGTCATACCAGCCTTGAGCTCCTGCGGAAAGGTGTCGACTGAGTCAAAGAGTATGTGAGCCAGATTCCAAATCGCTTTCTCGTTGGACGCAGCTTCATCGCTGGCTAGCTGAAGAAACGGGGTGTAAGCGTCGGTCTTCGCTTGGGGAAACTCATGATTCTGCTCCACGGTCGTTGAGTCCTTCTGAACACCAAACCACGTCGGGTTGATGTCTCCAAGGTCCGACCATTTGGCAAACCGAATCTCTCGACGCTCACCTATCAGTGGTCGCAGAGCGGTGCTGAACGGTTCTGATGGCTGGGGGGCTGAAGGTGTTGTGGAGTATGCAATGATACCGTCATTCGAGAAGAAAGGTTTCATAGAGTCGTGAGATCCGAGGTTCTCCTTGTCGCTTAAGACATCAGGCTCGAGCAGACGAGGTCGCTTAGGATATGGATTCTGTTCATCATTTCAGCTACGGACTTCTACATCGGATGTTATGTCGTGCTGCGACGTGGAACGCTCAAATTCGTGCTCCTCAATTTCTCTTACGCAGCCGTGCGATGACTCGATCGTACAAAACGTGCTATGTGGGCAGGGAATGTGCAGGGGTGGAATGCTGATAAGGGAGTCATACCTCAAAGCCTCTGGTCAAAGCCGCGGCTTTCGTTGCTGGCTTCTGTTGTTCCCATAAAGAGGACATGAGATCCATGTGGTTGTTCAATGCCTGGCTCCTGCCGAGTTCTTTGCTCTCGTTGCCGAAGGTGCTGGTACCGAACCCGACCTTCTTCGCGCTCTTCTGTGTGAGGTAGCTCTGTCCCAGCATACTTTCGCCCAGCCTACTCTGGCCCAAGCCGCTTCGGAAGAGCGCTGGGTCGACTTCTCTGAGCGTGCTTTGCTGAAGCTCGCGCAGCGCCTGGCGATCGCGCTTCCGTGGGCTCATGGTACGTTGTAGTTGGTCCTCCCATGCATCGGTGGCAAGCCTCTCTGGCGAGGCGAACGTAGAGCGAGCAGCGGCAGGCTTCAAGATGGATCGAAGGGATTTGGGCTCTTCAGGCACAAAGGAACCAGGAAGTTCGGGAGAAGGTTCGTCCTGCATATCCTCAGCAAAGTCAACAGCACCAGCATCGTCGTCAAGCGCCATACTGGATTGATGACGCTCGAAGGCGCCGGGTGATGGAGCCTGTACTGCACCACCAGCCGATATGAACGGATCCTCTTCGTCACCGAGCCCGCCAGACATGGTGTGATCTTCGACGTCTTCACCCTCGCCGTGGGAGGCATACTGGCTTTCGTCAAAGCCAAGCAATTGACCGAGCAGTGACTCGCCGAACCCACCTGGCGCAGACTGACCAGCAGACTGACCAAGCCAGCTGGACTGCGATCGCTTCTTGTTCTTCTGGAAGTCGAAGGTATCGTCGAGCTCACCGGTGCCGGTCTCCACGCTCTGGACAGTCTCATCCTCCGGAGATTCGCTCAAGCCGCTCGTCTCTGCTTGAACGTCCTCTTGCTCCATCTCCGTGTCCTCGGTGAATTCATCACTGTCCTCGTCAAAGCCATACGTTGTGAAGTGCTGAACTCTGAATGTCCAGACGCCACTCTCGGGGTCATAGTTGACGAATTCAGTGCCCTTGGTGCCTCGGAGGCGCTTGATGTGCTTCTCGTAGGCAGGCCCAGTCTTGGCTTCCACCGCCTTTCTGCCACCATGACTCCGAGGCCACGAGTTCTCCAGGTAAATTGTGCTGGGCACGTTCAGGCCCTTACCCATTGGCGGCTTGCTAGCATTTTCCGGGTAGACTGTAACTTGACGAGGCCTGAAGTTGCAGATCTTGCCGAAGATGTCGTCGAGGTTGGTGTTGGTAAGATCGCATGGTCCGAACTCGATCCTCCCAACACCTTCACGGCCCACAACCAACTTACCGACCTTTGAGAGCTGAGCGCGAGACATGTTCTTCAAGTCCTTAATGGAAGGCTTGCTCCAGTATTCGCCTACGTCGATGTTCTTTCCAGGATCCTTCTCGGCCGGCTTCTGCGTTGCAGGTGCGGAGATCGGTCGCTGCGGTTCTGCATCTTCTGGAACAGTGGTAAGTGATGCGCCGTTGGTGACTTGCTGCATCTCTGGGGCGCCATTCTGTGGCTTCGGTGCTGCTCGGAACAGACTTGGTGGGCTGTCGACCTCATCTGCTTCCCCAGTCCTCACGAGCGCATTGGCTGCGGTAGGAGTAGCATCAGACTGACCAGCGGAATTATCGAAGCTGACTTTCTTCCTCAAAGATGGAATGTCGCTCTCACGACGAGCTGACTCGACCTGTCGTTGCTCTGGAGGCGCGAATAGATCCGTACGGAGTGAGCGATCAATGACAAGCTTGCGCATATTCCCGGACTGCAAGTACTTTTGCGACGCACTGCCCGGCGTTGGGCGTAATAGGCTCTCGCTGTCGCGAGGTGTGCCGTCACCACCGCGAAGGTTGTTCATGCTCATGCTTTTAGCAAGTCTGCTTGTGAGAGCGCTACCAAGGCTACCGGATGGCTTCAGCAGGCTGCTTTGTTGTGGAGTGAGGCTGACGGAGTATGCAGAGCCCGGTGTGCCGTAGGTGGAGTAGCTGAGGCCGTACCCGCCGTTGCGACCCATTGTGCTTGCTCTGGGGGTGTAGACCGGCGAGTTCAGTCGGGTGCTGGATAACAGGCTCGGTGTCTTGTTTTGCACAGCTCTGGCACCATTTAGAGGGGTCGCCAGTGGGCCCACAGGCGTCGAACTCTGGCCAAGAGAGCTGAACAGCTGATCATTGCCATACGGCGACATGGTAAGGCTTGCGTGTAGCTGGTTCTGCTGTGGAGTTTGAGTCTGCCCGCCGAAGCTGCCAAAGAGCGAGTTGTTGTTTTGCTGCTGATTCTGGTTGTTCTGGCCCATACTTCCAAATAGACCGGTACCAGTGGACTGCTGGTTCTGCTGCTGGTTGTTGTTGGCACCAAACAAGCTGGCACCAGCGTTCGTAGAATTCGTGTTGCCGAACAAGCTGGCCCCTGCAGGCTTGTTCTGGTTGTTACCGAACAGCGAGTTCTGCTGCTGGTTGTTCGCGCCGAACAGACCTCCGCCCTGCTGCTGTTGCGGTTGTTGGTTGTTATTCTGACCAAATAGCCCGCCACCAGTGTTGGTGTTAGTCGTCGATGAACCAAAGAGGCCACCTGGCTTGTTCTGGTTATTATTGTTTCCAAAGAGACCACCACCAGCGTTGGCGCCGAAGCCAGTGTTTTGCTGTTGCTGCTGGTTGTTAGTGGAGCCGAATAGACCGCCGCCAGTGTTAGTCGCCGTGGTGTTGTTCCCAAAAAGACTTGTCCCGGCTGGCTTGTTCTGTGTATTGCCGAACAGTGAGTTGCCGCCAGCATTCTGAGTCGCTCCGAACAGGCCGCCAGCCTGTTGCTGCTGTGGCTGGTTGTTGGTCGCTCCAAACAGACCAGTACCGGTAGTTCCAGTGGTGTTCGTGCTTGATCCGAATAGACCAGTGCCCGTATTGGTGTTGTTACTTGCACCGAACGCAGTATTGGTGCCGGTGTTGCCGAATCCTCCCAAGGTTGGCTTGTTCTGCTGCTGGTTGTTTGCGCCGAACAGACCAGTCGTCTGTTGCTGCTGGTTGTTGTTATTCGCGCCAAAACCACCACTGCCGCCGAACAGGCCACCACCTGTGTTGCCAGTGTTGCTCCCGAAACCTCCTGTCGTTGTGGTGTTCGAGGTGTTCCCGAACAGACCAGTGGCAGGCTTATTCTGCGCGGCACCGAACAGGCCGCCTCCGGCATTCGTGTTGGTTGACCCGAACCCGCCTGTTGTAGATGCATTGTTGTTCGTTGCACCGAACCCACCAAAGCCTGTGCTGCCCGTAGTCGCGGCGTTGTTGGTGTTGCCAAACAAGCCACCGCCTGTCGAGGTTGCAGTATTATTATTCGCTCCAAACGTGTTGCCACCAAAGCCTGTTGACTGACCAAAGGTTCCAGCCTGTCCATTCGGATTGCCAAAGCGACGACCTTGTGCGTAGTCTTCAAGTCTCAATTCTTCGAAACTCTTGCCCTGGTACGGCGGCATCATCGTGATGGACTGGTAATGCGATGTCTGGTTGCTGGCTGCATCTTTCTCGGTGAAAGGTTGGAAAGGCGTTGCAGCAGTACCCTGGTTGTTCGTCACCGTGGTCGAGGCCCGAAAGCCACCTCCGAAACCTCCAGTATTTGCGGTGTTGGTCGCGCCAAAGCCGCCAGTGTTCGAGCCGGCTCCAAAGGCATTGTTCTGTGTGGTATTGGTCGCGCCAAACCCTCCAGTAGTCCCACTGCCGCCGAAGAGGCTTCCGCCGGTTGTGGCACCACCGAAGCCAGTGGTCGCAGGCTTGTTCTGGCCGAAAAGTCCTGTGAATGTGTCAGTCCATGCTATGCGTCCTCATACGTCACCATCACTGTATGCACCCATGAGAAAGCTGCCTGGTTCCTGCGTGTAGCCTTATCGCCCCGAGCTCATGATTCGAGCTCTTTGCCCAGTCATCTTGACTTACCTCCTGTATTTGTGTTGGTGCTTCCGAATCCTGTGCTTGCATTGTTGGTAGCTCCGAACCCACCACCTCCGAAGCCCCCAGTCGTGCTGGTATTGCTGCCAAACAGACCCGGCGCACTCGTTGTCGCTGCCGGTGCACCGAACCCGCCCGTGGTCGCAGGCTTTGCGCCGAAACCACTGAATGCACCTGATGTGTTGTTCGTGGCGCCAAATCCGCCCGTCGTGTTGTTCGTGTTGCCAAACAGTGATGTGGTTTGCCCGGCATTGTTGGTTGCGCCAAAGCCGGTATTAGTTGAACCAAAGCCTCCGCCAAAGCCTCCGCCTGTATTGCTGCTACCGAAACCTCCTGAGCCGAACGACATGATTGCGGTGGTCGAGGTATGGAGAATGTAGAGGCCGCGCTCCTGCGCTGTGTTGCAGGTGGTTGCGCGCTATTCGAGAAGAGTGGCGGATCTTGTGTAGTGGGGCCTGAATGTATTTGGTCAGTGACGACGCCCAGTGCATAGGTTTTCCTGTCTTTGCGCGCCGTGGAGCTGTCTCAAGCTTGCAGACGGTGCCGACGCAAAGCCCAAAGCTCCGAGACGTGAGTCGCAGGCTGTGCGCGCGATTTGTACACAGACTCGTGCTCCTGATAAAAGTTGCCGTACCTTCTCGGAGAATGTGTGGGCTTTCGTGCGCTGTGCAGATACCAATCGCGAAAATCAGACCCAACGCGCCATGGAATGAGAACAACAGCTGACAATGGTTGCTTGGATGATGCAGCTGCGCGAAAGGAAGAAACTGCGACCAGCCGTGGACGCGAAGTTGCTTGGGGTGAAGCTGTTTCGCCGGCTGCGTGAAGTGCGAGAAGGACGGGAAGATCGCGCAACGGGGAATCCCGAAACTTTGGCGAGACACGTTCTTTCCAGCCTCCGTACACCGACAAAGACGTTCGACTTGCTCACGACACGCATCCACCTCGTCACTGCGAGTATCACGACGGCGACTGCTTTGCAATTGTCTAATAAGCTTGCTTGATGCGTGTGCACGTAGGCAAGAGGAGAACGAAGAAAGGGCTTTGACTACATACTCCATCAGGCATCCGCTGAGCTCTGCGTCGCTGCCTGGGAGGTACTGTACTCCGCCGCTCTGTGCTACTGCGCAACGGCAAGCCCCGAGGGTTGCTTTGCTGGCGCTGCTTATATTGACAGCCACCAGCTACTCGAATCGTACTCAAACGAGCACTGTTGACTCCGAGGCCATGTGTCTTGTGCACGAGCAGTGAGAGACTATCGCTAGGCCACTGACAGGTCCGACAGGGATTAGGGACGGCCGAGCGACACCGGGATGGGATAAAAGCCTGTGAAGCACCAAAAATCATGCCAGCAGGAGTGAAGCTGAAGAGGACAACACTCCTTCGCATCATTGTCGAGTTTCAAGGCACATGTTTGTCTTCAGCTGATGTTGTCCTACGTTGCATGCCGATATCTCACCTGAATCCCTTGGCTGCATCGCCAAGCACTCCAGTCTCCATGTCAACAACCCCCGGTCGATTGGACGTGAATGAACGGTCGCACATGCGCCACTCAGATCGTGCCCCCCACTCCTACCTGACTTCGCATATGCAACTTCACCTGAGTACCTGCGGCTGACAGGATATCATAGTAAACAATTCCTTCCTCGCCATTCACCACCTCACCAGCAACACCAACACCACAATGGCCAACGTCTTAGGGAGCCCAAATACCGGCTTACAGCCAGACACCTGGTATAGCGTACAAAATTATGCCACTGACTACTACATCGGTGTTGGAAATTGTACGCTCAAGACACGCCGTTTCCCTTCCAACTACTAACTCGTCCTCCCAGTTTCCACCATCTCTCAACTCAGCTCCGACACAGATGACTCCTCTCTCTGGCAATTCCTCCCTGGCTCCAGCGCAGGGTCCTACGCCATCCGCTCCAAACAGTCAGAAGGCCGCTACTGTCTTTACCCCGGACCAGCTTTGCAAGCATGTGGCAGCACAGCAGCGCAGTACCGTGTCTTCAACGCAGTGTCGGACAATGGAGCAGACATCCTCGTTCCCTCTCTCAAAAGCGAGGATGCCGCACTACACGTCTCTGGTGACAGCTCACAGGGCGATCCCGTCGAGACAGCGGATCTGGTAAACGACGTTGAGTTCCTCTTCGCTATCTCAAGCGTCAGCGCAGTTGACACCTCTGCCTATCCCACCATTCTCCCATCATCAATTCCAACCTCGGCGACAACAAGCGCCAGCAACTCGACAACTCTGACCACATCGACAAGCCAGCCGACCAGCTCCCCAACAGAAGCACCTTCTTCATCCAGCTCCGTGTCTCAGTCCCTCAGCTCGAGCCCTGCACCAGAAGACACGAGCAGCTTAACTCCTGCACCAACCTCCGGTGCTGCGCCATCGACCGCATCGTCGACCGTCGTCGTCACCGAGGACGCTCCAGTGACGAACGCTGCTTCACCCGCGACTTCAACCGTCCTTATCGATCCTGCTACTACAGGGCCTTCGACGGCGGCGAGTATGAGTGCCTCCCCGAGTATTGAGTTGAGCACCGGAGCTGGTGTGGCTAACGTTGCGTGGATGGGATTCCTTGGTGTGGCGGTGCTGGGGGCTGGAGTGTGGTCATTGTAGACTGATGAGGGGCGGTGAGAGGAGGTTCACAAGTTTCATGTGCATGGGTTAATCTGAATATGACTTAAGACGAGGTGGCTTCTTAGTGTAATATTTATTCGAATCACGATCGTCTGTGTATAACGTCACTTATCGAGACGAGCTCTTGGTCTCAGATGTTGGGCGAAGTAACTGCTGAGTGGTCTTTGATTATGATTCATTCGTTGTTTTGCGATAGATTCTGGAGCGGCCTTGATATTCGCAATCATTTTCGTCTCTGACAACCCTTCACCGCAGAATAGGTAATGTCCGCACTCTGAGCAGAGAACCAAGATCCCGCTGACACCAGTTATACCAACCGCTCGCCTTGGAAATGCTACATCACCTCCGCTTCTTGGTCTTCCCCTGCCATGCATCTACAAACTGCGCCTTCTCCTTCACACCCAAACCCAACGTCTTCGTCCTCCCCAGTCTGCACAGTGAATCCGCCACAAGATCAAGCGATCTCCTTTCTGATGGTGTAAGACCGTCGATATCAGTCTGTTCTCCGCCGTTTTGAAAGCTGTCGAAAAAGTTAGTATCGTACGGTCTACCTTCTGCGTGTCCTCTGGAAGCTTCCCTGCTGGCAATCTCCGCCGCAGTATCCTGTTGTCCTAAGGTCAGTGGGAGGCCGATCCGCACGCGGATGCAGTGCGTTTGTCGTGAGCACAATTTCCAGAGGAAGCGCGCGGCTTCGACGATGCCTGGGATGGGCGTGACGACGTCGGCTGGTGTGTAGCGGAGGGAGACCGGGTAGATGCTGGTGTCTTTGGTGGCCGAGAGAAGGGAAGGTGTTAGGCGGAGTACGCCTCTGCCGTTGCTTGTTGTGCTTTCCGGAAAGACTACGATGACGCGGTCAGGGTTCTGAGCGACCAGTTGGGATAGCGGGACTGCCTGATCAGGTGGAGGTGGGAGAGTGAAGCATGCTGCCAGTGCGCCTTCGATAGATAGATGTCGTACTTTCCGAGATCCTGGATAGCTTTGGGTGAAGATCGGGTCGAATATGCAAGCCAGATACAGCACATCGAGAGGTGAGGTGTATGAAGATGCAATGACTGTCCCTGGTCCTGGCAAGGGATTGGATCCGCCTGGCTTTCCCAAAGATCTGATCAGAAGTGTGTCAGCACAGTGGTGTGATGTGATAAGGCCATGCAGGTCAAGCTCACCCGCGTCGGACGCCGTCAACTCTAATGTCGACCCACCAGACTCCAGGAATGCCCAAGATGCACCAAAGATTGGCTTTCCGCAAAACACCTGCGGGAGGCGTCCACTGGATGATGAGATACCAGACTGCGCAAGCAAAGATAAAGAATGGTATGCGGAAGAAGAAGAGAAACTGTCGGGAATATGTAGTCAGTCATGGGGTGCTCGATGTAAGGGTGTTGGATCATTACTTCTAGAAACATACAAGATGGTATGGCGTGAGGAAGATGTTGCTTGGCGGAGGTGCGACGGTAAAGAAGGGTGCTATGCCGGAGCCTGAAAACGCGAACGAGTCAGTGGGCGGGCGTGATATGCAAGCAGCTTCAAGCGACATCGAGGTACCTTTATCCCTGTACTGGCCATACTTCTCCATATCGCGTGCACATTCGTGTACTGTGCGAGGATTAATGGTGAGCTGCTGTTCAGCTGGAGGTCAGACGAGCGTGCAAAAAAGATGTCGTGTGAGGTGCAACATTCTATGAGCAGGAGTGGCGGCAGATAGGAAGCAGAAGGCGAGAATCAGTCAGACGCCAATGAAAAAGAAGCGTCTGGTAGTCTATTCCGTGCGATATCCCAGGAACCCAGACCGAATCAGTGAGTTCGCAGCGCTGCCCTTGTTCGGAGAGCGTTTCTTGGAAGATGGTTGGTTGACATGTGAAGGCACGCGAATGACGTAGGACGGGTTGACTGTCATACGGCATTCAGAGAGAGAAGAGAGGTCAAGTTGTTCGTGAGTAGAAAGAGGTATAGCTGCTGTTATGGTCTGACTGATGAGACTGGACGGATCGGCGGAGTTGTCCCGACAGACGCTAAGGTTCAGACGTAAACACGCCGCCAAAACATTGATGAACCTTCGAAGGCACCGCGACCGCTACGGACCACATTGGAGGATGGTCTGGCGGTTTGTTATCCTCACTTCGGCTTGACGACAGTGTTGGACATAGACAGAATGGAACGGCCAGCATCACAAATGGAGAACATACGCCCATCAGGTCTCAAGCCACCATCGAGGCTGCCCGCCTTGACGACCGGCAGAACGCTGCAAGAGACAACGGCGAGCGACCTCAACGCGAAGACTGCTGGCAGCCATATGCCGCCACCGCCGCCCGGCATAATACCATCCAAGCACAAGCCTAGCGGGTGTATGTACAGTGTGCATATCAAGACGTGAAAGTGGAAACTGACACCGCTATCCAGTGCCTGAGCCGCCCACGAAGCGTAAGACACTCGCAGAGCGTGCCGCGGAGCCAGCGAATCCCCTACGATCGCATTCGTCTACCAAGACCATCAGCAGTACTGCAGGCTTCGGCACGCGACCACCATCGAATCTCTCGAGCTTCCGAAACACGTCCCATGCCTCGACGGCAAGCTCGATCAGCAGCGTACGCCCAGGAAGCAGACAGGCCTCCGGACTGCGGCAAGGAGGCGTCACTCGACCCGCGAGCACAACACGACCGCAGCCGCAGAGTGATGATCAGGAATCAGATGGAGAAGCAGGGATCATGGGTATGCGCAAAGGTACTCCCATCTTGTCCTTTAACGACAGCCCCGTCAACGGCATCCATCTCCGCAAGACTCGCGCACAAGGCGAGCTTCGCACCCACGGGCAGGAATACAGTACTGCAACGACCAGGTCTCAACACTCTGGCTCGTCATACCAGAGCGATTCCAGCGACGATGGCGGAGTCTTCGGTCAATCGTCGCGAGACGCTTCTACTTCGACCACCTCTTCATACATGTCAGCACCATCCGCACAACAAGATCAACCAGGAGGAACTGTCGGTGCCAGCCAACCCTCCAGTCGTAATGTATCACTAAGCACGCAATTCGCTGGGCTATCGCTCGCACAGACCAAACCTCGAGGCACGTCCTCGCGGCACCGGCCTTCTCTTGAGCGCATCAAGGAAGAGGCCTCCCCTACCAAAATCCCCAAATTCTCCTGCACACCCCATACCCGTCTTCGTCATGCACAGTCTACACAAGCACTTGTTACCCCCACCCCAGTCAAGCACAAGCAATCAGTCAACGGTCTTCGTACTCCCGCAACAAGCGCGAGGCGAAGAGACATGCCAGTTTTCTTGACGAAAGACAAGCTAAGTCCTGTCGCAGCTTGGGACCCCATGCACCGCCTCGATGGTCTCGAAAAGATGTACTCTGGTCTTAAGGAGCAGATGGGAGAGGCCGCTCAAGCGAAGAGTGCCATCGAAGAGACATTAGCCCTGTACAAGACACGTGTACAGGAGCTGTCTGACGAAAATCGAGAGCTCACAGCCCAAACACGATCCCTCACGAGCGATCTCGATCGAGCACGAAACGAACTTCACACGACGTCGACCGATCTCCGTCAAGTACGGCGAGATAACGAGCACGAGCTGCAGGACATGTCGAGAAAGCAGGAAAGAGAGGTTGATGAGCTCCAGGCGAAGCATGAAAAGGAGGTGCAGAGGATGGAACGAGAGCGTGAAAAGCAAGCCGCTGAGTTCGAGCGGAAGCTTGAAGAGGTGAAGAAGGCGTTAGAGAAGGAGAAAGACCACGAGACCGCGGAGCTTACCTCGAAGCACTGGGACGAGATAGACGAGATGAAGAAAGGTCACGATCAGGAGCTGTCAAAACTGCAGAAAGAAGTGGAAATGTTACGCGAAGCAGGCGAGAGCAGAGCAACGGAGTCTGCCACAGAAGTCCAATTCATGAGAGAGTCCATCACAGATCTGCAGCGCCAGCTTGAAGAGAACAAGGCGACAATGACCAGCTTGCGAAGCCGCATCACGACCTACGAGAATAAGATCACCATGCTCGAGCAGGAGAAGAACGGATTGATCTCCAAAACGCACTTCCTCGAGGGCAACCAAGAAGCGCAGAGTCATGAGTTCACGACAATGCGCGAGCACATGGAGAAAGCGATCTCGGAGAAGGAAGCGACGCTCGAGACCTTGCGCAGGGAGGAGGCGCTACGCCGGAAGCTGAACGCCACGATTCTGGAGCTCAGAGGCAACATTCGAGTCTTCGTGCGGACGAGACCACTTCTCAATGGCGAAACAGATGCCGCGAAAGTGGAGTATCTGGGGGAAGACGAGCTTGATGGATGCAAGGACATGGTTATTCATGCTCCTGCAGCACAGACCGCGACTGGAAAGACTAGGAACGAGAAGCACAACTACTCCTTCGACCGTGTCTTCCCGCCAGGCACCGAGAACACGAGCGTGTTTGATGAGTGCAAAGACCTCATCCAGTCGGTGGTCGACGGTTACAATGTCAGCATCTTGTCCTACGGCCAGACCGGTAGCGGAAAGACTTTTGGCATGTCTGGGCCGGAAGGTATCATCCCGTCTTCGATCCGACTTCTGATGTCTGAGATGCAGCGATTGAAGGTCAAGGGCTGGGATTATGCTGTTGAAGCTTCGTTTGTGGAAGTCTACAACGAGACGCTGAACGACTTGCTTGGCGATGCAAGGACTTGGGATGATGCTGACGATCTGGGCGCGACTGTCCGTGGCAAGAAGAAGGACAAGCATGACATCCACCATGATGCGGCTACTGGGAAGACAACGGTGACGAACCTTACAGCCATCGGACTCTGGCCACCCCCTGATGATGCGGATTGGCCTCCTGCCGCACGCTTCAGCAGCAGTCCGTCGGCCAGTCCAAGAGCTTCTGGTGTAAATGCAGCAGCACAATACACTGAGAAAGCCGTGACGAACCTGCTCGACACTGCCGCCAAGAACCGGAGAGTAGCTGCGACGAAAGCCAACGAGCGCAGTTCACGAAGTCACAGCGTCTTCATCCTGACACTCAAAGGTCGCTGTGAAGCCACTGGCGAGACCACCGAAGGGGTTCTGAACCTTGTCGATCTTGCTGGCAGTGAAAGACTGAAGCAATCCGGAGCCGAAGGCAGCCGCATGAAAGAGACACAAGCCATCAACAAGTCTCTCAGCTCTCTTGGAGATGTTATTGCCGCATTGGGCAACAAGAGCCAAAACGGAGATGCGCACGTGCCGTACAGGAACAGCAAATTGACGCATTTGTTGCAGTACTCGCTTGGAGGCAGTACGGCGGGCAAGAGTTCTAGGACGTTGATGTTGTTGCATCTGAGCCCGCTGCAAGCGCATTGGCAGGAGAGTAGGAGTAGCTTGTTGTTTGGGAGTAAAGGTGAGTTTGTTCTCGAGAACTTCGTGAGGATGTTGACTGCTTTGCTGACAAGACCGCAGTGCACGGTACCCACATCGGTACCGCGAAGAAGCGCTGAACTTTCATGGAAAATTTGGACGTTATTATGCTGTCATGATGGGAAGAGGAGGTGTTGTTGTCTGGCGTTGCATGCCTTGGAACGATTGACAGGCTTGTTGGTGAAGGCTTTACTTCTTTGGCCTGGAAGACGTCTGATAGTGCATTGAATGCTGCACTTTGGCGACAGGGTAGATATGTAGACGACCTGGGAAATGACGAGATGTTTGTACATGGGCCTCGTGTCTGGCATATGTGATGAGCTGCAGCGAGCCACAGTGATGGTTATGGCGCAGCTCGCCCTCGCCCTATGTATGCTTGGAACTTCGCCTGTTTTAGCTTTCACTACAACTCCAGCCAGCCACCACCATTCCCGGACTATGACAAGAGCGGACGTCGGCAGTAGATATTACTGCTGCTTCGAGGCTAGCCACCGCCAATGCGTTTCGCATGTACAGCTTTGGTGGTGGCGCAGATCGTCTAATTTGTAACATCACGTTGGCATCGGCCCAAGGCTAAGACGTCGTATATGCTACGCATCAGCTCTATCAATTTGTTTGCTGAAATAAGACTTGAGATGCATAGACGAAAAGGCGGCATTGTACGGCATGCGAAGCAACAGTGCTGCGATTGACTGCAGTGCCTCCTGGTTGATGCGTAAGAACCATCAACATGGCTCGGGTGGTGGCCACCCGCTCTTGCACCAATACGAGCCGCTGACGGCCGACAGACTTGCTCTGTCGTGAGGCACCATGAACATTACTAAAGCCTGGGCAGGACTACAACGCAGCGCTATCATATTGATGGGGCAACGACGATAGCGCCCTCTATCATATCGATATAGACGGGAAATTGCTAAAGGATCACAGTGAAGCCGCACTGATGGCATTGAGATCGATCCGTACACCCCCATCTGCGACCAGATAAGGGATCTTACGGATTGGGGTGGTTGTGGATCGACCAGATATGCTGAGACCAGGACGATGTGAACCAACGCAATGCACAGTTCCAACGAATGTGACGAATCTTGTCGTCGGTATCGCGAATTTCCGCTTGGCAAGGGGAAGGTCCGGAGACCGTGGGAGATATTAGAGACAGAATCGGTGGCCACGCTTAGAGCAGAATTAATTGCTCGGACGATGGATCTTGGCAGTCATGCCACTTTACAGACATGCTCGAAGGGCTCTCACGATCTGGCTGGCAGTGCTTCTGAAATCTGGTGGAAAGATCGTCGAATCAGGCCTACACCTGACATTCTATCTCGAGTCGGCTGTGCCTGAGCGAGAGGAGGTTACTGACGCCGCTGTGACTTCGACAGTGTAAAGCGGAGAGGTCTGTTCAACTCGACATCGATAGCAACATTGCATTCTGGGAAGCAGACCACGCACTCGATGAGAGCGGAGTCCGTACACACGCTCGGCCATGTGGTGGCTCAATCCTTGGGCCCAACCGAATCTCCTTCGCCATGAACGAGTCATCAAATTACGCTCATCCCATCGCCGCCACACCCTCCGCCAACTGCCTACAACTCACCAAGAACCCGCAAGTGTTAGCAGCGTTATACTCCACGCCCTGCTGCGCATACTCAGGGCTCGTCGTCCCACATCCGTCACTCAGCAAGATACAATCATACCCCTTCGAGAAGGAGTCCTGATAAGTCCCGTTGACGCATTGATCTGTATTGACGCCAGCGAAAAACAACGTCCTCAGCCCTTCCTTTTCGAGGAACTCTTCCAACTCAGTCCGCGCTCCCCACATCCCACTCATGCGATTCTTGTGAACCCATACATCAGGTCGTGTAGCCAGTCTTGTGCCCACGGCGTAAATTCCATCGAGAGGCGGGCAAAGCGCAGTATTCCATTGATCCCGCATCAACATCCTTCCTACTTTCACCTCCCTGTCCGTCCCAGGATCCTTCACAACCCCCATATCACTCCCAATGCCTTTATACACCCTCTTCGTCCCTTTCATCCCATTCTTGACAATATCCCCACCCTCCTTCTGCGGCGCCCCATGTTTGTTCACAGCAAACCCAGTCTCCGAACTTTCAAACACCGCCTCGTTATCCTCCCACTCCCTATCATCGACAACAGCCTCAAACCCAAACGCCCTCTTCACAGCCGGCGGCATTTCCACAACCTCTTGCTCCGTGAGTCCCCAATTCGCCCAAACAACTCTAATTCCAGCTTTCCGGCACGCTGGGATCGCATGTTCTACGAGCTGGTCTAATGCTTCGTGACCGGGACCTCGGGACTTGCCTAAGGCGGGCGAGAGGAAGAAGTTTTGCATGTCTATGATTACCAAGGCAGATTTGGCGGGATCGATGGTGATGGGTGAAGTTGCGGTTGGGATCGTGACGCTGGGTGAGATTGGTGGTGAGCTGGGCTTGGGAGGGTGGGTGAGGTCGAAACCTGTTCGCGAGGAGTAGAGCCAGAAGTTATGTTTGTTGCCTATTACGGCGCGGTGGTGTTCGGTATTGCTATTCGCAGCCATAGTGGAAGAGGATAGGTCTGTAGCAAGATTGACGAGGGGAAAGTGTTATTTCGAAGGAGGACTAAGGGTGGAGCGAAAGTAGAGAAATGGTAGAGTGACTTCCTTCGTCTTATCATTGACCTTGCTACAGCCTGTTAGCTTGACTAGAAAGCATGTGTTATACGTGCGGGGAGGCGATAAAGGATGTGGTAATGCGATTGAGTTCGTGACCTGCCGTTCTTGGAGCTCTGGTCGGCCAAGCTCGAGCCGGCCTCGACACCGATACCATCTTTCGGAGCGATCCGGCACAATGGACATGTTGATTCTGGCGAGTACATACATACCTACGCCTCGCTGCGCAGTAATTCCAGCATAGAGCATCCAATTGTTGCTCCCTTGGAAAACCATAACCCGCACAGACTGAAACTCTTTACTCCTCGTAGTTGCCACCGGGTATCATCTCACGACCCTTCTCTAGGACCCCCTTGAGGTATTCATATACGGCGAAGGTGACGGCCTGGCCAGGAGCGACCCGTGCGACTCGGGGCGTGATACCCATCCAGAAAGCTCGAGCACCCTCTTGCTTAAGAAGCTGACTTGCGATGCTCTGGATACGTCCGAGAGCTGACTGGCCTGGCTCTGCGGGCATTTTTTGTAGACGTGTCTTGATCGTGTCGATAGGCGCATTGCAGAATGGACCGACAGCGCCAGAGATCAAGCCGATACACATTGTCACGGGAGTCGATAGTGGCGCTGAAGGATCTGCGCTGCGGTTCTGGAAGTATGCCTTGAGTTCGGTATAAGCGGTGAAGTTGGCGGCCTGGTTGGTACCCTGTCTAAGTGCTGTGAGTGACACACCACGCCAGAGAGCGCCGACGCCTTCTTCTCTGAGCACCATCAGGCATGCATGGGCGGCGTTGCGGTACTTGGGAATGTCGAGTGGATCGGCCATGCTGTGATGTTGTGCTTGAAGTCGAATCTTGACAACTTCCATCGGCGTCACCACTGCGACGGCCTCCGTCACACCTGCTGCCAGACCAGCCATGAAGTTGGCGCTGCCCTTGATCTGACCGTCTTTCCCTGCCAATATCTGCTTATACCACTCGTAGCTGGTGAAACGAATGGCCATCTTAGGCACAATACCAGTAAGCACAGCACCCAAGCCTTTGTACAGACCCAGAGGCGTTTCCTTCCTCGCAATCTCCATACCAGTCTTGATGAACCCTCGTCGCTTGGCGCCGGCTGTTCGCTGTCGTCTCGAAAGTTGCATGCGGACTTTGATCGTGTCTAGAGGATGACACACGAGTGCCTCCATCATACCAGCTCCACCTCCAGCTGCACATTCTTCGTCAGCAATGAACTTCCAACACGGAATTCTGCCATACCAATCAAGTTGGTCGCCGCAGAAGCTGGTTTCTTGCCGCCAGGGCCTGAGGTACTCTTTGCCGACATGGTTGCCTGTCTGCGAACAAGTTCATGCGGAAACAATGTAGAGGTCCAGAGGCGCGTTTCGATAGTTCGCGTTCAACAACAAGCACAGAAGCTGCAATCAAGCCACGACCAGTGGTGTATCCTACGGGCAATCGAGGACAGCGTCGGTAGATTACAGAAGGTGATCCGTGAGTTATAAAAGATCAACCATAAAGACCAGAACATGAAATTGTGCACGAGCACTCCATATGACCGAGGAAGCTGTAAAGTCTCATTACGTAGCGTGGTAGAGCTCCAGGCTTGGCCGCAGTTGGCTCGCGTCGACGCGGAGCCTGTCCTGTTCCTGGTGGTTCTGGACGAACGGAGACGTACCTCGGCGCTGTCGGGCATTTGCGGATAGCCTCGAACGCGCCTGATTGAGACGGCATCGGCTGGAGTGAACATTGTCGCAGGATATTCCGAGGCTTTTTCGCAGTTCTCGCGCGAATACTTCGCTCTGCTCGGAAGCAGAAACATTTTGTGAGAACAGAGATCCAGACCTTTCATGTGCAAAGCTGGCTGGCAAGCTTCGCGGGGATAATCGCGGGGCGTGGAGGATGCATGTGGCTGCTGGCGATCCTTGATGATGACTTGCCTGCCAAGCCATGACTTTTACATGGTCGAGAGCATAAGAGACACGTGACGGAGCCGCATGCTCAGTTGCGTTCATAAAGCTGGAACTCCATGCTGATTTCCTCTTCGTCAATGCTTTGAATAACCGGATCGTCCTCGATCGGCTCGCCCGCGAAGGTCTGAAGCTCGGCGTGTGATGCTTTCTGCCAGCCAGACGCGGAGTCTTTCAAGACATCCGGGAAGAAGGTATCACAATCGTAGTCTTTCGAGATTCTGGTCATGAGGATGCGGTTGGTCTGTGGCAGTTCAAGCGCTGCCTTGTAGATGCTCGAGCCGCCAATGATGAAAGCTCTGGTAGCAGGCAACGCCTTGCCTTCCTTGACCATGCGCTCCACAGTCCGAAGGCCGGAGAGTATATCGGAGGCTACTACGACATCTTCGGAAAGAGAGCCCAGACTTGGACGCTCCTGCGAGCTGATGACAATGTTGGTCCTGTCCGGAAGGGGTCGTCGTTTAGGAGGGATGCTTTCCCAGGTCTTGCGTCCCATGATTACCACATTGCGAGATGTGCCTTCTAGAATAGACTCCTTGAGGGCGTCAGACTGTAGTGAACCAGTATTTTCTGGTATGGGAACACGTTTCGTGACTCTGGAGAAGTATGCCATGTCTTTCTTGAGCATAGGCCATGGTAGGCCTCCGTTCTTGCCGATGCCATTTTTCGTGGTGGCTGCGACAATCAGTGTCAGTGGCAGCTGTGTGAGTGACATGTTGTCTGCCATAGCGGGATGCGATGATGTTCCACCAGAAGTGAAGGAGGTTTGTCGGCCGCCTTTTCCAGCAGGAACGCGCAAAATCCGAAGTGGATTGGTGTGAAACACGAATTTCACACCAACCCACGGGCCAGCTTCGAACAGCTCCAGGTCCTCGGAACAGAGCACCTGCAATGGATAGTATCTGTGCCTTCACTTCATACAGCTCGTACCACTATCCTACGCATATCTAAAACTACATGGCGTCTCTCATCATCGTCGCTACTGAAGCACCCCTCGACGCTGCCATCCAGATGTTGAAGGTGAACTTTGCCATACTGATCTGTCCTCCACTTCTCTCCTTTCCGGCTGAAAAGCCTGCTATTCTTGGGGAAGTTTTCCCGTGGAAATCCTGCTTCGCCCAAGTGATTCTTCTCGTATATCTTCTCCGGTTCCAATCTCTTCTTGGTCTTACCCTTGCCGTCGCGCAGCCTTATCTTCTCGAAAAACACGTACGCAGCATAGAAGCCTGCATTGTGTCCACCGGCGCCAGGCCCCTTCACGCGTAGGAATGCGTCCAGGTTTCGAGCCGTGAAGTTGGAAGTTGGCAGAAGCTCGTTCAGCTCGCGGGCGAAAGCAGCTTTGGAGGATCCCGACTTCTTCAGGTAGGCATTGATCTCCCGGCGGACATCGTCGCATGTTGCCCAGATTGGCACAGTTGCCGACTCTTCGCCTCCTAGGTGGATGTCTTTCAAATCAGACACTTTGGTGATGGCATTCTTGCTCTTGTGAGTCTTGGGCGTCGTAGAAGTGCTCTTGTCCTTCGAACATGCCGATTCCTGATGTCATGAGCACGAAGGCAAGACGCTACGGCGTGACTTGCAACGTGCTGATCCTTTCTCGAATGAAGTCTCCTTGCGACCTCCGAGCGCTTCAGCGATACGACATTGGATGAGCCAATCAGACGGCCTCTGTCCATTGCTGCGCGATAATATTCCCTGATTCTCTCGAAGAGACCAGTCGCGAGAGAAGGTGACAACATCCGTGTTCTAGCGTCACAAGAACACACGTGGGCTCGGTGGGTAAGCACTTCCTGACAGGCGTTTGGCGGCGTGTCTTGGCTTTTTGAGTTTGCAGCGACCATCACGGTTCACATGTGTCTCCGTTATCGCGCCGGCCACTGTGGTCACTGCAAATCTGCTAGGCTGTGTCGCGTGCGGGTAGATAGGAACAGCGATTCTGAGCATCGGTGATATGCTGCATTATGTGCGATCGGGAGCGGTGCATTGTTGTCGGGCTTTGTTTGGGCGATACGGTAGCCTTGCCCAGAGGTGTGCTGGTGAGTCAGGAACAGGGCAAATTTTGATGACCCTCCATCACTGGATGGATGCTCTCGGCCCAAGCCATTGCATGTCCCCGGCAGTGAGGGCGTGCTATCTCATCCACCTCATCCACAACCTGTGCAAAACGTTTCTTCCTCCTCTGCACACCGACCATCACACACATATCTCGACGATCAGGCCAAGGCCGCCTTTATGTTTTTCGCTTCCCTACGAACCTCTGAGGGTACGTGTCCCTCCCACTGCTGCCATTGTCCTTTCCCGCCGCCCTTTCGCCGGATAGCAGGCATGTCTCGGGATCACGCACGCACATGGCAGAAAAGATCGTGGTGGCTGTTCGATCCGTGGTGAACATCATCATAGCAGTGCAACACACCCGTCACTCCCGAACACCGCGTTGCAAAGTCTCGCTAAGAACAGGCATCCGATTCTTTCTGCTCTGCTGCCACCCCGAGATGGATCACTGGCAGTGAAAGTGAAAGAAGCTGACCACCCTGTAGACTACATCGCCGACCAGATTTGGAAGAGCTTTGTGAACTGAAGCAGGATCCATCCTCCATAAAACCAACATGGCAACCGCACTCCTCCGATCCTTCAAGCCTTCGGGCCTGAAGAACAACCTGAAGCCACTGTACCAGGCTCGATACAACGCCACAGTAGCACCCGGCCCACCCCGGGTGTCGAAACCACATACCTCAGAGCGCTCCACCAAGCCATCATACGAGCGAGCGACTTTCACAATCCGTGATGGCCCAATTCATCACGGCAAGAGCTTCGGTGCCCGGGCGAACATCAGTGGTGAAGCCGTGTTCACCACCTCACTTGTAGGATACCCAGAGTCCATGACCGATCCATCATACCGTGGTCAAATCCTGGTCTTTACACAGCCTCTCATCGGCAACTACGGCGTGCCAAGCGCTGAGAGAGACGAATACGGGCTGCTCAGGTACTTTGAGTCGCCCAACATCCAGGCCGCTGGTATCGTGGTCGCAGATGTTGCCTTGAAATACTCTCACTGGACCGCTGTGGAGTCTCTGGCTGAGTGGTGCGCTCGAGAGGGTGTTCCAGCCATCACCGGCGTCGACACTCGAGCCATTGTTACATACCTGCGGGAGCAAGGTTCCTCGTTGGGCAAAATTTCCGTCGGCGAAGAGTACGACGCCGATGAGGATGAAGCATACGAAGACCCAGGCAGCATCAACTTGGTGGCAAAGGTCTCGACCAAGGCCCCTTTCCACGTCCCATCGCCAAACGGCACTGCTCACGTGGCGTTGATCGACTGTGGTGTCAAGGAGAACATCATCCGTTCTCTGGTCGGCCGCGGTGCAAGCGTGACCTGCTTGCCATGGGACTACCCAATCCACAAGTCTGCCAACCACTTCGATGGTATCTTCATCTCGAACGGACCAGGAGACCCGACCCACTGCAAGGCTACCAGCGACAACCTCCGAAAGCTTATCAACACCAGCCAGATCCCAATCATGGGTATCTGCCTCGGCCACCAATTGCTCGCTATGGCTGCAGGTGCCAGCACTACGAAGATGAAGTACGGCAACCGTGCCCACAACATCCCAGCCCTGGACCTCAACACTGGAAAGTGCCACATCACCAGCCAGAACCACGGTTACGCTGTTGATGCAACTACTCTTCCAGCAGAGTACAAGGAATACTTCACGAACCTGAACGACGGCACCAACGAGGGCATGATCCACAAGACTCGCCCAATCTTCAGCACACAATTCCACCCTGAAGCGAAGGGTGGCCCATTGGACAGCAGCTACTTGTTTGACGCTTATCTCCAGAGCGTTCAACAATACAAGCAGAACCAGGACGTGCTCAAGGGTGGACGAGACAACCGACCAAGTCCGCTGCTCGTCGACCTGCTAGCTAAGGAGCGCGTTGGTGTTGCGCCGGGCGTCGCAGGTGTCCCGGGATACTACTAGTTGTGCTTTACGTAATGTTGAAGAGCGATCAATGGCGTTGAAACTTGGATGATTTTCCGGCGTTCATAGGTCTCGCGTCTAGTCTTTACAGAATGCCATGCAAGATCACACACAATTGCCTCTCAAAATGCGATGCTTTCATCAAATCATGATCTCGTCAATACTACTTTGCAGCCACTCTTCTACAACTTCGCCTTCCCTTCCCTCTTCATCTCCACCTCAGCCTGATCCCTCAGAATCCGTTTCAAGATCTTCCCCGACGCATTCTTCGGTATCGTCTCCACAAACACTACACCTCCCGCCAACTTCTTATGATCCGTCAATTTCTCCTTCATCATCATCTGGACCTCCTCCTCACTTGGTTTCTGACTCTTCACATCCCGTCTCACGATATAACCCCGCGGTAGCTCATACCCTCTCGAATCCGGAACTCCAATCACCGCCGCATCCACAATTTCCGGATGGGAGAGTAACACCCCTTCAAGTTCGGGCGGCGCGACTTGAAAACCTCGCACTTTGATCAGTTCCTTTTTCCGGTCGACGATGTAGTACTTTTTCGACAAAGGATCTATCCAGGCGATATCGCCCGTGTGGAAGAACCCTTCGTCGTCCCAGTCCCGCGCGTTCGCCTCGGGGTTCTCAAAGTATCCTTTAATCACCGTGGGTCCTCTCACGCAAATTTCGCCGCGCACGTCGTAGGCTGTGATGTCTCTGCCGTCGTCGTCGTCGTCGTCGACGAGCTTGATGTCGAGGTTGGGGAGCGGGAATCCTACGCTTCCGGTCTTGTCGTCGCTGGGCCAGGGGAATCGTGTTGCGACGCAGCTGGTCTCGGTCATGCCCCAGACTTGTGTGAAGGGCGCGCCGGCGGCGAGCAAGGCTTGCATGCGTGCTTGGGGGGCTTTGTCGAGAGGGGCGGCGCCGATGTTTCCGATTTTGGCGGAGCGGAGGCTGTATTTTTCTCGGAAGGGGGAGTTGATTGCCATGACGGCGATGGGGGGGACTGCGGCGAGGTCGGTGATTTGGTACGTTTCGTGGACCCAGAACCAGGTTTCGAGGTCGAAGGTGGGGAGGATGTAGGCTTTTTCGCCCATGCGGAGGGGCGTGCAGAAGGCGGAGGGCGCGGTGGCGGCGTGGAACATGGGGAGGGCGAGGCAGCGGCGCGCTTTCCAAGGGCGAAGGTTGGTTTCGAAGACGAGGGTGTGTTGGGCGGTGAGGTTTAGGTGCGAGAGCTCGGCGGCTTTGGGGAGGCCTGTTGTGCCGGAGCTGTAGAGTCGAGCGGCGCCGCGTTCGTAGGCGGTCTGGTAGTCGTCAAACTTCTCCCAGTCTGCTTCGCCGTGGGTGAGGAGGTCTTGCCATTGGAGGAAGCCGGAGGGTGCTTGTTCGCCGTTGGGGTTGAAGATGATGATGTTTGTCTTGGGGATACCGTTTTGTTCGGCCGCCTTTAGGATGTTTTTGTAGAGACCTGGTTGCACGAGGATGTACTTCACGCGGGCGATCTTGGTGGTATGGGCGAGCTCGTATTCGGTATAGGCGGGATTTGTGCCTGCATAGACGCCTCCAGCTGCTAGGACTCCGAGAAAGAAGATTGGGTAGTAGATGTCGTTGTGGCTGTGTATCGATATACATTCGCCTTTCTTCACTCCCAGCGCTTTGAAGCCCGCTGCGAGCTGGCGTACGATCTTCTTGGCTTGTCGTGCCGAGACGGATCTTTCTGGGCGCAAGGCATCGATGTAGATGGGCTCGTCCCAGTCGTATTCTACATGGTCGAAGGTCCAGGAGAGGATGTCCTCGTATGAGAGTGGAAAGTGTTCTTGTGCGAGGAAAGGCATCTGGGGTGGTGCAACAGGAGGGAGAGAGAGAGAGAGAGAGAGAACGAACGAGAGAAGACGGGAATACCGAGAGCTGTGAACAGATTAAAGAAGTTGTTCTACACCTACTTGGTAACTTGGTACGAGTCGAATGCAACATGTCAGGTACATAGCCGACATCGGTCCCAGCCTGTCAGCTTACCATCCGTGCGATTACACTTCCAGGATATGGACGACATTATGCGAGGCCAACAGAATGCCGTCCTGTCCTCGTCTGCAGCAGCAGTGTGTTCAGTCATGACGATGGTGGTGGGGGTTGGAGACTGGATGCCGTGTGAAGGATCATCAAGCTGCCACCGTGAAAGTGCCGAGATTGCCGAACGCGCAAGTTCCAACTTTCACCTCAGCGACAACATTACAGTCCGATTTCATACGTCTTCGTTGGGGTTGCCTGGACAACAGTTGGCTTTGATTAGTCTGTGCGGCCGATAGGAAGGCTTCTACTGGACACCGTGCGCAGGGCCGCGGCCAACATCATCTTGTGAGCGTGAACGGAGCAGTCTGATCCAGCCGAACGACCGCCCCGTGGCATGGTACACCATCCTTGAGGATTGCTTTGCAGGACGATAGACGCAACTTGCCCTCCATCGGCCCCATGAACAGGAGACGAGTCTTGAAGAACACGAAGGCGCAGAGTGAAAACGCCAGCAGTAATCAATGAAGCCTGCCGTCCATGATGGGATACGCGCCTACGACAGACCATACCTGCTTACCTGCAAGTCGTTCTCGGCAGGCACAACGCAAGCCAGGAAGTACGGCTCCGCTGAAGTGCCAGGTCGCTTAACACACCATGAGCGTTCAGCACGCACAGCGTCTGCGCAAGTACCTCAGCCTCATGGCTTCTGAGGCACTACGCCCCAGACGAGATGCATCTTGATACAACAATAGCGTCATGCTGTGGGTGCTATGAATTTCAGCGCTACACGAACGGTTGACATGTTTCCCCATTTCCCCGACTCTTCCTTTAGTGATTACACTATGCTCAGAGGATGGCCGATTTACGAGATGATGGTCATGATAATCCTGCTATCGCAGAAAGCAGAAGCGTTTCTCCAGTCGATGAGACAAACTCCCTGATAGAGCCAGTCCCACGCTCTGCCCATTCCTCAACAACCTCGATCTCGCGCTCGCGGGTGCTTTCTCCTCAGCAGACCGTCCCAGATCCAGCAGCTCAGCAGGTCGATCAATCTGCGAGTGTTTTGTTCAACGAACGCGACGAAGAAAAGCACTCATCTGGGACTGGCACTGCCTGGCATGGAGCTGATCTATGGACGCCTGTTGAGCTTCGCACTATCGCAGTACTGACATTCGTCGCCCTGTATGGATTGCTGATTGTGGCTCTTCTGGCCATGTTTATTGTGGACCGACGGAATCTAGGCCTCGCTACTTCGCGGCTCAGCTTGCACTACCTTTGGACCTATGGCCCAACATTAGGTACGTGTTCTTTATTTCGAATGACATTTGCTAACGATAGCAGTCTTGTCGATGGTCGCAACTTTCTGGGATCATATCGATTATCGAACACGACAGCTTATGCCATGGGCTATTCTGTGGCAGAGCGCCACTCCCGCATCCGAGACTTTACTTCTCGACTACACCACAATGGCCGATCATCTCGTTCTTTGGCGGTCTGCAAAGGCCCGTCACTTCCCGGTCCTGATATCGACAGCATCGACATGGCTGATCAAGCTACTGATAGTGGTCTCTACTGGTCTGCTTGTCTTGCAGGTCGAACAGCAGATGCATCGTGATGTGTCAATACAAGCACTTGACAAATTCGACCCTGCAGCATGGCGTCTGGATAGCAACCGTACAGTGCCCGCCATGTTTCCTTTCGGTGTCACAGACTTGAGCATTGCCTATCCCCCAGGAACGTCAGACCGCTTTGCTATTCCCGAGTTTCATCTATCTCAAGTTGGTATGATATGAACAGCACTGTGAAAGTCAGTACGTGCTGACTTCGAAAGCAGCACCGGCCAACGCCACCATCGAGACGCAGACCTACGCATTCGAAGGCAGCCTTGAATGTGAGCATGGAAATATCACTGCGTTCGATGACACTATGACCTGCACAAATAGCGGATCGTGCTCTGATGTCATGCCGGATCTTACCGTAGAGATGGCATCGTGCCAGGCCGGCGAAGTGGCCTGGCCAACAAACAGTAACGCACAGTTTCTCTATCCCTCCCAGAACAACTTATTCGCGATAGCGTTCACACAATCATGCAATACGTCTTCGGGCGAGTCAAGCGAACGACTCATTGTTGCGACTGGTCTTCTCAATGCAAGTCCGAATCACAGCGATGAGCCGCGGCGAGCAGAAAACCTTACAGTATGGGTTTGCAGGCCCCAGAATAGGATCACAGCTGCACACGTAGTCGTGGCTCCTTCAGGATCTTTATTCTCAGCAGTCTATGATACAAAAACGAGCATACCCGACACCAATCGGTACTCAATGCTCGAATGGGAATTGACAGAGAGAGTTTTGTCGTCCATCACCGATTCAGGTCACATCTTCGACCAGATATGGCAGAATAAGACAGACGTTCTGGCTGACCTAGATCGTACTGGCTCTAATGCCTCGATTGGGGGCGAGTCGTACAGCTGGGGACTAGATGCTTTCTTCAACCTATATGCGGCAACCATCAAGCCTGAACGGGTTGCCGATCTTCTCGATGCCGACCAAGTCTTACAGCACGCTCAATGGCTGTACAAGCTGTCAAGCGCCCAGGTAGCCAAGGAGAACCTGATGAGCTCCGGTGGTACTGACCAGCCCGGCGTGTTGACAACCTACGAGCAACGCTTGCGAATGCATGACCTGTCAACATACTGGATGTTTGCCGTGCTCTCGATACTTTTGCTGCTTGCCGTAGCGCTTGCCTTTGTTGCGCCCCGAGGTGTGGTCAGTGGTGATCCGGGACCAATCTTCAACCAAGCAGCAATACTAGCAAGAAGCGATCGCCTCAGGCATCGGTTGCGGACGGCGGGCACCGACTCCGGAGCGCAGCTGAAAGCACGACTCCACAGTCATGACTGTGCTACGGTAATCGATGCCGAGTCGTCGCCTCCATCGTTCTTCGTGCGTTTTCGTGGCTCGGACGCGACGGAACCACTGCTGTCGGGAGAAGATGAAAATGCCAATGAGATTCACTGGTGGCAGCCATTCTCGTTGTTGGCTTGGACCAAGGGAAGCGTCATCGTGATTCTGCTGGGGCTCGTTGTGGCTCTAGAAGTCCTTCACCAGCAGTCAGAGCAATATCAAGGGCTAGCGGACGTTGGCTCTACTCCAGGCACAGGCTCTCGTTACGCATGGCGATACGTACCCAGCACAGTCATGCTCAGCATCTCTATCATCATTGGCATGATGGCATCGGACTCAAAGGTTCTGCTTCCGTTCCACCAACTACGACACTGGCCATCAACAGCTGCTTCAACCCTGCACACGGACGAGCGATCCAGATTTGCGATTGTGTCGCTCGTAGCCGCTATCAAGCACAAGCACCTGTCGATTGTTGCTGTCATTGCCGCTACCATTGCCGCCTTTCCTTTGACCATCGTCTCAAGCGGTCTGTACGGCGTCAAACAATTCAACAGCACCATCCCCATCACCTATGCTATTGACAGCGTTATACATCTGCCATCTGCCGCGCAGTCAAATGCTTTCGATGAAGTATCTCCGCTAGACACCAGTACTACGAGTGTCGAGGTCGCACTGCTATTCAATCGAAATCTGACCACACCACTGTGGACTTATGACGATCTGGTCTTTCCTGAGATCACTTATGACTCGGTCGACCATGGCACCTTCGATATGGGATCGCTAGAGTCGCAAGGCGCTAGTCTTGTGCTACAACTTCCAGCATGGCGATCTTCGCTCGAGTGTGGACCGGTCGAACTCAGCGCCGGTGACCTGAGCTTCTACAACGATGTACGCTCTTCTGTGCGGGAAATCTCTGTCGCGATCACTGTAAGTCTCACATTTCACAAAAGGGCATTAGCCACGGCATGATTCTGCTGCAGTGGGCCTCGTGGCCATAGCTCTCACCAAATGCTAGAGCGAGGCTCAGCACCAGTCTCCAATTACTGATTCGTGATCTAGTATAACTCCTCACAGCCAGTGTGCGCCGGATACTTCACTTACAGTGACCGCCATGTCGCACCCGTGCCTATCGGCGATCCCTTCTACCTCACCTCGATGTCGCACTACGTTGGGGCGGACTATCCCTACCTAGTCCACGTCTACGGCACAATGCCAGAACTCGACGAATACCGCGCCAACAAGACAGCTCCCGACATGCGCGCCATATCCTGCTGCGCTCGCGTCGAAGAATTGCAAGTACGGACAACCTTCGACCTGCCATCGATGCGAATCACCCAAGTCGAGCGGGACGAGAGCACAAGCATCGATATCCCAGGGGGCAAGTCGCCCGTCAAGGCACGCGTCTTTGAGGCGTTAAAAGCTATTGTCGAAGACCTCTGGCCCACTAATACTGCCAACTACAGCGACGTCCCAGGTTTCTTCCGCGCTGTCCTCGCTCAGAATCCGGAGTTGACTATAGACGATCTGCTCGGGAGAGAGAATGCACCGCGCCTAGCAATCGGCTTGAATAGAGTGTGGAGCTCGATTTATCCACATCTTGCGAATCGCGTGGCGCGGTATCCACGATTTGCCAACGATACGGATGTTCCAGAGACTGTTGTTGGATCTGTCACACGGCTTGACCGCACTAGGCTGGTGCAGGATAAGGTCTCGACGCATCTTCTCTCGGCGCTTTTGGCTTTCATTGCGGTTTGTGTTGCGGTATCGCTTTGGTCAATGAATGTGCGGGAAGTTGTCCCGAAGAATCCGAGCAGTTTTGGGGCTGTGGCGAGCTTTTTTGCTGGGTCAAGGTTGTTGGATTTGGTTCCTGCTGGAGCTGAGTGGGATGGCAATGATAAGACGTCTCGTATGGGCAATTCCTTGCCGGACTCCGTGGTAAGTATGGGTTGGTGGGTCAATGAGGACGGGAGAAGATTTGGTATCGATGTGGGTAAGGCTGCTTGGGCTTGATGACTGTGCTGTGCGCTGCCACTGCTTCTAGCCATTGCCAACCGTGCAAATACACATATCCCTTACATTCCTGGCTCCACGTGGGCTCATGTTTCGGAGAGAATACGCATTTTGGTTGCCAGTGATCTCGCGGACCACAAGGGCACGATTCTTTTCGGAAGTAGATCCTGGTGACAGGGCTACTACCACCTCAAAGTAACAAGGTGCTTCAACGCAGCTTCTGAATGAGGAGAAATCATAGCCGACGAGCGTTCATCCTGGTGCAATATCTCGAGCCGCTTCTCGGCTACAGGCATCGGCTCACGCTGCTGCGGTGGCTGCTACAGATACGCGGGATCACGGCTCTGCACGGGCAACTTTGAGGCCTTCGATTGCAACAGAATCTTGAGTAGACGCCACGCCGATTCTCGCCAGTGGGCATATGTCGACGACCCTGCATGTCACCATGATAGCATGTAATTCCATCGACAGTCGGTAGCATACAGAACCATGGAGAAGCAGATACCAGCAAAGAGGACCGTCGTCGTTGAGCGAGTCGTGGGCTATTCCAGAATGCAAGTCCCGGCGATTCCGCTTGCGGCGGCTTTCTCGAAGATGTAGCGCACATGCGACGGCTCAAACCCGTCGTCGAAGTCCTGCGATTTGTTTGCTGAGGTTGTTGAAGTCATGTGTCTGAACTCAAGCTTCTTTGCTCAGCAATGCCGCTCCGATGGTACGCTCTCGCATAGCGTTGCGGTAGTCAGACAGCGCTCTGGTCACAGCGTGGCTGTCGGGGTATGTACACCTCAGCTCCTTGAGTAGTGTGTATGCGTCGGAGATGCCGTGGTTGGCAGCTTGCCTTTGATTCCTGGAGTAGAGCGGGTCAGTCGATATATTATGGATTGGGGGTTGCTGCAGAGACGTACATTGTCATGGCATGGGCTGCATGGCGTAATCAGCGTAGTACGATCGTTGGTCCAAGGTTGCGGTAGCCAGTCTGCCAACTTGAATACTACCACTTTGGTGTCGTCGGGGATCGATTTTATTACTATCTTGAGAGTCTTGTCGAAGCCTTTGCTTTTTCTTCTCATCTGATGAAAGCCCTCTGTACTGCAATCAGGGACTGGATCGCTGTGTGCCAAAACTTTCCAGTATAAGTTGACTTTTATACATTTTTGTACGGTTAGCTTCTTGCCAGCGCTTCTAGTTCCGTTTGTCTCGGGCACGTCACAGATAGATACCCACATATAGCTGCCAGTGTCGGGGTGGCCCTTGGGACAGCAATGAGTCGAGATTTCTCAGAGGTGCTACTTGGTCCTCGGTCATGTGAATAGCGACGCCCACGAACCGAATTGGCAGCTCTCAAGCAGAGATGTATCAGCCATGCTCGGATAGTTCTGCAGCAACTTATTTTCGAGAATGTAGACTGTGAAAAGACGCATGCTGGGCACTCATTCGCTGCGGGACACAAATCATTACCATTATTCGACCTCCGACACATAGCTCGTAGTTCCTGAACGACTCAGCGCAAAGAAATTCTCACGTCCTCGTATTCGACCCTTCTGCACCGACTATGACAGACCCGGCTGCTCTGTCGCCGCCTTCGAATCTGCCGTCACCCAGAGATCTCTGGCATCGATCCCGACCAAGCGATTCGACCAATGGACGTGCTGTTGACATCCCCAAGCAGTACTCATCGCGTCTTGTCCCGGCTGACTCGCCGCCTCTTTGTCAGGCGGGATTTGGGAACTCCGGATCAAGCGTGTTCAAATTCAAGAACAAGAAAGTGCCGGTGTCTTGCTTTTCGATCGCAGGGTCAACTTGCGTGCCTCCAAAGGCTTCGAAAGCCACGGGCGATAGTATCTCCTCGAGGTAAGGCAATGCCCAATGGAGCGTGATGGCCCTGTATGATGTATGACAGCTGAAGTGGCTCAAGCCAGTGGCGCTTGTTGAGAAGCGATGCTCTAGGAACGGCGCGCGCTGCAGACATAATTCATTGTCGCGTATGAAGCATGAATCAATCGGCCTGCGAAGGTAAAAGCAGACATTGCGAAGCGCCTGGTAGTCCACACGAGATGTAACGCTTTTTGGGTCAATCTAGCTCACAAGCGGTTTCCCATCGCAGTGATAAGAAGACGAAGCACTTGACGGCAAAGAGCGTCCTTAGTCATAACTTATGACTAGAGACCCCCCTAACACAGCCCTTCATAGATATACTGCAAACGCGCTAGTCGGAATCTAGTCAAGACTCCTATAGTTGCGACTCTTTGATACTAAATATCTCGCGCATTTCATCGCTACACACAAGTAGTAGTCGAGCGTTCGACTGCACGGGGAGCGGTACCCTGCATCTTCCGAACGCGAGCTGATAGTAGCATGTCAATGTCGCGATGTAGCTGTGTTGTTGTGATGACACGAATCTCGAATTGAAGAGGCGTGCCGCGTGCATGGTGGATGTCGCCCTGTCGTTCAGGCGTGATGATGTACAAGGGCACTCTGCAGGCCTCAGGCGTCCAATGAAGTCGTCCAATGAAGCCCGTCCACGCGGCGCAGTGGGACTGGTATACGAATGAGGGCCCGGGGGATGTCGCTACCCGGTGCTGGTTTTGCTTTGATGAGCGTAGGAGATCCGACGACACCTGCAAATGGTGCTGCTGGCTGGCGGCGCAGTGCTCCCTTCGACGACAAGACACGGTGAAAAGTGAATGCAGACGGTCTGGACAGAGAACAGACGACGACACACGGTGGATACAGAGTGGCGGGATGGTTGGTGGCTGGAAGTTTGGTTGCTATGCGAATTAGTTAGCGTTGTTTTCGTTCCATTCGAAGCTAAATCCCGGTCCGCTCGGTGCATAACCTGGCGTCTCCTCTCCTCTCACACGCGCTGCCATCTACATTCCTCAACCACGCTTCTGCACAATTGCATTGTCCGTCAGCAGCACCCCCTCGTCATCTCACCCATTGGCCACGTACAAGAGCAGGCTGCGACGCAAGCTGGCAATCTCACGCCGCTCCTCCCATCTCTACGTAGTCAATCGACTTGCACCGCTACCCAGCTCTGCTTGTCTGCTCTTACATCTTCGTGTGTGAGAGCCTTCAAGACGAGCACCGCTCGCCACACTGGATTACGACGCCCGAGTACCGTAAGAACACGCCCGTGTACACGGCAACGATGAGAAACACGCGCTGACACCACCCACAGAGTCCCGTTCAGCGTCTTTCCATCCACCTACCGAGACCAAGAGACGTCAGAGACCACTGAGGTCAGGACTGACGAGCGTGTAACTGTCCAAGGCGCTGGACGGGAAGATCGTAAGGACCGACTTACCTCACAGACCGGCCCTTCCCGTCAAGACGACCGCTACCGCGAAGACATCCGCATCTCAGAAACCGACCGCTACCGCACGGGTCGTGACAACAGAAGAGAAGACTTCCGCGACGACAACCGCTTCACAGGCATCGGACGCAACCAAGACCAGGCACGCGTCGACTCTCGTGTAGACATTGACATCAACCGCAACACGTGAGTCTCCCTCCGCTGTCCTTCTGCTTGTTATGCCCGCCTCAGGCAGGCAGACCGGCAACTCCACCCTCACCCATGTCTCGGCCAGCACACCCTTTGTGTCCCCTGGCGATGCTTGGCAAACACGCTATTGCCTAGCTCCACTTAGTTTGTTGTCGCTCGAGCAACGATGCCCGTCTTCCTTACCGCTCCTCTCATCCCCTGCTGTCTTTCGTCAGCTCTTGGACGCACTTCCTTGCCTTCATCATATCATCGTGTCACCGGCTGACACTCTGTCCTCTTTGCAGCTACCGAGAGCCATACCAAAGGTACTCGGACGCACAGATCGACGTACAGGACCGCGTCTACGACCGCGAGTACCCAACCCGCCACACCCCGGCTACGCAGATCGACTACGATACTCAGATTGACATCAACGAACGCGAGTACCGTAACCGCACCACCCCATTTGTCGAGGAGCACCGTACCTCTCGTGAGTGGCAGGACAAGTCTACCTACCCACGTGAAAGCGCAGCAGACGGTTACGCCGAGCGTGAGCCTGTCCGCTTCGAAGAAAGAGTAACAGTCGACGACCGTACCGTCGACGCTCCATCTCAAGTCCGCCACAAGCGTGACATGGGCTATTACGACGACGAGGGCCACTACCACAGCTTCCGTCAAGGTCTTCACAAAGCCGCCGACCGCATCATCCACCCGTTCGAAAGCCACGACCGTCGTCACCACCACCACTCAGAGGGACGTGTCGAGCGTGAAGACGTTGTTGTCAAGGACCGCGAGATCACCATGAGCGCACCAAGATACGACGGAGGCGAGCGCTCCTACCGCGCTGAGCGCCGTGGTGTGCCAAACACCATCACCATCCCATGTCACCATATCCGCATTGGTGACTTGCTCATCCTCCAGGGTCGTCCCTGCCAGGTCATCCGCATCACCACTTCCGCGCAGACTGGCCAGCACCGCTACCTTGGTGTTGACCTCTTCACGAAGCAGCTTCACGAGGAGTCGTCCTTCGTCAGCAACCCAAGCCCATCGGTCGTCGTCCAGAATATGATCGGCCCGATCTTCAAGCAGTACCGCGTCTTGGACATCCGTGACGACGGCCGCGTCGTTGCAATGACCGAGACTGGCGATGTCAAGCAGGGCCTCCCAGTCCTTGACCAGAGCGACCTCCTCAAGCGTCTCCAAGAATCCTTCGACAACGGCCGTGGCAGTGTCCGCGTTCTCGTGATTAATGATGACGGTCGCGAGCTTGCCGTCGACTACAAGGTCGTTCACGGCAGCCGTCTGTAAACCTGTCATTGTGAGTTTATTCTTACCACCTTGATTGTTCTCGGCATGCTAACGAGATTGGTAGTGTGACAGTGGTACGTGGCCTGCGTAGCATAATGCCGGAATGCAAAGAGAAAAGAAGAATCGACTTGATGGGGGCCTACATTGGGATATCCTCTTCTCGATGTACCTTGATTGGAATGTCCTTTCGCATGAACAAGACATAATGGGTCACGAGGCACTGGCGTCTTCGGGTGCTACTGCTTCTTGGGACGACTAGTGGGGATGGCCTGGACAGATTGTGAATAGTGCGTTTACCATGAATGAAATGCGTTGTCTAGAAGCTCAACTTTCTCTCTCACCTGTCGCCCAATGGATTGCGGTCCGACTTCACTGCAAGCTTCCTCCCGAGCGATGATGACGGTCCTGTAGGTGGGGTAACCATCGCTGAACCAACCTCGTCCCTACCGAAGCGCAGGTACAGGACATATTGCGACTCAGTGATTCCGCTGTGAGCTATTTCACGTAAGTGATATTTGCCTTGACTGCATTTCCATTCCTATCTCGTATCGTAGCAAAAGAGATCCACATACACACCAACAGCAAGGACAAGAACCATGGGCTCCCTCGACCAAGACACCTCCCTCGACTGCCCCTCTCTCCCTCCTTTCCCTTCCAACGTCCCCACCGCTCCCCTCCTCCGGATCAACCTCCCAAACCTCCTCGCCAACGACGCCGCCGAAGAAGAGAAACTCTGGCGCGCCTGCTGCGACCTCGGCTTCTTCTACCTCGACCTCCGCCATGGCACCAACCGCTCCGTCGATGGCGATGGACTCCTCGCCAGTGCCGAGGAATGCTTTGATTTAGCGGAAGACGTCTTCAACCTCCCAATCGAAGAAAAGCAGAAATACGACCTGATGGGGCAGGGCTCATATTTCGGATACAAAGGGTACGGAAAAGGCGTGGTCGACAAAGCCGGGACGCGGGACCGGAATGAATTTTGGAACATTTCGAAAGATGATATTTTAGGTGTGGGGGAGAGGTTGGCGAATCCGGAGTCGCTTGCTACGGAGGAGGCGAGGGAGAAGGTGAGGGCTTTTATGGTTAGGAGTCGGGGGATTGTGGAGCTGGTTTTGGAGAGGTTGAATCGGAGGTTGGGGTTGGAGGAGGGGGTGTTGTGGGGTTTGCATAGGGTTGGGGAGAGGAGTGGGGATCTGGTTAGGTGGGTGAGGAGTCCGCCGCAGGATGAGGATGATCGGAAGTTGGCGTTGGGGGAGCATACGGATTTTGGGAGTGTGACGGTGTTGTTTAATCGCCTGGGAGGGTTGCAGGTGCTGCTGCCGGGGAGGGAGGAGTGGGCGTATGTCAGACCACTGAGAGGGCATTGTGTGGTGAATTTGGGGGATGCGATGGTGAAATTTGTGAGTCTTTTGGTTCGGTTGTTTGGCTGTGGTGGTGGGGTGGGCTGACTTGTTGGAACAGACTGCTGGTGTTTTGAGGAGTAATCTGCATCGCGTGGTTAATCCTCCTGGTGAGCAGGGTGATCGGATCAGATACAGTCTGGTGTACTTCAACAGACCTGAGGACGATGTTATTTTGAAGGCACTGGATGGGAGTGCATTGATTGATGAGAAGAGGGAGGAGGCAGGCTTTGAGGCGGGCGAAGAGATTAATGCTAAGCAGTGGATTCTGAATCGAGCTATGGGTCGACGAGTGGGTGGGGACTGGAAGAAAGGGCAAGGCACTGATCAGAGCCGGATCGAGAAGAGGGATAGTGGTGTGAGGGCGTCGTAGGCATTTCTACGAGATGGATAGTAACCACTGCAGCTTTGATGCAGGTCCAACCTCATCACGGCGGTGATGATCAAGAGCACCAAGCACTTCGACGACCCTGAAATCAAACATTCGCCCATTCGCCCTTGTTTCTCTCCGTTGCCGCATCGGATCACAACACAGCTCAGCTCCTGCTATTACCAGAGCCTCACCACTAAGCTCAGCCTGAAGTCTAATCGTGTCAAATGCAAGCTGGTCAGCATTTTGTCCTCAACACATGACCCACTACCAGCAAGAACTACGGATAGAGTTCAGAGGAAATCGTAAAAGTGCAGTCTTCCTCTCCCCATTTCTTCTTTCTTTCCTCTACCACCACATGAGAGGAGAGGTCGTCTAACGGCAAGATGCTGAGGGGCCCTAGCTGTCTCATTCTTTTGACATGCGAAGGGTGGCAACCGTCCGCCAGTACCATTCAACTCAGAGATGGAGGTTCAATTCCTTCCCACTCCAACGCGACACATCTTTTTCATCAGCTTGTTGGCCTGGTGCCGGCTTCTGGAGAAGAAGTTCCAGTACCCCTCTAGTCTTGTTCCTCATGGTGCGTGTGCCATCTGCTGTTCTGTCTGCGTCGTCCGTAATGTTGTCGCTGTCGTCGCCTCCTCTACCCTGTCTCCGCTCCGTCGGCGCCCGCTTCTGCGGCCGAACTGCGGGCGTCTGCCGCTTCGTCAACGCGACTTCGTGATCTGACCCTGCAGGAGCATGTGGATGCACTTGGCGTTGATCTTTCCTGTAGAGCTTTGCGTGATTACTGTGTCGTGTGTGTTGCCATAATCGCCTCTGGTATTCTCACAACATCTTGCCATGCCATCCATCCCTACACTACCAATCACCACGATCTGGCACCGACCAATCTCGGTCGCATCGCCCTAATTGCACGAAAGCCACGAGAATAGAATCTAGACCGAATGGGCTAAAGGCACTGCCCGGCTGTATTGTGTCCTACGAGACACGCATGCGATCAAGACTTCCCGCCCAGCCTCGCCAAAAATGTCCGACAGTGAGCGATCCGACTCGAGCTCGGAAGGCGAAGACGTCACAACCACCGGCCTCATCGCAACGCGCGCCAAACGTGCGACTGCCGGGAACCTCTATGCGACATTAAGAGCGAATCTCGACGACGAAGAGCTGCAGAAGGAGCTGCTAGCCGAAGACGAGGACGATCAGGGCGAATATGAAGCATCCGACAAGGAAGATGACGATGCTGCCATGGACTCGTCCAGCGATGAGGAGGATGCTGGACCTCCGAAAGAGGGTGATCAAGAGGATCTGGAGGGCGAGAAGGCACTGAAGCGCGCGGAGAGGGCAGAGGCCAAGAAGAAGAGGAAGATGGAGGAAGCCAAGATGCGAGTGCCTGCCTTTGCGCGAGCGAAGAAGCGGGTCAAGCTGGCAGACGATGTCAAGGCAGACGACGGCAGTGCAACAAAAAGGCCCAAAAAGAAGAGCGAGAGGTCAGACTGGAGACCAAGTGATGCAGATGCGCCTATCCGCCAGTCATCACGCGCGGCTGCGGTCGCCAATAGGGAGATAGTGCATGCCAATCTGAAGGAGTCTCTGGTACGCTCTGAAAAGCAAAAGAAGGTCATGGCAAATCACCAGGCGAGAGAGCAGTTCAAGAAGCGCATGGATTTGACACAAGAGGAGCGACTGGCCAAGACAGCGAGGATCGAGAAAGAGACAGCGCGAGAGTTTGGTAGATGGGAGAGGGAAGAAGCTGAGAGACAAAGAATACGAGACGAAGCGCTCGCAGCCAAGAGGAACAGAGGTCTTGAAGGGCCTGTCATCCGATACTGGAGCGGGAGCGTGCTGTGGGAAGGTGACAAGATCAAGAGGAAGAGGTTGCATGGCAGCATCAACGTGGACGAGATCAGCGACGAGTCCACGAAAGCGGCTGATGCGATCAGTACTGACGGCGACGAGTTGAACAACGCTTTCGCCGACTTCACTGCTGGCAAGCCGACAGATACCGCGCCAACTTCCAAGTCCGGCTCTGGACCAGGCACACCAGGCCTCACAGCGCCAAAGAACATAGCCCCTGCAGCAACCCAGGCGCCATCACAACAGCATCAGCCACCTCAAGCACTCCAGGGCCAAGCGCATTGGTTGGATGGCATTGACCAGTATGCATCTGAGCAGCCCGAACCAGTCCCTGCCGCGACATTATCTCAGACCGCTCCAATGCCTCTACAGCCGAATCCTTACACGGCAAGTGCATCTTCCAACAACGCCGCGCCTGTACAGCATCCGCCTCTACAGCCCATATCCCCATATCCACCGCTGTCAGCAGCGCAGAGCAGCTTATCACAGTTTGCTCCGACTACGCAACCATACCAAGCTTGGCCATCAGGGTTCCAAGAACCACACATTAACCAACAACCATCATCATATAGCACAGATCCACCTCCGCCTCTACCAAAAGAGCAAGCACGGCGATCTCTGGTCATCCTCGAGCAATTCGAACATCTGGAAGTGCCCACAGCCAGCAGACGCAGCACAAGTAAGACTTCAAAGGACACTACGACAGACCCCACGCCCGTTGCATCTACACTCCTCCCTGAATCATATCCGACCTTCACGCCAGACGAGACTCGATACCTCGTCAACAAGAAATGGAAGAAGGAATTTCCAGCACCCCCTGAAAAGACCAAGTGCGCGCTCACGGCGTGGCCAGCAAAGTTCAGAGACCCTAAAACGGGGTTGTCGTATGCGGATCTGCAGCAGTATAAGATGATACAGAGACTGTTGATGGGTGGTTGCCAGTGGAGCTCGCTCTTGGGCGCGTGGGTTGGGCCGTCTTATGGGGATACTGGGAGGCCGGCGAAGGGCGTGCCGGATGGGTTTGGGGTGCCTCTTGAGGAAGCTGGTGTGGGTCAAGATATTGCGGGAGATACGAAGATGGAGGATGTTGAATGAAGAGGAAGGGAGCGGTGAGCTATGAAAGCAGCCATAGCGGTCGAAAAGCATTCGTCGGACGGCATCAAGAAACGCTAGGCAGAGCTGCTTGAGGTCCTTAAAAATTGCTTACATCCCAGGAGAGCTGGAAACGGCAACAGTGAACCATGACAACCTTTATCGGTGCAACCAGTTCCTCACCACCAACCTCATATCGATCCCTAGTCCTTCACAAACCAGTAGGCACCCTCCTTCGCCCACTCCTCCTCTCCATCATAGTACTTGAGATCGCCAAACTTGATACTCCATCCCTCTACATCGTGGACACGCGGCTTGCGCGACGCTTTAGGCGCCTCAATCCGCCACCTTGTGACGTGCCACGGAGCAATCACCATCTTCTTCATGTGACGACCCGCTTGCGTCATGAACCTGCTCACATTCATTTCGATCTGCGCCTGATCCCGTTTGTAGCAGTCGTTGCAGCAGAGGTCGATTTGGGAGGTGTCGAGGCTCCAGTATAGGGGTTCATAGGACTTCAATACGGAGCTGGTGGCAGACTTCGGCGAGGCCTGGTGGATCTGATTGATGGCCAGAGGATGTGGAGGGATTCTTTGTGGAAGTCGTAGATGATGTTGCGGACTTCTGCTGGGAGGGAGAGGAGGTTGTGGGGCCGGGGGGGGGGGGTGCGTGTTCGTGTTGGGAGAACTGGGGAAGTGTTGGGACGCTGGCACTGAGTGTGGAGGGGAAGGAGGTACCTCGTTACTGCCTGGTATTGTTGTGCTGGTGATTCTGGAGTGGATTGCGCCCATTTTGATTGTGAAGGGTGTGTGCAGGGACGTGTATCAATGTGAGAGTTGAGGTTGAGGTGGTGGTAGTTGGAGCCGCTGAGCTTGGATCGGTCGTGTGAGCAGCGAGTCGCAGCTCTCAAGTACAAGACCACAACGTCACGAGGTCTACTGCTTCATATACTTCAGGGCAACAACCTCCACTCCCACTTCGGTGCTCATAACGGCCATCACATGCTCCTCGAGCAAATGCCGGCGCCTCTGTCCCTCTTGCCGATATGCTACGCTCTAGTGTGAGGCGTTCTGTGCAAGGAGTTCAGCATTACATATCCTCTCGATGACATGGACCATGCCGTGAAAGCCGATGGTACAACGGATCCACCTTGGGTCGCATCATTGGCGGTGGCTCAAGCAAAGGGGGCTTCCTTCGCCAGTCACCTTCGGCGCCCTCCTCATCACTTCACCTGGCCAAGCCCCAGTCGCCAGCAGGCATGGTGGAGATCGACGAGGACATCGCGCCAATAGACTGGCTGGTCACCAATATCCAAAGCAGCGAGCATAACGAAGGATCAGTACCGCAAACCACGACTGCTGAGATCTCGACCGTCTCTGTTGAAAAGCCCCGACCCATCAAAGGCAGCACCACCTTCGAGAATCTCCCTGGCGAGTTACGCAACCGGACCTACGATCTCTCGGATTGCCTTCGCTAGTGGGAATCGCAGAGAGTGGCCTCCTCCAGGTCGACCGTCAACGGAGATGTCCCTCCAGAGACCGTCCACCATGGCGACTGCGTAACCCGGCAATCTCACGATTTTCCTACCCATTGTCGCGCTGCCTACCTTGTCGTCAATGGGAAGGACATGATCACTGATTGTTGCGGTACGCAAGACCCATTCTTCTTCCATAGCGCCAGACTGATAAGCAGCAGGTCATTGCCTAGTCCCGACATTCTCACGCGTGCCACCGACCGGTTGCGGCTTGAGTTTCCGTGCAATCAATCGAGGATGCAGGATCAACTACCATGAAGCTACAGTAGCCCAGCCGTTGCTCACGCGCCAGCATGTTCACCAGAGAAGAGACCTTGTCGATCTTTTATGGCGACCATACTTTCGTGGCCAGGCTCGATGGTGATGTCAAGCAGCTTCTTCAGTGGCTCGATATCATCGGTCCGGCAAACGCTCGTCTGCTCTGCAGACTGTACTTGGTCTATAGCAAGATATGTATCACGCGAGCTGGCAGACGCCGCAGGCCATGGCTGGCTTGCATCTCATTATGGAAAAAACCTCGAACACAGCTAACACACAGTCTGACAGAATTAAGACTTGGGTACATCGACAAGGAACTCCGACGTGAGCTGCAACCTCGCGGCCTTAACGTCGATCCGAAGGCTGAAGTGCTCAAGCTCGTAAGCATGCAGTTTCCTTTCCGATACGATGAGATCTCCATATTGGTCGAACTGGATAGGTTGAGGGCACTCGAGCAAAAGGCCCAGACATAGAGTGCAAAGAGGAAGACGAATTCTGGGCATTCCGCAGTCTGGACGAAAGAGCTGAACGCGGGTCATGCGGTTGGAGCCTTGTAAGGCTCCGGCGTGATGGGAACGGCATTGCCGCTCAAAGGCGGGTATTCTGCACAGCACACTGAAGACACACCCTGGTCATTACTACCAGACGGGAAATGTGGATAGCGTCGCAGCGCACGAAGACCTGTATGCAGCATGGCGATGTCGCCGCGCACTCGGAGGCTCCTTGATGGTGAAGCTTTCACTTGTCATAGATCTTGGACAGACTGTCTGCGTGTTGCGCTTCTCACTTATGTTCTAGAAGCCCGAACATGATTGATCAACAGCAGAGCTGCAGTGTGGTGAGTAAGCTTCGCCTAATCATTCACCTATCAATTTTTTCTTGGCATTGCAGCCAGTGTCTGATGTCAGTATGATCTTCGCATAATGAGGCGCAGGCCTCTGATGTATTCACGGATCCGTTGAAATCGGTATCATTGCCTAGATTATTGTTGAAAGACAAGCCGCGTCAACACCGCAGCAGCATGTGAAACTGTATTACCGTCGGGTAGTGCATACGGGAACACCCCGCAGTCTGACTGCAGGCACAGGATTCGGTCAGTACAGATAACCTCTGTCACGAACCTCATCTGCCGTCCCACAATTTCACGCTTCTCCTAGTCTGTTCGGGATCGGCGATCCAGCATTGTCCGCTATCGCCCGGAGACCATGTCGGGCACCGAGCAGTTCAGAGAAGCATACAATGCCTCAGCAGCTACCTACAACGATTATGGCTCCACACCGATCGGGCAGCTCGAGTCTCAGCTCATCAGAAAAGCTCTCGGCGACTGCTCTGGCCTTACCGTGCTGGATCTTGGTGGCGGTACGGGTCTACGCGCTCGTGAAGCCGTTGAGCTAGGTGCCGCGAGAGTAGACGTCGTTGACATCTCCCACGAAATGCTGAAGATCGCTCAAAGCCTGGAGCAGGACCCAACACATTCCGGCAGAATGCGATACTTTGAGGCAGACGTGTCCAAGCCGCTGGACCTGGCGGAGCAGTATGATGTGGTGATGGCGAACTGGACCTTTGCTTGTGCACCGAACATGGAGGTGTTAGAGGGCATGTTTGCGAACATCGCAAGGTATATAAAGCCAGGTGGCAAGTTCGTGGGTGTGCGGGATGCGGATGCGGAAGGGTTGCAGGCTGTCTTACCGAAGTACGGTGTTTCCGCTGAGAATGTAGAGAGGATTCCTGGAGGTATAAAGTACCTTGTCGTGGTTCACAGCAAACCACAAATTCAATTCGAGGCGACATCGTTGGATGCGGTTCGATCAGGATCCCCGGCCATGTACGAGCGATATGGACTCAGGGATGTCCGAACAGTGCCTTGTAAAGAGGCTGAGATGGTGAAGCGTGAGCCTCAGTTTTGGGAGGATTTCTTGGTGAGCCCAGGAATAGCAGTCGTGGAGGCGAGAAAAGTATGAGATCGACCAGATGTTACTGGCCCCAGCGGGATAAAACGCAGAGTGCTGGTACACATAGCTCGTACCTCTTGATTAGACATTACTATTTTTCAATCAGCCCAATGCTATGCAGAGCCGAGTCGTCGCTCTTGAAAAAGCACTTGTAAGGAGCATTTTGCTGTCGTTTAGATGTTCCCCACTCGAGGCTCACCAAACCTCGCAACGAAGTTATCCGCCTTCGTGCGCTTCTTACCAACATGTACAGCTTTCGCGGCATATCTCATATACACAGCATGTCTGCCAAGGTTTTGTCAGCCACATTTCTCAACCCAACAAGAATGGTCAACTCACAGAACAGCCATGATGAAAAAGAACACTGAGGGCACCCAAGCGCCATCAGACGCCCATCTATCATAAGTCAGTAGTTGCTCATGCTTTTCCATCGCTGTGCTCAGAATTCACTCAAAGAACATGGCCGTCAATGTTCCCGTTACAACATATCCACACAGTAGCAGAATCGTCATCACGAGTGCATAGATCGGGCTCAATACCCAGAAACGGCAGATGAAGATGTCAAGGAGTGTCCAGAGGAAGCCCCAGCAGGGGACTGGCATCATTGTGGCCCAGCCAGTTCTGCTCGTTCATTAGCGCTGTTGCGGAGTCAAATGCGTTCCAGATCCGCTCCTGCGCACCTACCCATATGAGTAGTCGTTATTAGGAGCGTTGGCTGAGGTGAGGGCGTTCACAATCACGGTCGCTATGACAGTCGCCGTTGATCCGAGGAGAAGTATGGTCAAGCAGTCGCCTGGATTGCCCACGCCATGCCAGCTTGAGAGCGTTCGAGCTGAGTTGCAGCGACAGGCTTCGATAACCATGTTGCGGTGTGCGTGGTGGTCCTGATTGATCCCGAACAAATGTGCTGGTGTACCCCACCCGACTGACCCAATTTCAAGTCGTTCAGTGCCAAATGATAGCAAAATGTAGATACCCAAGAAAGTTGATTATGTGGTTTTTGGAGAATCACCAACTCTGACACGAGTGGTGGTTGCGGAGGGGCAATTCATTGTCTGAACGTGGCGATCATGACGGCTGCCGAGACGCTGGAATGTGGCTATGCGAGCTGAAAGCTTGGCATGTGCAACCAGAAGGCGGTCCGGTGGGAGTGAGTCTTGGTGCCTGATGGGAGTCGCCGGGTTGGGCCAAGGCAAAGAAACATGCACCTGTGTGCCGATCACCTTTGCTGTCTCTCGTGATGCACGTTGTCCGGTGGTATCATATTCTGACTCTTCTACAATCCTTGAGTCTTGTTGTATCGCCTCGCGGCCCCGAGGGTGCACAATGTCTGATCGCTACATCTTCAGCGCAAGTTGCTGAAAGCTACACCGAGAACTCGTTCCCGCGTTGCGCAGTTGTCGTTTCCTGGAACTGGGCGAGCGCAGAGATGGGCAGGTCGATCGAGAGCCGACACGGTCAGGATCGCGAAACGTCGGCGGCGTGTGTGCAACGCAGGTGGGATGACAAGACCAGGTGAATGTTTGGAGCTGATGCTTAGGCAAGAACGAACCTGGAAGGCTTTGGAGTCTCGGACAAACTCGTCCCGAAACGGTCCAAGCGGGGTTATTGAGCCTATTGTGCCCTGCAGGTTCTCGTGCCCACATCCTGTATGTAGTAGTATAGGATCCTATGATTGAGGAGATCTCCTACCTGATATAGTGGTATTGGCGGGATAAGGTGTCTGCCATGCAAGTACTGACTTCGCCGGTGCTAACTCGCCTACTGCAATGGCTTCAAAAAGAAATAGCGACGGCAAGGTGCTATAGGATGAAGAACAGGTGACAGGATCTCCGTGCACAGGCTACAGGGATGGGGCACGAGTACCCGCAAGGAGTAAGCACTTCTCTCGTATCCACCGGGAGGCCGGTGCGGAGTGCATATTGCATGTCGGCTCCAAGAGAGGTCGACATCATGTCAAAATATCGTGGTCTCGACATTGCGTCGGCCCTCAATCGATCACTATCACCAGTGAAGGCGCCCTCGAGAGAACAATGGCGTCAGCAATGTCGACATTGGCCTTGGCTGCCACCTTGAACGCAGCCTCTGCTTTTGCGGGAGCAAGCAGTGGCGATGCTATCCCACTCAGCATTCCAAGCAGTGCAGAGGGAGCATCGATCAAGCATTCGCCGTCATACACTTCGTTCTCCTTCGAGCCGGCCTTTTGGGTGGAATTCTTCGGCAACTTTACTGAGCCCAATGCCTTCACCTTTGGTGCTATCAACACGCTGATTGAGCATGGCCTCCGACCGATCATTCGGCCGGGCGGTATTACCATGGACAGCTTCATCTTCGAGCCGTCAGCAGGCGATCCAGTGAGAACGACCAGTCCGTCGGGCGGCGTGTACCGAACCACAGTCGGACCTGCATACTACAAGAGCTGGTCCAATTTCCCAAACGGTACTGACTTTGTGTCAACTCTTAACTTCGGCAATGACAGTCTTGATATCGCTCGAGACTTGGCGGTTGCCTCCGTCAAATATCAGCCGGACCTGATCAAGTACTTTGAGCTTGGCAACGAGCCGACGAATTACAGTCCAGCGAGATGGGCGAACAGTACCGCCAACTATGTGAAGCAGTGGCAGAATTGGACCGCCGAGATCGATGCAGCTGTGGGCGGTGAAAGCAAGGGTGATTGGTGGGCCAGTTCAGCAACGACGGATGAAACATCGTTGCACGTAAGACCTGCTGATCTCATTCCCGCCGGCATCAACTCGGGAGGGGAAGTCGCGCAGTACTCCATCCATAGTTACGCCTTCGCTACCTGTGACTCTAAGAGAGCGGCGCTGGCCACAATCGAGAACATTCTCAACCACACTGGCCTAGTCGAATATGCAGACACAGAAATTGGACCATCTGCACAAGCCGCTCTGGACTCCGGCAAGCCATGGATCATTGGCGAATTCAACTCCATTGCTTGTTCTGGACAGCCGAATGTATCCGATACATTCGCGCAAGCGTTGTGGGAGGTGGACACTGAGCTAATCTATGCGGTTCGAAATGCTTCAGCCACATATCTACACCAAGGAGCCACCCTAGTCTTTCAAAGCAATCAACAGACCAACAGCGCCGGTGATGATGGCACGCCTGGCTATTCCACATACTCGATGCTCTATCCCAGAGCAAGCTCTAAGCGAGGGGAGCAGAGAACGCTTCCTGGCTTTGCCGGAATTCTCTTCCTGGCCGAGGCGTTCGCGGTACAGGACACTCAGGTACGAGCTTTGGAAACTCCCGAAGGCCTGAGTGAAGATCATTTCTCGGCTTATGCGTTCTATCTCGGTGATCGCCTTACCAAGCTGGCTCTCATCAACATGAAACCATATTACGCCAACTCTACCAGCGACTATGCAGCATCTTTCAAGATCCCACGCCAGAACAAGTATGGCCGCTTTTTTGATGGTAAGAAGGCGTACGCTAAGAGACTGACGGCGCCACACGTTGATGAGAAAGACTCAACAAAGGTTACATGGGCTGGCCAGTCTTTCAAGAATGGTACTTCTGTAGGCGAAGTTGCGATCGAACCAATTGGCAAAGACGATGTCGTGACCGTCAGAGGAAGCGAGGCAGTCCTGATCTTCTTCGACTAGGACGAGTGCTACGATCTGGATTCGCCTCCGGGTGGCAATTTCCATAGCAGCTGGTTGCACTCTGGTCCATGGCGGCATTTGCGGGTCTCATGTGGCAGAACAACAGTACTGACGAACGACAATAGATTACCATTGAATTGGATATCATCTCACGCATACGTTTACTTGATGTTGTACGGCATGTCTCAAGCGAAGAGGAGAGAATCGATGTTTTCGGGTATTAGATCAGCCCGCCAAGCGGTGAATCATGGGATAGGGCATCTTTCATCCGAGCTACAGAGCACCTTGAGCGTTGACGTCAATTGACCATTGGTGGCACTACGACCTACTCTCTGACCGCTGTAACATCGTCATGGTCAAGAGACTGTGTCCAATGTCGATGCATGGTGATGCCTCGACCTCCAACGCATAGCGTGCTGACACACTCAGGACACTACTCTACTTCCCTGGTGTCGGTCCGAACGATCAGGAGTGGAGCTCAAATGCAACACTCTACGCAGCAAAAGACGCCGAGGTGACGATCTGCTTCCTAGCAGCAAACGAGGTCAAGTACTACTATCTTGTTTACGACCCTGACGATGACGACACGCTCTTATTGTCCTTGTAGTCGCTGGCGCTGGCCTCATTTCCACTGGAAATTCCTTCGAGCTCATTGTGGCTTTCGTCTCGAAGTGAAATTCTCGGCTGAGGAAGCTGTAGGCGCAGTACGTACCCCACGGCTTGTACCAGATTTAGCGATCCTCGTTCGAAGCTCAAGGTGTCGAAACTAGAAGCACAAGAAGGACACTCTCTCGACTTCCAGCCAGCTTCTCGAGCAAGCGGAGCCGTTTGAGGCGGCCAGTCACGAGTCGCTGCCGTTTGTCCCCCAGTAATCATTACCTTGACCGCGTTCTGCGAGTACCCGGCGGCACTGGTCACTGATGCAATTGAGAACATTCGCGCTGGACATGCCAATGGGGAATGTTCTATAGTGCGGGGATCAGACAGTATTGGACCCCTGTGTAGCATTGCATTTTGCGCATATGTAAAGGTAACGGCATGCTTCGCCAAACTTCATGCAAAGCAGAAAGACCAGTGCTACTGGAATCCAACCAGCTCTTCAACCCAAGCAAACAGACCCGCACGATGCAGGACAGGCCGTCCCTTCCCAAGCTTCAACCCCGTTTGCTCAAGCCAGGGCCGTCATAAGCCATTAGCATTTTTCTCAAAGCACATCAGGTCCACTGAGTCCTGAGAGCCACGCTCATCGCACACCTCTATTGCCCTTCGCATCAATGGCCCAGCTCAATTGCCTCCTCAGCTCCTCCACCTTCTCCATATCGTGGGTCTCATACGCAATTACGAAGAGATCCAGAAGTGCTTGGAGCTTGGGCGCCATCTCGCGGAGCGTCTGATGCGCCTGCGACTCATGGGTCGGCATCCGTGGCAAGGGCCCAACATTGATCGAGTCCTGGAGCTGAGAACTTCTCGCATCGTGCTGCTGGCTGAAAATACGACCAGCGTGCTGTTGGTCGAAGTCTTCAGTAGTACCTGCGGGGTTCCTGGGAACTCGTGATTGCTGCGGTGCGGGCAACTGTGGTGGGTGCGTCGGTTGTAGCTGCGGCTTGATCTGAGATGCGTATAATTGATGACCGTTCTGTGCGTTCGCGCCGTGGTCCCTGTTGCCCTGGACAGTTCCTGATGGCGAAGGTGTTGGAGCGGTGGTCAGCTTTTGTCGTGGAGCGGCGATACCATTTTCCATGGCCTGAGTAGGATTGGCTGTATCGGGTTCATCGAGTCGCGCATTTCCTTCTCGTATCAAGCTCTGCCAATCCATTGCTCTGGGCGGTGTAAAGTGTTGCTACATATCTGGTATGCTTGAAGGAAAGAATCGGCTACCAGGAGAGTTGCAGAGCTGAGCTTCAGGAAGGGAAGCGAAGACATTATGAGCATGCCCGCATTGACCAGTCATCGTAAGCTTTGTGTTTTCACATGCAAGCGGCCAGAATTCGCTCCAAAATTCGACGCTAATCAAGAGCTGGTGACAAAGTCTGTTGTTGCTGCAGACATCGAACGGCATCTGAGAACACCTACCAGAGAACATATGCAATGACATACGCATAGCATGACGCGCAGCCCTTCGTGTGTTTTGCTATAGTGCTCGCTACGCAGCAACGCTCTCGAATCTTCGATTAAGACCATGTGCTTCATTGCGAAGCGAAGCGCTCAGTGACGGCGGAGTTGTCGTGAGCTCTCAGACCATCCTCAAATGACAAACATCGTCGCTGACCCGGATTTTACACTTTGCTCGTCAATACAGCAATCATGGACGATATCTCGCTGCATTTTCACCGGAACAAATGCAACCAACGCCACGAGGACGATGACTGCCAGTCTCACCATCCACACATCGAAGCCTGTACCGCCTCCATCCAGCTCTCAGCAGATCACCAAGCAGTGGGCCACATCCATCTCAACATTCTGCAGCAAGCCGCAATGAATTAACTAAGCTCAATCCAAATGTGGGACGAATGCCAAACCTACGACAAGAGACATCTGGGAGCCAAGCTAGACAAAGTCGAGAATTACCTTGCCAACGAGAGCTTTCCTTCCGATCGGGATTTGCAAATCAAGGCAGCCACATGCATCCTCTTCATCGATGAAGTTGTCTTGGAGGCAGACGTGCGTGGCAAAGGACGAGGGCTGGTGGCAGTGAGGAGGTTGATTGATGGACTGAAACTTCCAGATGACACTGTGGTCTTGCTACAGGCAGGGCCTATTGGACAGCATGGTAGCGGACAGCGGGATGCTGGAGAGAGGATCGCAAGCCACTGGAAGAAGCTCGGGTTTGGCGAATGGAGCGAAAGTGATGCGTCGTGGCTGTGTTTGATACTGCGAGATATGGAAGCGCAATGAGTGCAGCTAAGGTCGTTTGTGCCGCTGGTGTAGTGTGATGGGCAGACGGTGATTCGGAGCGTGTCAAGATCCATACCTTTTGCTACAGCTGAGGACAATACCGAGCGCGACAGCAAAAAAGTGGATGTAACCGAGTTCATGATCTGTAAGAGGTGAGGTGATTCAGCCACGAAAGACCCCGTGGACTGCGCCTGCCCTGACTTGCATGTGAAAACGCCTGTTCCCGCGCTGCCGCACGATCCTTGTTCGCGCGGCAACAACCCCTGCCACCGCCGCAAAGTACTTTCCTCCTTCATGCACCTTCCATTTCGACTTCACTGCAGGTACATAAGGCAAGATTGACGACATATCTCGCTTCATGCAGAACACACCACCACACGCGACATAACGCGGCCAGCCAACCACGATGCCGGGCAAGAGCGTGTACGACACGCGTGAATGTCCGAAATGCAGAAACCAGATCAACATCAAGATGGGCGGCAGTGCGTGGCCTTTGTTACTGTGTAACCGCTGTCTGAAGAAAGAAACCAAGCGCTCGAAGCAAGAGGACCGCATCGAACGACGCACCAGGGCTGGCCACCCACTATCGGCAGGTCCGCTCAAGTTCCAAGACGAACCACCTCCGCTCAAACTCGAGATTCCCACGCTGAAAGCTGAAGATCTACCTTCTGATGTGCGCAACTGGCTGGACCAGGCTAAACTGTCGGTGGAAATGCTCGAAGCCTTGTCCGCACCTTACGGCCGCGCTCTATTGGCGCTCAACAGCGGTCCGGTCATGCACCGCTCCAAGCACTCGTCTACTTCAAATGATTGCATTGAGCGCGAGCCCTCTGTGGAGTCTAGAGATGCAGAGCTGTGTGCGTCGGCTGATGGCCAGATCCACACCAAGACACTCTTCGTGAGCGGGCTCCATAAAGCCGTCAAAAAGACTACGCTGTCCTTGTTCTTCAAAGACTTCACCCACGAGATACCCTTCATCCGTCACAACTGGCAGATGAAAGGCAAGAACAAAGCAGTTTGCTGGGCCATGGTCGTACTTGCCACCCAAGCAGAGGCTGCTCGCGCAGTCCAAGAGCTAGATGGGAAGGAGGCGCTGAACTGCAAGGTATCTGTAAAGCTGCACCTACCGCGAACATCTGTCAAGTACTTCGATTCGCAAGCGTACGAAGAGGCTGGTCGCACGCTCTACATCCGAGGTATCGGGCTCGACGTCACTGAAGACATGCTCCTGGCATTCATGGACGACTTTGAAGCACGAGTGCATGTGATCAAGAATGACTATGCCATTGTGGAAGTCTCGAGCAGCGCGGAAGCACAGAGAGCAATTGACTGGCTAGACAAGCAGAGGATCCTCAAGCGCGAGATTCGGGTACAGATTAATCGTGACGTGAAGCACGAACCAGTTGCTCCGATACACATCAATCCGACTCGTGCCTTAAATCCCGTCTACGGACAAGAGAGCGAAGACGAACAGAAGTACATACCGAGGCTCCTACAGGACGATGTGGAGCAGGAAGAGCCACGACAAAGCGAGTACTATACTCCACAGCTCTCTTTTGATGGCGGCGGGATGCTACTCTCGGAGTGCACACCTGTCGAACGCCTCGACCGCAATCTCAAGCGTGAATACGGCGCCGACAGGTCTGATTGCGACTCCAGGAGCCCAGTCAGCGATATGCCGTCCACTGGCGTATCGCCTCGTAAAGGAGTCGAAGGAAGGGGCGAGTGGGTTTCTGGAGTGCTGAACGAGATCCTCGAGATGGAGATGGCTAGTAGACCATCCTCGTCGTGGTTGGACGTCAGTATGACAGTGCAACGCGAGCTACGACACCAGTTGATGTTGGACGTCACCGAAGGCGACCCGGCAGAGGGAACACCCGTTTGTGTACCTCTGCTGGAATTGCTGGACCATCGCGTGGAAGAGCTCCGCCGGCTGTGATGGGATGAAGAACGAGGAAGTTAGGGGGCAAGAGATCTGAGCATCAGAAGTCCAGGGTATGCTCACTGACATGAGATGAGAAGCACAGAGAATACGCAGACTTTGCAGCGTTAGCGTAAGGTAATTTACCTGCGGTATCGTCCTCCCTCCTTATCCTGACTCCTCACTCTCACTAACACTTTCACCACCCTCCTCCCTCCTCAAAATCTCCACCGCCTCCTCCCTCGCCCCTGCTACAACCCTCCCACCCCGTATCCACTCCTCCTTCGCCACTTCCGGCAGGACCCGCCCCATCGCCTCCATCGCATCAAACACAGGTGGTTCAAAGTTTGCCTGCAACACCTCCAGAAATTCCCCATGCAGCTCTTCTCGATCCTTCCGCAGCTTGACCCGATGGTACTCCGGAACCGCACGGCACTCGATCATGCTGTGGTCTGCGGCTTCCTCCTCTGTCAACCCATCGTCTGTGCACTTTCGGCAGGGCAGCGTGAATTTGCGAGAGGTTCGTTCCCAGCGGTGGATGGTGGTGCGGTTGGCGAGGGATGGGAGTTGGCGGCGTGGCTGGTGGTATGGTGGAGGTGTGATCGGCGAAGCTTTGAAAGGGGGTATGTCGAAATGATGATGGTATGGTGAAGGATTGCCGAGAGGTCGAGAAGGTGAGGGTGATGCTTGGTGGTGTTGCTTTAGGGGTGATGGACTTCGGGGTTGGAAGTCTTTGGCTTCGGCGGAGAAGTTGTGGTGCGAGTCGTGGCGGGCATGTTTGAGGTGTGGTTGAGAGTGCATTTGAGATTCTGGGGGGTTTCTGAGTCGCTCGGTCGTTATTTGCCGTCGTTTTGGTACTTGGTCCGCCGGTTTTTCTTGAAGAAAGTGGACTCGTGTGGCCGGTTTGCGCTGTGGGATTTGAGTGGTCGTGACGTTTGACAGGTGTGGTTGAAGATGTGGTGCTATTGTCGGTGGCGTTGACATAATACGCGGATTTGAGGATGTGTCGTGGTCCAAAGTCAAAACGTCAAGTGAATGTTCACAAGATCCTGGTCAAAATGACTCCGCGTCACAGGCGAGTTCACGTAAAACCAGGCTCCATCGTCAAGACGTGCTCGTTCGGCAGGACAGATTTCTCGGCAGGATGGAACGAGTTCTCATCATATTCGTCAGTATGACTGATTCCCCGCCAGTTCATAGACCGCCGGTCCACTCGAGAGCTCCGCCAGGAGCGCTCTTTGCGCTGGTGACGGCATCTCGTTCACATGTCCATACGGCGCTTCCACCGAGCTGCCTAGTGAAGTCTCTTGCGCTTCTTCAGCAGGAAGAAAGCCACCATAGCACTGATTATGCCCAGTACAGCAAGGAGACCAATAACGAGTCCTGCGATGGCGCCACCGCTGACTCGCAGTCTCTGCTGATACCGGCACAGCATATTGAGTCTCGTTCGTGCTCAAGGGCTCGGCCCGTGTCGATGTGCAGCATGGCTCAATGCTGTCCAACCACGTATGGGCCATGTGCGATTCGCTCGCAACTGCAGCACTGACATCGAGAGTGGATCTTTGTGCCACCGGTCACGTCTGGCTAGCAAGCTCAGGGTTGGCCTCTGCACGCTGGCTGCAAACGGACCATGGTGAGTTGTTGTCTTGCTAGGCAAGCTGTAAATCTTAGAGTGATGTCGGCCACAGCCCCTGGCACAACGGTGAGAATGATCACCTGATTGTCTACATACCAGTAGATGACTCCAGCTGTAGCTACAGCATCCATCTAGGATTTTGGATGTCAGTGAACTGCAGTGTAGAAATCCTTGTCGAGTCGGGCGCCAGAATGATAGGCTTGAGTACAAATATTAGCCGGCAGCAACACCGGCGCTGCACCTCATTCGCTCGTATTCACAGCGATTTGTGGTGGACAGTGTATGTCGGGGAGATTGTATTATGGTCGTTTGACATGTCTCAGCAGCACGAGGCTGCCGTCCGACCAGAAATGATAGCAAAAGCGGTCGCGTCCCGACAAAATGAATCAAGACCATGCCTGGCAGCGACTCGGCCAGACTGAATCTGCTCTAGAGTACTGCGTCAAGTCTTCGATGGGCCGCTAGGCATAGTGATTATGTTCATCGTCAAGTCGTCGCGTCCATTTGGGGTATGGGGACTAGTTCTAAGCGGCAGGTATAGAATCGTTCCTTTGTCGTTCAACCCATGAGCAGAGACTCATCGTGATGGAGGTTAGAGTGGTCGACACGGATGGTATGCTGACGGGTGTCCAAAAGTTTGCAATCAAGACGAAACGCACCCATAGCAAGAAGGTTCGCGAAGAGTGAAGACAGTCATGTCTTGGCGCAGTACTTGTTCAGCAAGGGAATGTGCATCAGCGGAAGGTCGTGAATGTGAGTGAGGTCGGAGGGCGATCACCCCCGCTGCATGGCTCGTGAATGGCTCGTGAATGGTTACAAGTAGTGGTACTCTAGCGGTTGTCAATTGCTTGACGCAAGCTGCCGAAGCTATCGGTACGTACCTCATAGCTGGGACATTGCCACACTGCTGGCGAGCACACATGTTTGACATGGAGGAGGGTTGGCAGCATGTCGATCAGTCAATATTTGAAGCGACGTCCGATGGCTGATGGCCGTTATGAGATGGACAACTGACGTAGTGGCGATATTATCATCGCGGAGCCAGTGCCGCTGCCGATGGACGCGCTAGCCACAAGGAGCGGTGACCGCAATGGCTTACCCTGCAGGCTAAACTTCTCTGGGTTGAATCGTGAGATCATCAACTTTGTGTGGGAGCGCAAGCTGCACATGCAATCCATGTAGTAGAAAGTACCGTTTGACACTGCCATTGCATCAAACAACAGCAACAATGGCCAGCAACAGCGTATGCTCGACGTGTCTGCGGGCAATACGCCAGCAAGCGCGCATCCAATGCCATAGCAGAAGTGTCCATGCAGCGCGGTCACTAACAACCTCACACGGCCTCCGTGCCCAAAAACTGCCCAAGTCAGCGCATCAGCCTCCTCCGCCCGCCGAATCGCCCTTCAGCCAGACGACACCACCTGGTCCGCAAGACAATAATGTCCCTCCCCCTGCCTTCAAAGACCTTGCCGCCTCTTTACGCAAGACGTCTCGATCCACTACAGAGCCATATGTCGCTTACGGTGGTACCGAGGACCTGTTCCGAGAGTGCAGCAGACAATGCTCGTATACCATCCCCTCGGCGCTCGCAGAAAAGATGGAAGATCGCGTGCCGCCGATGAACGCAGCGGGTGATCATCTGGGCGAAGGCTCTGGGTGGTGGCTGGAGAGCAAGTCGAACGGAGGACTGGGCCTGGAAGCCACGTTCAACAGCTGGGCACAAGTGCTGTATCTGCACATGTGGATGATCACGGTCAGGTTACGATGCTTTCCCAAAGAGTACGTCAGGAGCTGGGAGCAGAACCTGCTCGACCACTTCTTCTACGCCGCAGAAGATCGCATGGCGACATGGCATGGCATGTCTGCGAGAGGTGTTAGGAATAAGAATCTGAAAGATCTGTGGCTGCAGTGGAGAGGCTGCCAATTGAGCTATGATGAGGCTCTTGCCAAGGAGAGCGACACAGTCATGGCCGCCGCAATCTGGCGTAATGTGTTCAAGGCGAATGAGGGTGTCGATGTCGCTGATCTGGCTACCGTCACAGCATATACTATGCGGGAACTCCAGCGACTAGGCAACCTTACCGACGCCGAGATCTCCGGAGGGCAGATGAATTTTGGCGAGCCGAGAAGCATTACGGAGATACTCTCGAAGCAGAGCCCAGCATTCAGACAGCGACTCACCGCCGATGAGTTGAAGGCACCAGAGCTCAGCGGTCAGCCATAGAGCGGCCGCGATGTGATTGACGAGCGACCACAAATCAGGTCCATTCTGCGGGGCGTCGCAACCATACATTACATTACATGTATAGTACTTGTACACTATCAGCAGATGAATACTACGCAGTCTGCAGCGCTCTGTCACGAAACTTCAGATGCGGCGAGCGTTGGCTTCTCATCAATGTGCAAGCTCAGCACTTTATGCGAATCTGCCTCATGACCTTAATGCAAAGGCGAGCATCAACATGGCGCATCCTCTCTTTTGGTCTTCGAATCGGGTTGCGACAGAGCTTATATTTGACCGTTTGCACCAACTCGTATACTGTACGGAGTGAGATTTGCAAGGTTCGCAAATCTTCGGCCGCATCCAGAACACACATGCAGCACTGTTACAACAACCAATCTCCATCTCGCGATCGCACTTGCGGGATTCAACAAGGTCGGTCCAAGACCAGCCGAGGAGAGGCCGGTGGGTGGTAAGGTAGTGATGGTCTTGGATATGCGCAAGGAAGGGACGTTGGCGAAGCGTGTCTAAGATAACAGCTTCCAGAACCGGTCTTAACGGGTGCAGATTGGGCATGCTGTCCAGGAGCTTCTTCTGCGAACCATGGGATGATCGTATCAATTTCTTCCTTTGATGAGGCATACATGCCACGCGAATAGAAGCACAGTGGGTGAACACTTAGTGGTCCCGTGATTCATCGAAGAGACAAAGGACCGATCGTGTTCTGACATGTGAGAGACCAGGTGCATGACTTCAAATCTCGTCTCGCAACTTGAGCTACGCCGGTCATGGATGCCACGAATCCTATAGTAGAGCGTGTAGAGACGTTGACTGCCATGACCGCCGCACGTGGAGACGCATATGCGAGAAGGATGCAATGGAAGCTAGCGCAGCTGTGTATGTGCCATTGCTACTATGTTATTCTCAGTGATCTGCAAAGCATGCGGCTCGCAACCCCGATCCTAGGTCCCGGATTTGAAAGCGCCACAAATACTGCATTATAGATACAGCACCCCCACCGGATTCATGGCCGCCGAAGTACATTCCAGGCGCCCCCGACGTCGAAGATTGTTCTGAGTGGTCCGTCTGCTGAATCAGCCACGCCCACCATGTCACCGGATCTCGCAACATAAACATTCGGGATAGGACACACTGAACCTGATCACCGAGGCTGGAGTAGAGAGTCGCAGCGTCGTTCGCGCAAAAAGAGCTGATGTAGTATATCGCGTCGGCAATATCATTCCGACTTTCCGACATGCGGGCCGACGATGCCAAGACCGTGAGACATGTGGTGAGTGCGCAAGACTTCGACTTCTCTCTCTCTTCCTCTACAATCATCAGTCCTTCCTGCGTACAGCTGACAGACAGCCGTAACACTGGAGTGTACAATTGATGGGCTCGTCCGACCAGTCTCACGCTGTCGAGAGGTTCGTAAGAGTTGATCACGCCATTGCATGTCTCCACCTGCCTTTCCTTCTCCTCTCTGTGTCGTTCTCAAGCTGTCGATTGTCATCGGAAACCCATCGTAAAGCCAGTCATGGCAGGCGACATGTTCAACATACCAGTTCTTGACCTGTCATGGACAAAGGACCCAAGCAAAAAGCCGGAACTGCTCAGGCAACTACATGCGGCATTGTTCAACGTTGGCTTCCTCTACATCACCAATCATGGCGTGGAACAGACCACCGTCGCTCAGCTCGCAGATAGACTCCCAGCTCTTTTCGCACTACCGAGCGAACAGAAGGCCTGCTTGAGTAAGATGAACAGCCCGCACTTTCTAGGATATAGTGGCTTTGCCGAGGAAACTACTCTTGGGAAGCAAGATCTCAGAGAGCAATTCGATTTCGCCACCGAGCTTCCAGTGGTCTACAAGGAGCGTCAAGATTCTGTCTCGAATGAATGTCATCCCAGCTCGGATTCAGCGAATCGCAGAGACTTTAGCAAACTGTATTGGCGGCTTCGAGGACCGAATCAATGGCCATCGGAAAAGGCCCTACCCGGATTTCGCGAGGCTCTAACAAAGTACCACGATGCATTACAAGACTTGTCTTTCCGCTTTGTGAACTTGATCGAAGAGGCTTTCGGCATTCCTATTGGTACATTCGACCACTTCTTTGGTCTGCAAGATCAGCCGAGTGCAGTGATTGACGACGGTGCAAGACGGTCTTTCCTGCCGCCTCAACACCGCCTTAAACTCTGCCGGTACCCGCCCTCAGATCCCGACAACGATCATGGACAAGGTGTTGGTGCACACAAGGACTCTTCCGGCTGGCTTACGTTTCTATACCAAGTGGGCAATGAGCCGGGCCTCGAAGTACTATCGTCGTCTGGAGAGTGGCTTTCAGTTGTACCCATAGAAAGGAGCTTCGTCGTGAACCTCGGAAATGCCTTTGAAGCCGCTACTGAGGTATTTTGCCCCGACTAGGACCACATGGCCCTGAAACATTCTAAGACAGAGAGAGTAGTTCTAATCGTTTAACAGGGTGCCGTCAAGGCTACTATTCACAGGGTTATAGCGCCTGGGCCAAGCCGTAATGTGCGATATTCCATTCCATTCTTCCAAGGACTTCCATTAGACATGAGCGTGAGCGAGGTGCGAGCATACATACCGGAGAGAGTTCGGCGTATGAGGAACGACGAAGCAAGAATCAATGATGGGACCTCGAGCTTCCTCGACACAAGATGGGACAGTTTAGGCGAGAGCCAGCTGCGAAAGTGGATTCGTAGTCACAAAGACGTAGCTTTGAAGCATTATGGGCAGGACACCGTCGACTGGTACATGGCTGCTGATTGAAGTAGAGAAGCGAACGACTCTGCAGGGGCCTGCCGTTTTTTTTTGAACAATTATGACAAGTGGACGGCGTCTGCACGCCATGCAGACAGGCATCCTACCCCACGCACGAACAGGTCTCGCTGCACAGAGATGCAACTAAGATGCTCTCGCGGGTTCCTGCATCATGCATGTCAAACGCAAGCCGTTTGTTCGAGACTGTTCAAAATATGGTCTCATCTCGCATATGGACGCTGCCAACTGCTGTCGACAACTTACCTCCTATTCACCATGCCATACATACCATCTCAGCTGTTCATATTGGCAGTGAGAAAAGACAACCAAATTCTCCTCGCTAGCAACAATAAGAACGAAGGTCAAGAGCCACCGTGCCTGAATGATGTCCTCTCCTGCTGCAACACAACTCTGGCCTTCAAGAATGTGGTCGGCCAAGTGATGCCAGCAGCTCAGGTGCTCGAGCCATCAACCCGCCGGCTAGTCGAGGAGAAGATCGGGGCTGTTGATATCGACGCCATTGAGGTATTGCACTGCGATACAACCGTCGCTGAAGATGCAACCGAATCGCAAGCTACAGATATAGCTGTCATCGTCTTGAGCTGCCGGATCAAGTGGAACAACCTCCCCAAAGCAATTAAGCGCGGTCTCCGCAAGCGGATCAGATGGATTCCATGGCAAGAAGTGGCATTCGAGAAGTTCTCAACTACTCCCTGGATCAAGTCCGACCCACTAATCTTCTTCCCGAGACTCAGCCTTGTTCAGGAGACAGTCCATCACAATCGGCAAACGACGCCAGGCTCCATCAGCAAATAAGCAGGCCCTGACACGATACTGTGCCGACACTGCGAGGGCTGCCAATGCTGGACAAACAGCACGAGCCACTGATGACAGCTCTGAAATGTGGTGCATGCCAGCAGTCAAGATTAGTGGTCACCGCTTCCGGCAGAATCAAGTGAGGAAGCAGCAGCTGGCAGTGAAGAAGAGAGAGGGTGGTTCGACAGCACGTGTGCTGGACCAGGGCAGGAGGCTGTATCTCGATCTGCCGAAGAGAGCTGGGCGAGGCAAAGTCGCTTAAGATAACCTTACTGGCGAGAGCCACTGTCTTGAGCAAACATGGAGCAGTGAAACCACAGCCGCAGCGATGCCCAGTCCGTTGCATATGGGAAAGATGAGTGCTAATGAAGCCCTCTCGTAAGTAACACAACGACCAACGGTCAACCTGGTAGTACATCAGCTGCTGTTCGAGTATGCAAGTCTAATTCCACTCTACATACCACAACCGTAGATATCGCCCTCCTGCCTGCAAGTGTACTCAAAAATCTTCGAAACCCCGGCATCTTCACACTTGTGGGATTCTCAGCTATTGCTATAGCACTGAGTTCAGATGGACTCAAGCAGGTGATCCTGCATCGATCGCCAACTTGAGAGGCACTTTCCAGGCACGTGTCGCCTGTGCATCGTTTCTTGCTGGACGCAGCAGAAGCTAGGAGGGCCAACAAGGGTAGAATTAGGGCAGATAATTTGCATTGTCGATGATCTATCTGGTCAGTAGGTGGATACGGGTGAGTATCAAAGGGTTCAAACATAGTGGAACGGCAGTGCCGTCGTAGCGTCACAACGCCGGGCATGATCAACCACGGGCACGATCAACCACTCTCTGGTGGCGAGGCACGTTCTAGCTCTATTTGGGCATTACATTATCAACGTTCATACACATACCACTCCTGCTGTTCCACGTCAAGCTACGCCGTTTTCTTAGTCTTCTTTGTCCTCAACTTCATTAGCAGCTACATGAGTGCATAACTGGAAACCACGAAGATCACCACGATTCCAACATCTCTCCATCCATAGTAGTAGTCCTTGAGCTTGAAAGTCCTAAGAACTGCGGCACACGTCGCATACTGATAGATTTAACACCCATTAGTGGCCGACGTACTCAACAGATGAGCGCCCCTGCCGAAGCCAGCGTCGCTCAGGTAAAGTCCCAGGTAGTCTGCACAGGCCTGATTGCCGACTGGATCGAAGACGGCGAGCTCGGAGTCCTTGCAGTCAACTTCAATGTCGAAAGTGGTGAAGATGAGCACAGAGCCGATCAGATAGTTGAATGGATTGATCCAGTAGAACCAGTAGTTCCAGAAGTCGATGATCTGGGGATACGGTACTAGGACGCTGGAGTATCCGACAAGAGTGAAGATAACAAGCAGGTTTGCGAGCGAGGCGGCTACGGCGTTTTGAGCGTATTCAGCGATGAATTGTCCTTGAGGATTATATTGGTGTTCTTGCAGTTTAGTACTAAGGATTTTGCTTACCGATACCAATGTACAAGAACTCATAAAGAAGCATGACGAAGAACACAGCACCCGCCGTGCTCGGCTTCTTAGGTAGTCCCACTGTGTAGTAGAAGCAGAAGAAGAATTGATCAGCGCAGACAACAAGGTAAGGCAGCTCGGATACGATCAGAGCCGCGGCGAATGCCTTCCAGCTGTACGTCTTGGACCTTTTCTCGCGCGCATCGTAGATGTCTCTTCGTTCGATGAACAATGGTTGGAGTTGAGCTAGTGTCTTCTTAGCACGAGTAAACCCTGTCAATGTGGAGACACAATACGTACCGCTCACACCAGGAGCGACAAAGATGCAGTTGAACAATGCGAACATGCGCAGCTGTAAGTCGCCCACACTATCGTCCAGCACCCAGCATGAGAAGCCAGCGAACATTTCGGTAAGGGTGTGGAGCACAAAATTGTTGTTGACATAGCCAGTGTTGCGCCACGGAGACTTATTGGCATGGGTAGAGACAATCTTGATCTACTCTCACAGAGGCATTGTAAACTCGGAGTCGCTCCAACCCGCCCAGGTGCTCCAGCATCTGGTTGTACTCTTTCGAGCCCTTCCAGATTCCACTCCAGTCCTGAGTAGTACCCGAGACCACATCGACCATGTGCTCGGCCGGGTTTTTCACTGGAGGAAAGGTACTCCATGACTGTCGAAGTACACTCGATAGTTGCTGCATCGTTACCAATATCGCCAAAGTACACTGAATTTCCACTTTTCGCCAGCATTAGCAGGTTGTTAAACTCAGCGAAAAGCGCTTGGCTGTTGGATGTTGGCGAGGGTCGCCTTTCTCGCGGCGGCCAAATTCTTTAGGAAACGCGTAGGATTGAACGCTGCCTGGTCGTCAATTTCGGGAGTGGGCTCATCAAGGAAGAGAGGAATACTCGGTTTCGCCACCAACTCGAGTTTGATCGTGAATCGCTTTTTCTGCTCAATGGATGGGCCAGCTCCACCAGGCGTGCCGATCAGGCACTCCTCGATACTTTCCGTCTCTAGAAGTTGTACGATGACATCGACATAAGTTGTCCGAGGTTGGCCGAAGCAAAGCAGAGAATTCCAGAGCTTCCCTCACAGCTCTACGTCACGATGTTAGCGGGTGTCCCAATCTTGGAGACATATGAAATACTCACGTGGAGACTCGTGGACGTGCGGTTGTTCGCATTTGTATTACAAAGCCCAAGCAGCACTCCTGCCATGGATTCCATTACGGCCTCAGTAGATCGGCCTCCGACCACTACCAAGGCCACTTCTAGATCGATGGCTTCCTAACGTGCGGTTGCAGGTGGACTGTAGTCGATCCGGTTGTACCTATGTCAGCAATGTTTCCAGACACAGGCCTGCATCTACACAAGCACGCAGAGATCAGAAACGATAGTACAGCTAAGCAAACCCGTTTCGTTCCCGGCCTGTGTTCGTGCGGATACGCATTGATCTAGAACCATCGTACGGCGTGTCGTTCTCATTCACTCCGTTCTGATGAATCAACATGATGGGGTGTTGGGATAGGCTCGAGCTTTGCCAAGATGTTGCCACGATGGTGACTTGTCAACAATAGACAGGACCGGCACTCGAGTGTCGTGCGGTATGGCGTCAATGGTATCGGCCGTAGCTACAATGGACTTTCCGAACATTGGACCGATCACTGATTACGGGTCGAGGCTTGGCCCGAATGCCTGTCGATCGCTGACCGCTGAATCGAAATCTTGGCAGGTCACGGATCCGAGCAGTCAGCGCGCCTATCACATCGCCTGTTGTGTCGCTGTCGTAAGGACGACTGAACAGAGAATGATTCAACTTGCTGATCTACATAGTTTTCTGCCTCGTCGTGCCTCGTACATTTCCGCGCCCAATACCATGAACGCCGGTTCGATGCTTCTGGCGCTTCAGCCGACCTCATCCTTAACGCCCTCTCATACTAACATTGCTATGCCTCACAACCGTCTCCCAGCTAGACACATTGCCCTCCTCATCTCCCGTATAGACAGCCTTCGGAGCCGGTAAAATCGCTGTGATGCCAGGCGCACTCCGATCCTTCGCCGAAAAGTGATCCCCATGACTCATCCTCTTCACGAGCAGTAAGCACCAATTTCCATCGCTCAATGCTGTCAGCGTCCACACATTAGTCAAACCGTTCGCGTGGCCAGTAAAGATGAGTTCCCTCTCAAGATACTCGTTAGCGCCGTCGTAGAACGCGCAGGATAAAATCGATTCGTCGTCCCGGTCGCACAGCCTTTGCTCAACCAAGAGGTGGCCATTGATAGTGTACAGCAAGGCTTTAGAACCACGGCATAATAAGATATGGCCGCTGGAGTTGCTGATGCGGGCAGTTTGAATTATAGGGCCGCCAGGAGGGAGCAGAAATCTGATGCAATTGTGGCGATTGAGGCCCCAGACCAAAGTCTGGCCGTCTTCTGAGGCTGAGACTAGTGTGCTGAAGACACGACTTGCTGCCAGTACTGTGACAGCTGTGCGGTGTCCATGCAGGTATATTGTTGGATGAAGTTCGATCAGATCTCGTGATGTAAGGACCTTCCAGACACCGATGGTGCTGTCTTGACCAGCGGTAATCAAAGTCTTGCTGTCAACGAATGTTGCTGCTGTGACTGGGCCAAGGTGGCTGTTCTCGTGAAGACCAAGCAGTCGCTTCGAGTGCTTGGAGAAGAAACGGATGCTATGATCTGCAAAGCCCCACTGCATGAAGCGATCGCAATCGGGTAGAACATTCAGCTGGCAAGGACCACTAGTGAGCAGCCTATTCTGTGTGGGTGAGAAGGTGAAGTCCACAACCTTCACGCCTATGTTCAACACCGTATCTGGCAGCTTAGTCAGGGTCTCCGCCAAAGTATCGAGCCTCTGCTCTGCGTACTTGTCGAGCTCGCGCCACGGGTGAGGCTTCTGAAACACCTGATGGGGTGTTTGTCCGAAAGAGTGTATAATGCCAATTGTGGCGAGTCTTTCCACTTGGTCATCAATCTTGTCCAGATCTCGTGCTCCACCGTATGACAGATGTTGAAAAACGTTCGTAGCCTCCACTGCTGCCTCGCCACGCTGCTTGAAGCCGAAAACCAGATCAATCCAGTCGTGTAGATGCTCGCTGACATAAGGGCTCTCCAGTGCTTGACGATGCTTCATGATGAAGATGTGCGGATCGCCTTTAGCCCACTTGGGGAGATGAACGTCGTTCACAGTCTCTCCGGTGACCTGCTTGGCGCCAAAGTCATACTTGTTGACGTTTATGAGAAACTCGGGAAGATAGAAGAATTCCGGCGTTAGCTCACGAACATCGCTCATAGTGTCTTTTGATGCCGATAGCCATGCTTTCTCGATGGAGTCGAACAGTCGATCGGCGTGATCGAAAGCTCCGCCCTGCAAGAGCAAGTAGGACTGCACAAAAGGTTGTAGACGGATCAGGTACGAGCTCACAATCATCGCTGAAGAGTAATGCGTGCCGTAATGAAAAGCCGGGGCACTGTGATCACCCATCTCGGCGAACTGCTTGTAGCGGTCCTTATATTCAGCCTCTCTCATGGGCGACTGACAGCCCATTGGCTTCGCAAAGTCCCTGTAGACCTTGGGATTGTCCAAGTCGAGCTCTTCGCTTGCGTAGTCCGAAAGCACCCACGGGAATACCGGGTACTGCGTTAGGTCGTTGAAAGTTCTGCCAGCCATTGTGTTGATAAGCATCAGATACTGGAAGTTCGACATCTCTCCTCGTTGCCACCGCTTCATGGCTGTGTTTGCCGGTGCGTTATTGAACAGGCTATTGAATTTCGAGCCCAAGTTCTTCGGAGCCTCCTCAGGATTCCGTAGTGTGTCGAGTCGCCATGCGTCCTCGCTCGCCAGTCCAATAGCGCTGTGTACATGCGGCGCTCTCTGCACTATTGCGCTGTACAGATCGTCGCGCACCTTTGAAGACATGCAAGTCAGCAAGTAGCTGCGACCGTCTGTGAAGAAGACCTCGATGGCGACATCGCGCAGCAGAAATCGACGTTTTGAAACGCTCAGTACTTCTGTCCATGTCCAGTGTCGTGTCTCCTGGTCACCGATGCTGTGCTTCGTTCTGGAACTGCCAACATCTTTACCCGAGATGAGCTGCACGTAGGGGTCTCGCTCATCCTCAGGCGCCTGGGAAACACTAATGATCTCTCCATCAGATCTTTGGAAGAAGTTATCCTGCATGTAGAAGCACTTCTGGCCAACAACCACGAGACCCTCACATGCTTCCATTCCGACAATGCGTGATGTGTTGTAGAGTTGTTGAACTTGGTCGTTGCGTTGTAGGCTGGTCATGATTTTACGGTTCTTGTCTTCAACAATGCCATCTTCGTCTTCCTTCGGATCATCCACCATTTCGAAAGCGCCCTCGAGGAGTTGAGAACCGGAGACGGACTCACTTCTTGGCCTTTCAGACGCGATTGGTTCCACAGACTCATCGGCGCCGTCCAGTTGAGGGGTGTGGGGAGCGATCAGCAGTGGCGATGCCGTCCCCTCTGACATCTGCGGTATCTGCGTGTCGATCGCGAATTTGGTTCCATTCGACACACTTCGCGATGCCTTTCGTTTTGGTTGGTATTCTTGTTTGACGTCTTTCGTATCCGGCACGATACGCAAGCGCATGCGATTGACAGCTTCAGTCTCGTCTAGGTGCCACTTTGAGGCAGTGACAGGCAGAAGGCCGCATGGCTGATGTAGCAGGGCATCTATCCTGGCGAAGGCGGCGTAGAGGTGATTGACATTCTCCTGTTGATCCTGTAGCGCCCTCTGTAGTTTGACACGCTCTTGGACATGTACATTAGCTCTCCAATGGCTTGTTGAAGTTTCGTACTTATTGATCACGTCGTCCGCCGCGGACTCCTCGTTCTGCCATTGACGCAGCTTGTCTCGTCGCTTAGAAAGTCGGTGCTTCGTCGTATCCTCAGCGCTTCGATTCTCGCTTTGCACGAAATCATCCCACGGTCTGCTCAAAGAAGTATGGAACAGATTATCAAGAGTATTGCGGTTTTCGTCCACCTGCAAACAGAAGGATGTTAGCAATGGCCAGGGAGAGCGCGTCGTGCAATGCATGTCTCGAATGACCCGTGACCTGCCAGGCCGCGGCTCGATGTCTGTTACGTTCTACCACTTACCCATGTCAGGAAGTCCTCGTCGTCCATCGATATTAGCTTCATGAAACCGGTTGACAAGTGACGCTGGTCCGCACCCATGGTGTTTGTTAGCATCGTTGCTGTCTCTGTCGGCTTCTGTACCAGCACCATCCTCCATAGCCTGGCTGCCGCTAATCTGACAGACTTGACACCGGAGACAAGCTTATGATATAGTAAGTAACAAATGAGCTATCAGGAAGTAGGTGTTAGCTACGCTCGGGAAGGACATGACAGTGCCATTCAAACAAAATGGATAGTCGAGCGAGGTCCATCGTGCAGTTCATGTTTCGAATGATCGATTACCGCCTCTGCCACTGCTCGACATCAGGAAGCCTTCAGTACGTACCTTGGTGAAGAGGGTCTCTTGGTTCTCGGCAGAGAACAGTATGGTCTGCCAGTATGTCATCTTGTTCAGGAACTCGTCAACGTGCTTCTCGTTTGCATCTTCGTTGAGCTCAGAGAGTCGCCACAGGGTGGCCTTGAGGAAAACCACTCGGATCATGGTGATCGACTGGCTACAGAGTCGTACTGCCTTTTGCGACGCAACGTCCGGTGCCTGTAAGTGCTCTAAGATCTCGCCGGTGAAGTCCTAGGACGTACGTGTCAGTCATACTCGACAAGCGCGCCTGCGTCCCTCAGCAACTGGTGCTAGGCTGGAGATAAGGCGCGCGCGTTAGTTACACGCACCAGTAGCGGCTGGGCGCCGTCAATAAACCACCCTTCTGACACAGCTTCGGCCATATGCTGAGCATATCTCGCTAGATTCGTTAACACTCGCGTTTCCACGAGCAGCTGCTGATTCAGGCGGAGATGGCTGCCCAGCTGCGAGAGCGCATTCAACAGCACGTAGGATTCGAAGTATGCTTGGTGCTCCTTGAAGCCAGGCGGCACCTTGAGGAACAAGCCGATACCGCTGAACTTATCTCGATAGCATATCTGGTCAATGAAGAGCGCGATAGCCAGCTCCAGAAGGCTCTCGACCAGTGAATTCGTGACGTTGATCTTCACAGGCCCGTTTCTGGGCGCCATAGGTGCCTTGAATTGAGCTGGTGGTACGCTCAAGCGGTCACCTCCATCATTGACTAAGACGAAGGATGATATTCTTCGTGGTGCTAGGACACGTCAGCTGTTGTCTGAGAAGATGTCGCAGCCACTGAAGCGCGGCACTGCACGAAGCGCCTCGCTCTCAGACGTCAACACAGTCTGAGCCTCCCTCTCGTACGTACCTTGCACTCGATTTGGAGCCATTGGTGAAGGCGTTCGTCTCCCTTTCGCTGGCGATATGCTGCGAACGGATGGCGGCCGTTCGCCTAAAGAAGTCGTTTGTGGTCGCATTCTGACCTGCTCGCCTACAAGACATTAGCCACAGAACGCCGCACGAAGCTCTCTCAAACGCTTCGACGATATCTAGCCATCGTCCATTGCGAGCCACCCTCGAGAATAAAACATACCCCGGAACGACAATGCATCTGAGCCAAGCTCTGTCTCCGCAGAAAGTCGATCAGACCCGGTCAGAAGCGGGAACAGCACGAACAAGAGCTGCTGGAGATATTTCGAGGTGATTGTGAAATCTCTGAAGGCGGAACTACGATCATACAGTTCGCCAAGGAACTGGATGACCGTTTTCAGGATATGTGCTTCCAAGTCATCCTACAGACACCAATATGTCAGTCATGCCCGAGAATCACGTACTATTGGCCTAGAACGCCATGCCAGCAGTGAAGCAAGATATTTCCGGAAGCGCATATCTCGAGCAATACGCCACCGCCTAGACTTGTGCATACCTGATACGTACCTGCTTCTCCTCGTCCTTAGCGACTTTCCGCAGTCCAGCTTCGAGCATCGCAAAGATGACAGGTAGCATTTCCGTGTTGCATATGGCCAATGAGTCGTCAACAGCCAGCATTTCAACGAGGTGAAATGCCGAAAAGTCTTGGGAAAGCCAGTCCAGAGGTACGTTGCGGCCGAACAACATTGCAAAAGATAGCACCCAAACCGATGCAGTCCTCCAGAAAGGCTTTAGCCGAAGCTTCAATATGGTGAATCCGCTGTTCTTTTCGGCAAAGTTGACCTTGAATTCTGATCCCAACGATATTATCGCCTTGCATGCCAAGCTCAAGGTCAGCTCGATGACACGGACGTCTGTCTCGGCGAAGAGGTGAAGCAGCCAGCGGGTGGGGATAGCCTTGTTGAATCGCTTCGCGTTGATACTTGATCGGTCCTGTCCAAGGGTTTCCAGAACAAGCTTGAGTGTAAGGATGGCAATCTCGTACTGCGATAGAGCAGGCTTGGAAACTGGGTTAGGAGCGCCTATCAAACAGCAAGCGTCAGTTATGCTCGAGAACCACAACGCAGTGTCTCGGTAAGTGATGCTCAAAGGGAAGGGGGCGCGCGCACTATACTTACCACCGGGGTTTGATGGCCTGGATTCACGACCGTTTCGTGCCCTGGAACCGAGCCTCTGCCGCAAGCTCACAGTGCTGGCAAAGCTCTTAGCTCCCATAGCATGTGCAGCGCGGTTGTCCTGCAGACTGTATGCGACGAACATCGCCAAATCGCGATAGAGTGACTGAGCTGCCGTTGTGTCAAGCAGTGCTTTCAGCGCCGTTGCCATTAGGAGAGCCGACTCCGCAGTAATGTCTTCTGACTTCAGAGCTTCGATCAATCTCTTCACGACTCTCATCTTCGTCAGCCTTTTATGGTTGAAGGCACTGTGTCTATTGCCACTCGTGAAGTCAACGAATTGCTGCCAGTAGATTGTCTGCGTCGTCAGGTCACATCTTCTCCACGTGTCGAAATCGACCACAAGTACGCGATATGCCATCGGGTTGATCAACAAGGACTCTCCAGGGCTCGAATTGCTATGGCCGACGAAAGCGAGGATGATATCCAGGAGCTCAGCTGGCAAGCTTTGACGATCCTCCAGTCCAAGCATCGACGAAGGTCGCCTAGAGGAATTGGATGTCGTGGCTACTTCGAATCCCAGCTTTTCGCGGATGATCAGCGCCAACATGCCGAAGCCGTTGCCTTTCTCCATTGCTTCGCTGATGCGCCAATTATCTCGCACGCATTCTACTAGGATCTCCACGGCCTGTAAGAAGCTCTGTTTTGAGTTGGCTGACTCCAATTGTTGGAGCAGAATGGGTATGGATCCGCATAGCCGCCAAGTGGCATCGTCCAAAGGTTTTGGAGTTACGATGACGGGATCACCCATGACGAGCCCTGTACCATATGACCGTGTCACAGCCTCGTTGAGCGTCGCAACGGCTGTGTTTACGGCCACGGCTCTGACCTGTCTCGCTAGAATTTGGTATCTCTGCTGCGCTTTGTGGTCCAGCTCTACATCATGACCGCCAAAGTTAATGTTAGGCGCATCAAGATCAATGTGCGCAGATGGAGTCAATCCAAGTAACATGCGCGACTCGGGCACTACTTCACTGCCTCTACCTTCTGTTGCTATCATGATGTCGGATCTATCCGAGCGATCAGGATGGAGTGTCTCGTTGTATCGATTGAGCTCGGATGATGCTCGATAAGTGAGCAATGGCCCAAGAGTGTCTTGGAAGTTGCCGCTGTAGCGTGGCCCAAGGCGATAGTGAACGGCGACAAATTCATCTGTCAATGGAACCTGATACAAGTGAGAACTTCCGAGAGAGTACTTTGTTGTGACCTCGTTGGGACGGGGCTTGGAAGCGACACTTCGTGGGGTGCCAAAGAAAGCTTGGACTGGTTTGATGCGGCGTTGTCCAGGAGGCACAGAAGAGGACTGTGAGTTGGATCTCTCCAGGCTATCGTCGGGAGTCTCAGGGTAGTGACACTTGCGTTGCTCAGCGAAGTTACCGTCCACGAACAGAGAAGCCATGCTTTGGTTAGGCTCCGTGGTACTTTTACGTTGGACGATGGCAACGTGATACCACCTGGAGGCCTCGAAGCGGGTTGACTTGAAGCGGATGCTCGGACTCGGAGCTCTCATGGATGTCTGCAATATGAGTTGGTGGCTGTCCTTCTCGAGGTACATCATGACGAAACACCCTTGGTTCGCATCAAAGGCGCCAAAAATTGTTGTGTGTGCATTCGCATCAAATTCGTCGATCTTGAGCCAAACAGTCAAGCTGTAGCCAACAGACGGCGGAAAGGAGCCAGGCAAGCGCGGGAATTCTATTGAAGAGTACCCACATAAGCTGAGATCGAAGTGAATGAACGCAGGCTCCTTCGAGCTTCGAAGCAGGGTCAGTAGGGTGTCCTTGGCCGCGTTCGACGTAGCTGCAGACTTGAAGAGTCCAACAACATCGTTCAAGTCATGCAACCCATATCGAGCAACGCGCAAGAGCAAGCTCGTGCATGGGGATCGTAGGGAGTCATCTTCTGCTGCGGTGTCGAGGTAGACGAGGAGGTCATGGGCGATGTTTGTCTGCCATAGAGCGACAGCATTGCGGGTGCCGTGCTCACTGAGAGAGGCAAGACGGGCCAAGACCTGCACGGGCTCCCTGTATTTGAGCACGACCCGTACTGCACATTCACATGCTCGGGGATGTACGATCGACTGAGACTTCGCGGTGTCTGCAATATCACTGCTAGCTTCGTCCAATGCTAGTGCCAGAAGCTCATCCAGCAAAGATGCCAAAGATTCTGACTCTCCCGCATCATCGAATGCCTTTATCAAGGCATCCCAACCATGGAGGTGATTGCTGAAGTAGCGGTCATTGCCACGGTGGCGAAGGGCCTCTGTCAACAGCCGGAGAGCATTCCTTATCACTGTGATAGTGTCTGGCGGCATGTCAGCCCGGATCCGTGCGGTGTGAAGTATCTGCAGCGTCGCCTCGAAGCCGTGGCCATGCCGGAAGGTGTCTTTTGCTGATGCATTGCTGCTGGAACCTAATTCTCGCCGCAGTCTCGCCGCCGTGTCTGAGAGCCGATTCAGCTCGGCGACATCTGATGTATTCGCTGGAAATTTTAGCTGTGTTATCAGCGTGGCTGTATTCGATGACTGCTCATCCGTGTTCATGCCTCGCGAGAAGGATCGCTGACGAGACACAGACTGACGCGCCCGCAGTGCCATCGAGATTGGTAGTCAATGCGAGACACAGCGCGTGGGCTGCCAGACAGGTGATCAGAGCGGTCCATGGACGCGACTGTCGCTTGTACAACCAAACGCACCGCACGGGTCGTGACTGCTGGGTGGACGTAAGATGCCTCGGACGTGAGGTTCGTGTTTCAGCTTGGACCTTCGGTTAGTTCTTGGCGTTTGTTATCTGGTCGATCTCGGGCCGGAGTCGAGGAATGAGTGTGTGCACTCGTCGAGTTGGTGGCAAGAAGGTTCACAACAAGATGGTCTCGAGACCGCGTCAACAAAGGAATGGGTGTGTCGACTATTGTGTTGATCTGCCCTCGTGTCTCAGCAGGCTCCATCAGCAGGCGCCCGGGCAATTCGAAGAGGGTGGGGCGTCTGCAGATATCGTGGCGCAGAACGCCTCAATCTGTCCGCCGCGCTCTCAGGCTTGACGAAATCGGCAGCAGCGTGAACGCGAGCGGGATATGTGTCTACAAGATGGTGGATCATTACGCCGATTACAGAAGAAGCGTCCGTTGACGGGCTTCTGCAAGACAGTACCGTATACTGTTCAAATGTTCTGTAAGCCACGTGCCCTAGTACACACATGAGGCTTGACTCTGCTGTGGCGGCGAGGCAGGCGCGCGTCATTGTACAATCGAATCCGGCTCGGGGTGAAGCTCGGATCATCTCTCGGCGCTGCAGCGGCTGCACATGATGCAAGCCGGCTGAGCAGTCGCGCCGTTGCCTGGGGAAGGCACGACCGTCTCTTATCAGCGGACAGCTCCAAGCTCTCCACCACTCACGAGACCACCTCGACCTTCCTTTTGACTCTGGCTCCTCTTCCTCTTCTCTTGCATCACCTTACTATCCCTCATCTCCTGTAGCTGTAACAGTAGCTGTAGCTGCGCCAGACCACGCTGCAGCAGAAACCCGCAATCATGAAGTCTTTCATCGGCTTCACCCTGCCGCTTCTGGCGGCCGCGAGCCCGGTGCTGCACGAGCAGAGCATCCACGCCGACGCAGCTCCCATCATCTCTTCCGCCAACGCAGAGGAAATCCCCGACAGCTACATTATCAAGTTCAAGAAGCATGTCACCACCCAGCTCGCCGCCGACCACCACGATTGGGTCAAGGACATCCACTTCGGCGTCCAATCGCGCAAGACCGAGCTCAGGAAGAGGAGTCAGACACCAATGGTCGACGACGTCTTCCAAGGCCTCAAGCATACATACAACATCGCCGGCTCGTATCTTGGATACTCGGGCCACTTCGACGAGGATGTCATTGAGCAGATTCGCCGTCATCCAGATGTGAGTGTTTCCAATCACGTCATCTCCAGCCATCCCAGTTATGCGTGGCGTGCTTCGAGTGCGTGAGGCTGCCAGCATGCCCGAACATCACATGTTGGATGGAGTCGATGTGCTAACGATCATGTCCGCAGGTTGAGATGATCGAGCGCGACCAAGAGGTCCACACCCTCGGCCACTCCGATGAGGGAGAGCTGGAGAAGAACGCTCCATGGGGCCTTGCCCGTATCTCCCACCGCGACAGCTTGTCCTTCGGCAGCTTCAACAAGTACCTCTACTCCGCCGACGGTGGTGAGGGCGTTGATGTATACGTTATCGATACGGGCACAAACACCGAGCACGTCGACTTTGAGGGTCGTGCTGAGTGGGGCAAGACCATCCCCAGCGGCGATGCCGACGAGGATGGCAACGGTCACGGCACTCACTGCTCCGGCACTGTCGCTGGCAAGAAGTACGGTGTTGCAAAGAAGGCTCACATCAAGGCTGTCAAGGTGCTCCGCTCTAACGGCTCTGGCTCCATGTCTGATGTCGTCAAGGGTGTCGAGTACGCTGCCAACGCACACAACGAGCAGGTCTCGATCGCAAAGAAGGGCAAGCGTAAGGGGTTCAAGGGCTCTGCTGCCAACATGAGCTTGGGTGGTGGCAAGTCTCCACTTCTCGACCAGGCTGTCAACGCTGCAGTCGACGCTGGAATCCACTTCGCCGTCGCTGCAGGTAACGACAACGCCGGTATGTATACAGCCTGTCGACACAGCTGTGACTATGCTAACATGATTAGACTCTTGCAACTACTCTCCGGCCGCCGCCGACCAGGCAGTTACCGTTGGTGCCAGCACTCTCGCAGATGAGCGTGCTTACTTCTCGAACTACGGCAAGTGCAACGACATCTTTGCTCCAGGTCTCAACATTCAGTCCACCTGGATCGGCTCCAAGTACGCCATCAACACCATCTCCGGTACCTCGATGGCCTCGCCACACATTGCTGGTCTCCTCGCCTACTATCTGTCCCTCCAGCCTGCCAAGGACTCCGCCTACGCTGTTGCTGAGATCACACCTAAGCAGCTCAAGAAGAACTTGATCGCTGTTGCCACTGAGGTAAGCTATGACGCGCGCGCCTATGTCTGAGACACATGCTAATTGAGTATGCAGGGCGCACTTACTGACGTCCCTTCCAACACCGCCAACGTCCTCGCCTGGAACGGTGGTGGCAGCTCTAACTACTCCGACATCGTCGACAAGGGCAGCTACAAGGTCGAAAACAAGGCTGCTCTCCCAGTCGAGAACCTCAAGGGGCAGGCCAAGGAGGTTGTCGAGTCCTTCGAGGAGTTTGAGGAGAAGATCATGAAGGACGTCAAGGACTTCATCCACAAGGTCGAGAACGCTTAAGCGTCACATACAGCATGAATGGGCATCGTCCCCTCTACGACGCATTCGGAGACGCTGCAAGCGCGTCGTTGTATACTCACTCGCATGGAACGACGAATCGATATGGCAATTGATTGACGAAGACAGAGCAGGATTAGACTCCTGTGTGTGTCACACAGTGAATTGCATAGAGGATGGCCGACTATCTCTTTTTGATGTATTGGATGGATCATGGAAGCATGGATGGGACGCTACTGCAACTTAGACGACAGGTCTGTGCAAAGAATGTGATAGCCCCGTTGGATGGAATGACTTGAAACACACCGCGCCGCTCTTCTTTACCTGCTTTACTTTTGCTCACTTCGAGCTACTTATGGTTTTCACCTTCGCCCTGAGCTACCGCATCATGATCAGCACGAGACCATACGCAGGGATCGTGCTCACTTGCATGGGCCACAACATCGGGGTGGTGTCGGCGCCACCAGTAACCTTTTACAGTGATCATACGAGACGTAAGTCTTATCCGATTGTACCTCAGTTTCCAGGGTCCATGGTCCTTGTACAAAGGCGTCGTCCTCTTGGTATCACAAGATGTCATTCTTGACGCCTGAGGCAGCTAGTGTTGAGGTCTTGTGCCATGTAAAGGGGTGGTGGGACGGGTAGTGATATCGTGTACAATGCTTCTGCGGCGCTTCCCACTGGTTTTCTGAACTATTGGGATCACTTACGATGTCTTGAGTGCATTTAATAGTCGCGGGACCGTTCGTTTGGGAAGCATAATGCCTTTAGGGTCGGAAGGAGTATATCTGCTGTAGACACAACCAAGAATCGCACGCGGATCATAACATCTTCGGATGCAATGACGATGATCTGCAATCACGGCCAGGGATCCTTCTGCACACAGAGTGAATGACGAGTAGACAGTGGAAGCGAACGTGGTTCATTCATGCATGGGTATCACTAACGCTCATAGCTCATCTACACCATGAAGCTGCAACCGTGCGAGGCCAAGATCACTTCTTCCCTCGGGAGGACGAACTGATCAGTTTCTTCTTGAGATGCTTTGGCATTTTCTCCTTCCTCCTCTCCCTCTTCTCTTCCTTGACAGCCTGCTTGTGCGCTTTCTTGACGTCCTTGTCTTCGAAGCGCTTCCCGCGTGGTGCCTTGTCCTTGAATGCGTCGTCTTCATCGTCGTCGCTGTCTTCGTCACCATCTGATGATGCTTCATCCACTTCATCGTCTCCACCCGCTTTCTCTTTCTGCTCGCCGTCGGCTAGAAGCTGCTCGTAGACCAGGGTGCCACCCGAGCCGGACTGAATCTGCTCGCCGTCACGTTCGATATCGTACACTTGCTGTAAGGTTTGAGGAATGTACTGCTGACGGAACACTTCATCGTCGACCTCGTCTGCTTCCTCCTCTTGGCCCTGGGCTTTCTTCTCGAACAGCTTGTCCAACTCCTCTCGCATGCCGGCTTCTTCTGTGCTACCCTTCGAAGCCAGGATGTACTTGAAGACAGCCCGCTCGCTGAGAATGTCAACACCGTTCCGCCGGAAGAAGTCCGAAGCATTCTTGATGTCCATTCGAAGGAACTCGAGAGACCGAGGGTGATCGTGCTCGACTGATTGTGACACATCAATCACGTACAGTTTGCTCTTGTGGTACAGCAGATTGTACTCTGACAGATCTGCGTGCACCAACCTGCAAACTTGGTATAGCTTGCGCATGTAGCAAAGCAACTCAATGTAGACGTCCCGCCATCTCGACTCTGCCTCGTCCGCTGCAAACTCGACATCTCGAAGTCGTGGTGCCGGTGTGCCCTTGGAGCTGCCGATGAAGCCCATGACCAAGACGTGTGCCTTCAGGTATACAGGCTCCGGACAGGGGATACCGGCTTGGTAGATGCGCCTCAGGTTCCGGAACTCTTTCTCTGCCCAGACTTTGACCATGGCTCGATTGGAGCTCTTGTTGTAGCCTTGTCGGAAGCGGAACTCGCCGGTGACATACTTGTCTCTGTCCTTGAAGACCAAGATGCTCGTCTTGTACACCTTGACTGCCCTGTTGAGGGTGACTGCGGGTGTGTCTGTGTTTGTCTCTTGCAGTGGGGTGCTGACTGCGTGGTAGACGTTCGCCTCTTTGCCCGTCGACAGGACACCGTTCAGCTCCGAGATGATGTTCCTGTTGAGCATCTGCAGCAAGATCATCCGTGTCCTCGGGTCCAGCACCTGCTCGCTCGTCGCCCGATCGCTCTTCTCAGCGCCCGCATGTTGTTTGGTGACGCCGCCCTCGATTTGTCCCAGCTTTAGCTTGGCCGTATGTTTGCTGAGTGCTCTGACTTGGTCGTCGATCTCGGCGCGCGTGTTGAGCTGTGGATTCGCCTTCGGCTTCTGCGCGTCAGGTATGCTGTTGTCGTGCAGTTTCCGCTGGCGGTTGTAGGCTTTGGTGTAGTCGGCGGGGTTGGCTGCAGCAAGACCTTCGTCGTCTGAAGGCTCGAACAGATCGTCGTAGTCTTCGTCGTTCTCTTCATCGTTCTGCTGTGCTTCGAGCGGATTGCCCAGACTGTCGTGTGCCGACCCTGGCATCGCATTGCGGGACCCTACGTATCCTTCGTTCTCGACGTATTCGTGTGGTGGCTGGTGTGCTTGGCCGAATTCGGCCATATTCGCTGAGAAGAATGTGTGCAGTGGCGATCAGAAGGACCCAAGCAGAACTTTGTGATTCACGTATAGCGAAAGAACATCAGTCACTCATACCCCACCAGAGTGACGGAATATTCACATGCAGGAATAGCGTGCACGATAGTGGGGTCCAGACTTTCGGGAGTGCCACTGTCTCCCCCGAGGAATGCCACTCTTGAAACATCACCGACATCGCCCTCCCCACCGACTCGACGGTATCACGGGCGAAGATGGCAGCTCGGCGACATTCAGTCTGCCTCTTCTGCCAATCGCGACAGCTCGCCCTAAGCAAGCGCACAGCCCATCTCGCGAAACGCCGACTCACAACGATATGCAGACGCCAATTAGAGAACATAGCACTACGACCTGAGGACGATGGTTTCTTGCTGACGGGGAAGGGGGGAGCTGTAGAGAAGAGTCCAGATGAGGGTCCAGTATTGAGCGCGGCAGAGGCCAAGCGGCAATGGAAGCTTTATAATCCCATCGATGAGCTTCGCGAGGCGGCATTGGGCTTCGATGCATTGATCAAGAGGCGAGATCTGCGATTAGAAGTGTTACGGAAACTTTCAAACCCGTGGCCGCAAGCACCTTCAGGCCGCAAACACGCCATCAAGCCAGAGTTGCCCGAAGCAAAGGCTGCGGTAATACCTGATATCACCTTCCGACAACGACTTCGCGATGCTGGTGGACCCAAGCCAGTACGACAAGTACTTCAACAGCAACTGCTGCGATGCGAGCACCCAAAGGAGATCCTAAGAGTAGTAGCCGTAGCCATGCAACATCGTAATACCGCGATGAACCTGGTCATCCTGTTCGGGGGCATCATGCGTGCATTGTATCGATGCAGACAGAACGTATCAGATCCGGAAGTGCTGCAATGTATGAATGCTATAATAATGCGTTTCCGATATGCAGACTTGAAAGTCCAGCCGCCGCTACTGTATATGGGTCTCAAGTTCGCCGCGAGAAGTCGGTCATTGCCTGCCATGAAGAAGTTTCTATCCATGATCCGAGAAGATGGTTTGGGTCTGTCATCAAACGTTTTTAGAAGCGTCATTGCAAAGTTCAGTATTGGCCATCGCGGGCTGGGAGAGATCCGAAATGGGCGCTGGAAAAGGGACGATCTATTGCAAGTCCTGATTGGCTTCCCTGAGTGTATCAACCTCCCGACCGGCCAGCAATATCATCTCGGGGCATTCTTAGTGCGAGAAGATTGGCAGTACCTTCATGGCTGGGTCGCGGTCCTGGCACGCTGCAAAGCGTCTGAGCTAGTATGGCAGGAGTGGGTCTTATGGAAGGAGACAAAGGCTAGGAAAGAGCCAAAGCGACTACTGATGAAGGAAGGCAGTGAAAGAGAGATGACCACTAAGCTTCGTGGCGATCACTGGTTCATCGAGCAGATGACCCACAGCGGCGACCTGAAAAGAGCATGGCAGCTATGGAGCGAGACATCCATACCATTCTCAAGTCTCAAGATGCGGATGAAGGACAAGCTGCTCGATGAGCCAGAGTACTGTCCTCCTGCAGTATGGACAGAAGATGTCAGAAATGAAATGGTGCAGAAGTACGACAGGGAGCTGAGCCGAGTTGAGCAAGCATTGGGCGTGAAGTGGGCACCTGGCGATGAAGATGGCAGTGGAGATCACATCTTGACCATGGACCAAGAGGAGGCGCTCGACACGCTCGGTGAGCGCAGATGGAGATCTGATGATGACTATGGCTACCCTTGGGAAACGGACCCAATCGTGCCTGAGAACGAACGCGGATTGCACGAAGCCGAAGAGGGCAACAGTGTCTGACCACTCAACACAAACTTTATGAAACAGCTCCTAAAATATTCACGATATGCACAACCACACCTATCACCTCAGGTCCAGCGACGCTTCATTGGATACTCTACTCTCGGCACTAGTTCAGGTCGTGTCTCGGATGTCCTATAAGCGGTGAACCCCCGTGCTCCGTCTCCACAAATCTCCTATAGCCTCTTTCTCCGCCTACACATCATCAAACATGTCTTACTGTATTTGATCATGTTCAAACACGACAGATATATTCTTTGATAACAAGTCGCAGGACTATCACACACGTGGAAGATTTCTACTTGGTACGTGCTTACATTTAGCCGTTTCGAACTCAACATGCCTGTTGGGGAGCAATCGGCGTATCGTATTCTGCGGCCATGACTACGAGCCCACTGCAAACAAGGCTTCAGCTTCCCGGCTACATGTCGAATTTGCTGCATCTGACTGGCTCCTGCCTGATCAATGTTGGCCAAGGATGATAGCACGGTGCTTTGCTGCCAGCATTATCTCCATCGGTATAGCTTCAAGTCTTCATCTGCGAGGCAGTTGAAGGGTCACCATGCTTCAAGATGATAGAAGATGAGGTCCCGCCTAGTTTACATGGTAGGCACAACCTCCGCATATTCCTCGTCTGTAGCTAGGGCACCCACACAACCACCATGCCGGACGACAATCTTCCACTTTTTAGGAACCCAGTGACACGCCCGGCCATTATCCAAGGAATCCAGCAAGTCGCGTTCAAGCCCTTCACGAGAGTCCAAGGTATTGGACAGAAGGCTGGAAACTCGGAATAAATGCCAGTCGATGATGAGCAACATGAAAATCCAGAGTTCGGCATCTGCTTGAGGCCACCAAATCGGAGCTGTTCTACGACCGAATTATCTTTGCTGACTTGACGGTATTCTGCTACATTCACGATGTCAACGATATCACGACTTTGCCACTGTTCATAAGCTTTCAGGTCCGACGGTATCCTAAGGCATACAGGTTTCCATGGTCCAATATGGCACTCCACGATGTACACTTCGCGATGGGCAGTGTTATCGAGCGTGCGTTCAAGTTTCTACACTTCGGGTACGTTCCTTCCTAGATCTTTTGACGGTCACATGCTTACAGCATAGCTTCATGATCGGCTTCGCAGCAGTCAACCCCTCGCTTCGAAGCAGCCGCATCAGAATCCGATGAACACGCCCCCAACTGCCTCAACTCCCTCCCTCAAATGCTGGCGGCTAGCCGTTTCGCACTCGTGATTCCATACGTACCAATGGCATGGTTCGTCCATCAAACCGGGAACACAAAGATACCACTCTGCCTTACAGTTGGTTCGTACTTCGCCGCTGGTCTGGTCTACCTGGTGGTCCGGTGGAACTCTCCCAAGTGGCAGGGCCACGAGATCGCGCTCGATCCGTGCCAACTTGAGCGAATTGATGACCCTCACCTTTAGAATGAAGATGACCCTCTAATTGTCACGAGCATGACGGCGACGCGGATGATGTGTACATTGCACGGTACATCCTCGCAATTGTGGAGACCAGGGCTGCCATCGCACTCTCGATCGTCTGGCGCAACACTGTGGGCTTTGAGGCAAGCACCTCGTGCAACGGGGGTCCTTACTCACTCTAATCATCCTAGGAGAAGGCCTCATCGAAATCGCCAAACACACCTAAGTCCTCGCCTCATATGTCATCTTCTCCTTCGAAGTCTCAAACGTCGCCAGTCTTGTCACCGCGGTCCTGATCTTCTACTTCATCTACATGCTCTACTTCGACTGGATGAATGAGGATCATTTCGGGGAAATCCGACAGCAAATCTGGTCTATCCTGCACTCTACCTTCCACTTCGCGCTTGTTCTTACCATTGAAGAGGTCAATCAGAGTATCATGTGGCGTGCCGCAATGGTATCAGCTGGGAAGCTGTACAACGTCTACGCCAAGCACGACTTCGATGCGCCGCGAGCTGCGATTGCGAAGACGTGAATTATAATGCTTCCAGCATGATCAGGGAATCACTCTCAGCTTCGGAAGGCTTGGCTGCGACGCTCGATGGCCTCAGCAATCTTCTATCGATGACTACGTTGAGGATATCCGCAATGACACGTATTCTGAGTCCCTGCGTTTCAGCGTCGATGGACTCTGGTCGATCTCCAATACCGCAATGTTGAACACCGCTAGGTTCGTGGCGCAGAAGAATCTCACGGGGGCGATGCAGAAAAAAGGCAAAGCGGTGGCGAATCAAGACGTGAAAACCGTCGCGAGGCTGAGCATTCCGATGACTGCAGCATTGCAGCTTTTCACATTCACTGAAGTGGGGCGCTTTCCGTTAGCGGGCCGTTTCAGATGCGCGGGTCTGCGTGGCCGTTGGCGCCGAAGCATGGACCCACAGGACTGCGTTTGCTCTGTTGTTTGAGGTGCAGGTGGCTTTCTCTTTTCGACTGAAGGACTTTCGACAGTCACCTCACTTCAGCCATCCCCTTCACATCCCCATCGCGCAGCCATCTGCCGAGCGACTCAATCCGGATCGTGCCCCTCAGAATGGACTTTGATGCGAATCAATGGCTGGCTTCCAGTCAAGAAGCTCTGAAGCAGTACACGGCACACGCAGACAGCGCGAAAGAGCAAAAGGGTGAGAAGTATACCGGTCCCAAGAGGACACGCGAGGAGCTCATTGCCGCCTTTAACGAGAAGTACGTCGCAATCTCCGTTCCAACAGTAGTCGCTGAGGTACTGCCACGCCTGAGGCGAGTGGAGCTAACACAGTTATTTTCGGGCAGCCAGCCTTACAACGATGACCAGATCCGTCACACCGTTCTGACCTACTCATACCCGCCATGCCTCACTTCCAACCTGGAGCTCATCCCCATCGACAATCTCCTTCTCGAGACGATACACCGGGGCCGCGTTCTGACTGTGCGTGCGCTTGGAGAGCCGCAATACAACTGGGCTGTGCAAAACGCCGTCGAAGATGGCAAAGGCAATACGGAGATGCTCTCTGTCCACAAATTCGATATGGACGTGACCCAATTCGAAGTCCTGCCGAAGGGCGCAGTATTTGCCATCAAAGAGCCCTGCTACAAGCTCGCCTTGGATGGCTATCCAACCATCATGGTCGCCCATCCATCCGACATCGTCAAGATGTACGGCTCAGACATGGATATGCCGCTCGAAATGAGCCTTGAGTGCCTCTCGGTGAAGAGCATGATGGATTACAAGAACGAAGGCAATATGGCTTTCAAGGCCAAAGACTACCTTCGGGCGATTGAAGTGTATACTACAGCACTGCAGATGGACTTTGGTGCCGAGATCGATCTTACTCGCCGTGACATACTCCGCAACCGAGCACTTGCAAACATCCATTTGGGACGATTCGAGAATGGTCTCGCAGATGCCGAGGCTTCTGTGTTGCCCAACGACGTTGTTGATGGCGCCAGCCGGGACAAGCTCAACAGCAAAAGCCTTCTACCGTGCCGGTAGTGCTGCATATCACCTACAGAACTTCATGCGTGCTGCGGAGAGCTTCCAGAAAGTGCTCGAGCTCAGTCCGGAAGACGCGGGTGCCCAGCTCGAGCTGGTCCGGTCCATGGAGTGTCTGAAAGAGCAGGATTCTGGCATTTTCGATTTCATCGACATGACTCAGGCTGCCGCGAAAGGTCCAACACTATTGGATCGCGCTTCGTATACCGCTCTGGTCGAGATCAAGAATACCGTAGACCGCGGCCGAGGCCTCTTCGCCAAGAAGGATATCAAAGCTGGAGAGCTCGTCCTCTGCGAGAAAGCCTTTGCCGTGGGCTTCAAGTCTGACTCGCCGAAGGACTTCAATATGCTCCTGAACATCAACACTGGTTCCACTACCACCGGACCGAATGTGGAGCGTCTTTGCAGCGCAGTCACTAAGCTCCAGCACAATCCGAAGATGGCCAAGAAGTTTGCGTCTCTCTACAATGGTGAGTACCAACCTGCCACGCTTGGTCAGATTGATGGCATTGTCGATGTATTCCAGGTCGAAGCTACTCTGCAGTACAATGGCTTCTGCTTTCCGACAAAGCCTACCAGTGTGGAGTACGAAGCTTATAATGAATGGTCATCAGCCGGCGTATGGCTCGTCGCAGCTGCTATGAACCACGACTGTATTGGCAACGTCCATAGCGCATTCATTGGTGATATGATGGTCGTACGCGCTACCATGAACATCGCAGCTGGTGTGTTACTGAACGGCGCACAGCACGTGCTGCGCTGATCGCTAAATACGAGATATTGAGGCACTGAATCGTATTGGTTGAACATAACTGATGTCTTGATAGGTGAAGAGATCCTTGTAGGGTACCATATGGGCAACGACTTCGAACAGTTCCAGATGATGATGCAGAACTCCTGGAAGTTCAAGTGCATCTGCAGACTGTGCGAGGCTGAGGGCAAGACCTCTGCCGATCACCGAAAGAGCCGCCTGGAAGCCTATGACCGAGCGCGAATCTTGATGGCCATCAACCCCGTCACGCCAGGCCGGGACATGCCATTGAAGTTGGTATGTGAAACTAGCTTTTGAGTCGCCTGCACAATATCGGCTTAGCTAATATCAATACTCTTGACAGGTGAAAGAGGCAGAACGCCTGCTCGAGCTCATGGCGAGCACATATGACCCTGAGGTGTATGGGGCCCTGCCAAGGTACGTACTGTGAAGGATCCGAGACATTGAGCGGTGGTTCAGAGAGCAGACGAGTGCTCGAGGCACGTATTGCACGACGCGCCTCGCTCCACGTCCACGCCACTTTCTGAGACACTGCCACGTGCTTGTCAGGTATAGCTGACACCCTTCCGCAGAAAGTGCCTCTTCGAGCTCAGTCATTGGATCTCCCAAACATATGCCTTGGACCCATTGATGAGAGGCCGATTGATTGCACAGAACACCCTGCGATATCTGGGAGTGGAGCTTACTGTCAAGGGCGGCGAAGCTTCGGTGAACTGCTCAAACTGGTTGACAAATACCACAGGCGTCTCTGCGATGATGTGTATCGCCCTCAGCTACAAGATGGAGCAGCGCTTCGAGGTGGCGAAGCAAGTCAAGGCATTTGTGGAGCAGATGTATGAGATCTTGAACGGATCCACCTATGGGTTCAGTGAGACGTACACCTAGACCGATGGTCGAGCCGAGACGAGTTGCGATCCCAGAGACAGAGGCGGAGAGCATAGTACTGGGTGGGTCGTGCGAATGTTCAGACTCAGGCTGAGAAGCGAGCGGGGTTCTGAACGAGCAGCAATTGAACACTTGGTCTCGCAATACACACTTGAGCAAATTCCAGCGATTACCTGAACAAAACATCACCAACTCCTCTGCTTCCGTATGGACGTCGCTACGCCTCTCTATGCCGCGTCTCCGGCACAGGCGGTACGTCCGCCGCCAGCTCCGAATACTGCTGCGGCCAACTCCCCTCCCTCAACAACGACGACGGCGTCTGGCCAGAAGGTAACTCGGACGGACTATGCGCGTCCGACGTGAAGGACCTCTTCTGCTTGTAAGCATCCAGATCCTTATGATCACGAGGAAGCACCTCCTCGCCAGCTTTCTCCTGAATCTCTCTTCCGTGCGCCTCGGCGATCTGCTCCGTGGCAGCAGTCGGCGCAGGTGTCGTTGGCTGCGCTCGTCGCCTCCTACGCCACATCCAGAATGCCAAAGCTGTCAGTACCAGTGCAGCGAGTACACCAATGACGATGCCGGCTATAGCGCCGCCGGCCAAAGAGCTACCTGAGCCATCGGAGGCGTCTGGTGGTAGGATGGTCACTAGCTCTGGCGTCGAGTTGAACGAGAAGAGTGCTTGGGCTACTGTAAAATTCCTTCGATCGTAGTCGGCTATTACGTAGGCTTCCTGTAGAAAGACTCGGCCAAGTGTGTACTGGCTGATGTACTGCGCTCTTTTGATGGGGAAGTACCATTGCGTATCGTTCACGTGTGGGTACGAGACGTTTAGATCTAAGGCGGCGTATGGGAGTACGATCGTCGCGGTCTGGCTACTGTTGGCGCCTCCTAGGGTGAAGGTGAAGTCTGGAGCCAGTTCATGCAGACGATCATGGGTGGTTTCGTTGAGCAGGTAGAGCTCGGCTGTGGTGTCGTATTCGATCCCTAGTCGTTCTTCGAAGACATCGCAGACTTCGGGTGGGAGCCAGATGTAAGGGATCATGCTGTTGACATAAGCCGTGATCGTCTCGGTAAGAAGTGGTGTGCTGCCATTTGCGTCAAAGCTTATCGACTGCAAGTTGACCTGGAGATCCTGAGATGGGTTGATCGAGAAAGGGACAGTGACTGATTGATTTGGATCGAAACGGCTAGCATCGTAGCCGCCCAGGGTAAGGCTGCCGAATGTGGGAGCATCTTTGTAGTATGCACCGGCTGTGTAGGCCCAGGTCGTGCTCGGTATAGTCCGGTTGTCCGGGTCGCTGAGAGCGCCCATCAGTGTCGGCACCGGGTCTGCGAAGGATGATGTATTGAGTCGTTGCGGGCTGAGCCCAAGTACACCAACCCAAAAGTCGTTCGAAGCGATCCTGGCAATGAGCTGGTTTTGTAGAGTTGGTAAGCCCTCTTCAGGTGCGCCTAGGGTCACCGTGTCCACACCATACGAGGCGTTAGCGTTGAGTCCAAGCATAGACTCGATGATGGGGTTGAGATTGTAGTATGTGTTGTTCCCAATTTGTGAGGTGGACCACGTCGACGATTCATTCGCACTGAAGACATCACCTCGTTCTTCTTCGCAATTCCACATGCCAGGATTCTCTTCAGCGCAGCCCTCGGGAGCGATAGCCCAGATGGCGTTTCCTGCTTGCACGGAAGAGCCAGGTAGGAGGTGGAGAGTCTGACCTGCACGATGTTAGGTCCGTTGTTCACTGCTATCGACATAGCCCGTACCTGGCGTGCCAACTTGGACGTGGAAGGTGGACCATAGTCCATCAACGCCTTGCCTATCCATACGTCAGTGTGTAAGATGGAGCGTTGAAGTTGCTCAAGATACCAAGACCCGCTCGGCGGTACAGATAGTGGTCTCAGGTCTGTATTAGCCATCAGGACGACTGATTACGACACAGACAATGACTGCTTCGATGACCCCTCTTCTAGTCAATCTCGCTCAATCATGGATAGTGTTTGCGACAGAGAAGAATATCTTCGACCAGAGTGAGATCACCCTTAGGCGCCGGTGTAGGGCTGACAGCATGCAGTCCTTACAGCCAGTCTCACGTTCCAGCATGACATCGTCGCACATGGCTGAGGACAACACGTGGAAGGCGTGCGCCAACATGTGCGCTCGCATGCGTGAGCATTCCTATAGGGCCGCAACAGCTCTGTGCATCCCAACTGCAGCTGGTGCTTACTGTCAAGGATTCGACGTTGCACAGCATAGAAATGGATCGCTAGCAGTGCTTCGAAGGCGAGTGTCCAGCAGTATCGGTAAGCCGAAGTTGCATCGGTTGGCATTTCCCGGCCACATTTGTCGCAACCCCTTTCGCGTACTGTTGGTCAACGTCCGTAGACGCTGTATGGCTACCACACCTCGAGGGCTGTCGATTCTGGTGGGAGGAGCGTATACACGGCCGCTTTTGCGTGTGACGTTTCTGCAAATCTTGCGGAAGTAAGCATACTGTTCAGTCATTGGGCCTCGCTATACACTTCGAGTCTTCTTGTGACCCAGATCTGGATATTGAATCAACTGGTAGTAGCTATTTCGCGCTCAAAATCGTCCTCACTTCCCGCCCCACATGGCCTCCAATTCATGGCCGGGTACTCCACTCCAATGCTTAGATTCGATTAGATGCATTACGTGCGGCATCTGGAGACTGGACATGAGCTGATCGCAGCATGCGCAACACCTCGCACACGTATCAGCCATTTGTGGTCCTCAATGTTGGTGTAGTCCCAAACTCCGCGAATGTCACCAGAGCCCTGCAAAGACGTCGTCCTGTAGCCTCTGGCGTCCCTAACCCGATTTCACGGGTATCATCAGAGGCGAGAGAAGAGATCGTGTGGTACAACTACTTAGCGCAAGAGTGCGGCTACAGCCCCAAGCAATAATCATACAACCCTGTCCTTTCACTATCGCCCAGTAGGAAGGATGTTCCACTGCTTGGCGTAGCTCACCACCTAGTATGGAGATGCGTGAGATATTACTGCTGAATAAGATAGAAGGGTAACGACACCTTTCAGTGTAGCAATCTGATTAGGGACAGCGTAAATGCAGGGGTTGTATGATTATCGTCTGGGGCTGTACTGGCGTCCTTACATGATCGTCGTTGAACAGCCTTGTCATCCCTTTAGCAACCTGTGCTCGTATAGCTTGCGTAGCTAACGCACGATATTGACCTTGCGAAGCGCCAATTTTTGAGTCCGTGCAGCCCCACTGTCGGTGGATCGATTGGCCAGATGCCCCCACAAGCTTGCAGACAGGGCAGGTCACTGCCGACTCCTTAAACACCCACAGGACTGCAAAGGGATGCATCGAGGTTAGTGAACCAAGGAAACAGAGCCGGCCAGTCAGACAGCTCCAAAGAAGGTCTATGGGCAGCTCACGATCTCGTCTACGGACAGCCCACATTCTTAGTCATTGCTCGACATTTGATTGAGAGCTTTTTGCCCTCAAGCACAACGTATGCCCGCCCGGCGAGGGCTAATAGCATCTATGTTCCCTGTAGCCGAGCAAACTTGGGAGAGGCCCACGGTAGGAGGGGTCCTGAAGGAAGGGAGGATCTCGTAGGAGGACCTAAGTGCACCGGAGGGCTGGGCTGTGGGTATCCCCCATTTGATAGCAATTTGATAGCAATTGATTGATTAGTCAGAAGGCCAGCTGCCTGTAGACGAAATCGTGAGCTGCCTGTAGACTTTTCGTCTTGGAGAAGGCATAGTATCAGTCGTGGTCTGTACGCCATTGCTTGTCAAGGCGCCTGGGCCAAGAATTGGGTGTGCGATGAGGTTGCATCAAGTCGGTATATCAGCCCGAGAGCAGCGTGCTGGTTACATCTTCCAGATTCACCGTTCGCGGGCTCCTGGGACAACTCGACCAATAATGATGCTTGTCAGGAGCGCTGTCGTTGCTGCCGTCGAGGACTCGCGGTAATTGCATTGGCAAGTTCGACCTAGTCACCGAACAACTACTAATCTTGGTCTGTGTTAGGGTGACGACAGCTCTGAGATTCCTTGCCACGAATCAAGAAGCCGCATAATAAGTGGATGCGAAGGCGCAAGGCGAAGGGGAAGTCTCTTAGAGTACGAGGATGCACTTGGAATCGAGCGAGTGTTCTCCTCTGGAAGAATGTCTTCCTGACACCTTCGGAGACTTGGATGGCAACAGACCTCTGGCTTCTGAACACCAAGCTCGGAGAAGGTGAGGAGCGAGACTGGCCCTTGTTTTACTTTACACTTTTCACGATGCAGGTAGTGCTGAAGCTCTGGTGACACGGGATAATCCGACCATGTCAGTGGTTGAACTGGCCGCTGTCGAGGTCGAGATGTGATAAGATTGCACAACAAGAAGGACGCGTCGTGCAATGCCTAAAAGCAGAGGTGTGATTGGCAAGTGTGATCGGACGGATAGGATCACTTCCGACAAAGTCTGCTGCTGTCTCATGCAAGATAAGGCCATTTGTGACGCGAATGCGACTTAGCTCACTATGCGGGCCTGAGGTCTTGGAATTAGCCTCTGCTCCTGATTACTGCAGGGCCCCGGCTCAGACTCGGCTTCCGTGGTTCACGCTCCTGGCACGACACCGGCTACTTGTGACATCTGCGCGTGCCGTAGCTAGGGTTTGGAATCTTATATAACAGCATGAGATGACTAGCCCAAGAACGTATAGCTCTGCTTATCAAAGAGGAGAAAATACAGCACCAGGCATAGCTTCTTCACCCCCTATCTTCGATCTATTCGTATTTAGAAAGCATTATTCACTGCTTAGCGTATCTACCGCCTTGCATCTTAATACAACGCCCTTCTCCACTTAGTAAATACACGTCCTCGAGGCATGTAGAAGCGATATAGTGGACTAGATAGAAGGGTAACAACACCTTTCAAGATAGACACAACAACGACTAGATAGGTTAGCGTAAGACAGGGAGTGAATAAAGTATGCCTGGTGTTGTAGGCATCCATTATAGGGGAAGGTCGACTGCAACCGTATATGCTCAATTAGGCAGACGGGAGCTCGGATATAGCCTTCCGGACGTCAGTCTGCAGAACTTCTGCTCGCACGTGACATTCTTATACTTGACATAAAGAATAAATATCAGCATATATTATATATACAGAGTTTTGATTCGTCAGAACGTTATCTTGCGTGACCACAGTCGAGCGGGAGCAGGGATCAGGCAGAGAAGAACCTCGGCAAGCTCGACATCGCCATGGCGTTCGACTTGGGCCAATCTGGGCGCTGCGGCGCAGATCGTCCTGTGCTTGACTCGTCAAGAGTACGCAATCCCAAGCCTTGTTGTTCATGCTGGGCGCTGCAAGTCCGCGCAACTCCACGACGTGGCTGAGCCTTGTCTACTGTCAGACACAATCCCTATGGGAGGCCTCGGAAATGTCAGCCCCAGGCTTGCTCCTGTCAGATCTGAGTATCAGAAGGCGAAAACTTTCGACCAGGTAGACCTCCGCTAACGACCAGGTACGCTTCTCGCAAAAGTCGCTGTGTTCATCACGCAGCTGTATCTCATCTGTAGGCACTCGAGATAAGCCCAGATTTTGCCAGTGCAGAGTGAATTGCAAGACCTTATACCCTATACTTTGTGAGCCCCCCTTCGGCGGCTGGGGGGCAATAAAAGTCGTTCCCTCGAAGCAATTAGAGTTAATTCGCAGAATCTGGAGCTCTTACGACTGTTAGATTCTGGCCTGAAAGTGGCCTGAAAGTGGCCTCCTTTGGTTAGTCTACCTGGTCAATAACAGAAGTCCACCTGGTCTTTAGTATTCGGCGTATCAGACCTTGTTCCCTGCAATGGCCCGACACCACTTGATGGATCTGCTATTTCCAGGTGCTGCTGGTTTCAAACCAATTCCCGGCTCAATAATGGCGACAAGATTACGAGGTATTGACCTCCTACGCGGCCTCTACGCTTGTTGGCATGTGAGTCTGCCAAGGTTGCGATGCTGTCCCAAGACCTTACTAGAAGAGCCTGCCCGAGAGATATGATATTAACTACTTTCCTTCTGCCATGGCTCGGTGAGATCGCTCTTGTGTCCTGATTGAGAGATACCGTATTTGGCAATTGCTGGCACTACTACTGGCGACTACTGGCGACTACTGACCATTATCGAAAAAGGGACTGGTCGACGCAGCTTTGAGCTTACCTTTACACTCTTCGCTGTTTGACTGCAATATACAACGATGGCTTCGATAGCACTGACAGGTGCTTTGCTGGCCGGCCTTGTCCAATGTTCGTTCTAACCAGGTGTTTTACCAGCATCATCAGACTGACAGTTCGCAGCCGTCGCAGCACAATCAGCAGTATCGCGAACATGCCCTTCGTCATCCTCAGGAATTTGCTACTCGCTCAACATCCCAGACCAGACCGCGCAATCGGGAAACGGTAGCATATTCTTCCAGATCACCGGATCAAGCAGTCATGAGTGGATTGGTCTCGGTCAAGGAAGTAGAATGGCTGGAGCCAACATCTTCGTGGTATATCTCACCGCCGATGGCCAGAATGTTACCGTTTCGCCGAGACTTGGCGTTGGCCACGATGAACCTGAACATAGTGATGGTCAAGATAGTCAGCTCAGGCTGCTTGGAGGCTCAGGTGTTGTTAATGGCACGATAACCGCGAACGTGGAATGCACAAATTGCAGTAGTTGGAGCGGAGGGTCGATGAACTTCACGAGCAACGACGGCACGTGGATTTATGCCTCAAAGTCAGGTACACCGATCCAGTCCGACGACCTGAATGCGGACATCAGCTACCATGATGATTATGGTGTCTTCCAGTGGAACTTATCCACGGCAAAAGGCGGCAATACTCAGGTCAATCCATTCGTGGCCAGCGCCGCTAGCACCGCACCAAACACGACCAATGCTACGACCAGAGTCGCTTCTGGAGGCGTTTCCGACTCGTACGTCAAAGCGCACGCTGTGTTCGGTTGCCTAGCTGTGGCCTTCGTCCTACCCATCGGCGGGATCCTCATCCGTGTTGCCAATTTCCCGAGCGCCATATGGGTACACACCGGGATTCAGTACCTTGGCGCCGCCATGTTCATCGTTGCCTTTGGCCTTGGAGCATACCTTGCTTCGAAGGAGGACATCTGGAGCAATCGGCATCCCATCATTGGCACAGTCATGTTCGCACTCCTGCTCACACAACCATTGTGGGGTATCATCCACCACCGAATGTACAAGAAGTTACAGAGGAGGACCATCTCCTCCTACTTCCACTTGACTGTTGGACGTATCGTCATCCTCCTCGGCATCATCAACGGCGGTCTTGGTCTGCAGCTTGGCCGTGCGAGTACTGGCGCAAAGGCGGGCTACGGTGCTGGCGCCGGAGTCATGGGTTTGGTTTATATTCTTGCGATCTTGTACGGCGAGAACAAGAGGAACAAGGGTTACAAGCTCAGGAGCAGCTCAGAGGGCAGCCACGACAATGGTAGGAAAGGAGAGTACGAGATGAATGAGCAAATTAAGCAATAGGCTACGAGTGCGGCTCGTCGTCGTACCGTCGTACGGTAATGGTTGTGTCAAAGTTTCGTTCGCTAGATACCCACTCTGAAGTTTTCCGCAGCGCATTCATGTCATCAATATAGCCGAATTGTCTTTCTTCAGCTTGTTCATGCAGTCTACTAGCAGTGTAGCCAATTCGACATGTTGACTTCGACCAACCTAGGTGCGGCCGCTGAGAAATCACCTACCAGGACGGCTCGCAGCTACGTTCCAGGTTTCTGCCAGTCCCCTACTGTGCATATCACGTGTCATTGCACCGCGCGGTATGTTCAAAGGACGCGATAGCCATGCATATCTCCGGTAAAGGGTCGAAGGAGCATCAGCCTCTTGGAGCTTCGCGAGCTTCAAAAGCTTTGCTCATCACGTGAAATATCACACTTATGCGTTCGGCCACTACGTGCTCGGTTTGAAGCACGCTCTTCCAACAATCACCTCCATTGCTGTGCCGTGAGACGGCGAGAACGCTCCGTATGAGGAAAAGGCCCTGAGCCACAGTATGAAACCCTATTTCGAGCAACATCCGCATTGATGATCGTCTTTTAATGTGCTGCATAGAGTTCACTGTCTTCAAGATATTGGGCCTGCTCACAGTTCTATAGTCTTTCATTGTAAGCCAAGCTATATTTAAGCCCGCAATCAGGTCTGGAGTAATTGCTTCAAGCACGCAGTACTCTCGATGTCTGAGTTCAGGCTTTGAGATTGACCGTCACCAAGATACCTTCGATCCACGCTCGAATCAGTTGCACGACCTCTTGAAATGCCCGGCCCTGTCACCTGCAACAATGTACCACAAACCCGACAGAGGTCTCGGCTTCAGCATCCGGACCTTCGCTAACAACTCCATCCCCTCAATGATGAAAGAATCCTCCATCGACCCAGGGCATATCTCCATGCCCCAAAAGGCCTTCGTCCTCCTACACCAAATATTATACGTCAGCAAAGGCGTCTTCAAGAAGCTCCGGAAGATCAGGGTACTAGACGCACATGGAATAGTGCACACCGAACACATCATCCCAAGTCTGACGCATGTCCTTGCGAAACGTATAGGCAGAAGCAGCTAATTGATCTGTTGTTTTGGAAGAGGCATGCATGAACGTCCGGAACTTGTACGATGAGAAAGTGGAGTTGATGGAGTTCGTGCGGCAGCAATGGGGGAATCGGGTATATAGACAAATGCTGGAGAGGGTCGTGAAGAAGATCAAGGCCAGGCCGAGTGAGAGGGATGAGAAGATGGAGAAGGATGAAGAGGAGGTGATGTTGAGACACTCTCTTGAGGCTCTGAGGGCTAGTGACAAGTTTAATTGCCACTGAACGCTTCCCTTCGTACACAAGCAAAGGCTTTTAACTTGGATATGCGGGAGCGTAGCTGCGTAGCGAGGACTATAGCAACACACGAGGGTAGTGTACGTCGTGCTATAGGCTATTCATACCGAGTTGAGCGACTACGACGCCTGTAAGCAGCTCTCTAGTATCTTACTAAACATTCACCGCGACAACGAGCTTTGTAACCAGCCCTGGCTCTGCATTTCGCTATCTGTGGTATGCGAGTTGATGGTCGAGGATCCATCTGATGCCTTTTTCTCTGAAAGTGTCGGCCTCAGTGACTGCCAGTGCTGTCACATTGGCATCGAAGACGATGTTCTGTGGTTGGTCGAGGCTGTACTTTGGCCAAAGGTCTGGTCCCGAGCCGAGTCCGTCACGCCCGGTCCAGCTATTTGGGTCAAGGTCGTAGATGAATGATGCCCAAGACTTGGAGATCAACTCAGCGAGCTCATAATATGGCTTTGTCCTGTTGGCGAAAGGGTTGATTGTGCCGTGTTCGGCATCATAACCCAATCCTTGGGTATTGTCGAAGACGAAGGCGACTTCCTGGAAATGGCCGACGCCGTCAATAGCGCTAGCGCCTGCAGGTTGGGTATTGAAGCGGTACGAATATGCCGCGAGGCCGTTGGCTGCCCATGTTTCAACTGTGCCGCGGCGGTTGGCTACCATCGACACATCGCCAGCGTAAGCAGCACTACGACGATACTGCTGGCTGTTGCCATAGGAGGCTGGCCAAGAGTAGTTTGCTGGTAATTCCTCAACTGGCGGAATGAAGTAGTCCGGCGACAGAGGATACGCATCAAGTACCTGCTCGGCCCAGTACTCAGTAAGAGGGTTGCCACTGCTGTTGATGATGAGCTCCTTGAAGACTTGCTCTGATGCGACTGGCTTAGGTCCAAACGAGGCACCCTCGTCTGTGTTGGCACCATCAATGATAGGCACCTTGACGAATGCACCCTGCGCGAGCTGAATGCTACCCCAGCGCTGAATGAAGTCGCCGTCTACAATGGGAGACCATCCCGAGTACAGGCTGGTCGTGTTGAAGATGTTCTGCAGCGTCGCCTCTGGGACCGATCGGAGGCAGTCTAGGGTATCGAGCGCATCTGTGCAATTTGTAGCGTTCAGCAGGTCATTATATTTCGGCTGATACGACGCATCTGAGAGATAGCTGCTGTAAGGGATTGGGTTGCCAGACTCCATAATTCCAGCGCGGAAAAGCTTGTCATCACGACCGTTGTAGGCCGTAAGGTGCCAGCCCACAGACGCGGCCCCAGCACTCTCGCCCCAGATGGTAACTTTCTCAGCATCGCCACCAAACGCTCCGATATTCTCCTGGATCCAGCTGCGAAAACTGTCAGTACGTTTCGACCGCTCAAGACAGTAGAGAGATGCTCACTGCAACGCAAGACGTTGGTCACGCAGCCCAAGGTTCGTGTTGCCACTTCCGTTGACTTCTCGCGAATTCAGGAATCCCCATGGGCCAAGTCGATACGCAATGGATACGGCGATAATAGGCTTGCCGATCTGAACGCTGTTTCGGACGATCCACGTTAAGTTATAGCGCTCGTCTCTTGTGCCTCCCTCCGACAGGCCACCTCCATGTATCCATACACCGACAGGGAGGGACTGATTATCGTAGCCTGATGGCCGAACGACGTTCAGATACAGGCAGTCCTCTGATTGAGGATAGCCTAGTTGATCGCTCTGCTCAGGGGTCAGTGATGCAATCCTAATCGCCGCGCTTGCTATACATACACCATAGCCGTAGCACTCAGGCGCGTATTCGGTGGCCTGGTAGGTGCCATCGAAGGTTGTGTTGATACTTTGCGGAAGGCGATATCTGTTTGCTCCAGTAGGCGACTGCGCGAAAGGAATACCTAGAAAGTAGTCCTCGTTGGCCGCAGCATAGTGGGAGCCTTCAATCGTCCCGTTCTTGATGGTCACCGTCGGGGAACCTCCGCCAGATGAGCTCTGCCTTCTGTGCACGTTGGGCGCTGCACAGACCAATCCAGCAAGGCTGGAAATGGCAAAAAAAATCTTCATTGTGAATGCTGGACCTTGAAGGCGAAAGACTCACACCAGCGCAGGATCAAGGGACAGCACTCCAACTTTATGTGAACAGCGGCATTTGTAGCGCATCTCGCGAGGCTCGCCAGGCACTTCGCCGAGCATACCACCAGAGCTTGAACTTGAGCCGCTAGTGCAGGGTCGCCATGTGGCTTGCATGACATGCTTCGTTCTTGCTCACACGCGATGGCCAGGGAGAAGCAGATCATATGCGCAGGTCTCCACAGATTATGCTACACGAAAAGACGTTTGCTGCGCTCGCACGCGGAGATACATGAAAGCGGCCGACTGCAAGATTGCACTTCGCGGTGCACAACACGCAACGTACACTTTCTAATCCCCAGGCTTGGTGCGCTCAACAGAGCGAGGCGCAGAGAGTCGAATGATCTCATCCTCGGACGTAAAGACGTTGTCGTTGTAGTGGAGCGTCCGTCGCGTCAGTGAAGTTGGTCCGCTTCACATAGAGCCGTGTGGCTTGTACAGCAATTTTGCAGCTTTGCGTCGCACAAACGCCCCCAGTCCCCCACATGATGATGCAGAGACTGAGGGGAAGTGCTATGAAGTGCTGCCGATTTCCGGCATTCTGTTCGGGAGAAGGCCTCGTGACGACGGCGGTACTGCCAGATGTGAGGCCAAGGCGGCATTCATGCTGAATACAGTCATACGAAAGAGGACACGCTACTTCTCGGTCCGTTGCCTTGCGATGTGAACGTATTGCAGCGGCAAAGAAGAGCGGCAGTGAAGGTGAATCCTGACTGCATCCTGCATCCTGAATCCTGATGTTGTGCTGACCAAGTGGCGATGTTCGAGGCGCATCGAGCTGAGAATGAGCTCACATAGTAGGTATGCTGCCGTTCGATGTAGACACTGATCAGAATCTGTCAGTATTAAAATCACGCATCATTTCAGTGGTCAAGCACACAACCGGGGATCTTGCGGACGGCTCAGTAGTGGCATGCTTTCAATGGATCAACGATGCTTGGAGCTCGTTTGCGCATACGCTCCACCGCAGGCCAGAAATCGATATCGTTGATGAAGCGGAGCAAGAGTGGAGAAGGATATTCGACAGTGTAGGAGAAGACGCTCCCTTGCTTCGACTTTCACTACTATGGCTCCCGCTGAACTCCGCTAAACTCTAGCAGATCAAAGCCCGAACTTCCTTGCAGCTTCTCCTTTCGCAGAAACACTCATCAACTGGTTAGATGACAGATCTGTATGCGTGAAGCAAGACTCATCACTGCATGAGCTTCGGATCCTCGACTTGACCGCATTGCTTACAGGTCCTCAGTGCCTCATTGTTCTGCCACTCCTAGATCAGCGGTTTGAGCTGGGTCCCCAGGGACACGCAATGAAACGAGAATTCGTGGATTATCGTCGGCCTGGCGTGGTTGCCCTTCGAGCAATACCACCTGAGTCGATCGAGGCTACCTTCTGGTCGTTTCCGCTCCATAACCAAGCCCACAGTATCGGAGTATCGTACTGGGTTGTGCGGAGTATTGGCTGGTAGCAAAAATGTGTCGCCTTCTCTGATGACCACGTCCCGAAAATGGCCATCTTCAACTATCCGCAAGAGCATTTCACCCTTCATTTGGTAAAACCACTCCTGGGTCAAGGTCAGCGATGAGGCACGTTCGCAATCAGTGCGATCTTACAGACTTCCGTCTCGTTGACATGGTAATCGTTCCTGGCGTTTGGACCACCAACGACCATAAGGATAAAGTCATTGCCAGAGTGCAGGCAGTAATTATTCACTGGGGGCTGCAACAGACTCGAATTATTCTTGAGCCAGCCGTGAAACGGGGTAGGCTCCGGTATTGCAACTGCGGTCATGATTGCTGTTGGTCCTGGGTTTTGGTGCAGAGGCCGGCTTGGTGTACGAGATCGTTTGCAGTCGCCTGGCGGTCAAAGACATAACAACACGACACTACCTCTTTTGTTTGTCTTGCCCATGGATTGCTAGAACATATCCGATCATCGACTTCAGATATGCTTGCCTATCTGATAGTATTGCTCGGCCGATTCGCAAGCAAAGTGCTCGGCCCGATGCCAACTACGACAATCCTGACAGGCGATGCACACTAAGTCAAGCGATTACACGGTGTCAGCAACAAGTGACGAGATCCCTCAGAACTCGACATTGAAACAGCACTGCTCACGCCACTGGGGTCGCGGAAAGCACAATCTTCAACATGCCACCAGAAACGAGATCCTGCGCCCCGAGCGTCTCGAGCAACCAGTATGCTCCATTTCGCATCGACTTCCATACGCATATCATACCCAGCAAGCTTCCCGACATGACTGGTAACGGAGAAAACTGGCCAAACGTAAGATCCAATGCCGCAGACCCAAGCAAAGTGGACATGTTCGTTGGGGAGACGTTCTTTCGTACAGTTGAGCCGAACTGCTTCGATGCCGTAACTCGCATAGCAGAGATGGATGCAGCGAATGTGAACGTACAGGTGTTGAGCACGGTACCTGTGCTCTTCTGCTACGATCAGCCAATAGAGCCCGCGATCCAGTTCGCCCGCTTTCTGAACGACGATATCGCCCGACTTTGCGAAGAGCATTCCGATCGCTTTATCGGCATAGGGACTGTTCCGCTTCAGGACATTGCTGCCTCCGTTCTCGAAATGCGGCGATGCAAGCAGATTGGCATGCGAGGCATTGAGATCGGAACGACGGTTGGTGAGATGAATTTGGATGACAAGCGTTTGTATCCGTTTTGGGAAGCTTGCGTCGAACTGGAGATGCCACTATTTGTCCATCCTCTTGGCTATTCCCTTCCAGCAGAGAACAGCAAGCGTTGGAGTCGGTATTGGAGCAGCTGGCTGATAGGGATGCCTTCCGAGACCGCTTTGTCTATACATGCTCTCACGTCAGCTGGTGTATTCGTCAAATACCCCAAGCTCCGCATGCTGTTTGCGCATGCGGGAGGAGCTTATCCTGCGCTTCTGGGTCGCATTCAGCATGGTTATGATTGTCGACCTGACCTTGTTGCAAAAGAAGCAGCGAACGTGACTCCAACAAAGCATCTGTGCCAGCTTCACAACATCTGGGTCGATAGTCTGGTACATGATCCCGACTTACTTGAGTACCTCGTGAAGAAGATGGGCACAGACAGGATTGTCCTGGGAAGCGACTATCCATTTCCGTTGGGTGAAATACCCGAGGCGGGAAGAATGCTTGCTGCGGATGATCGACTATCATCCTTCCTGAACAAGCAGGAAAGGGCGAAAATGCTGTCCCATAATGCATTGAGGTTTCTCAATCTGGAGCACGATCTGCGGTGGAAGCACATATGGCAAGAAAATGGCAGATGGACAGAGTAAAGTGCTTTCTCTCACGCCGCGGGCTGGTGAGAGAGTTCGTGGCCGCTATGGATGTCTTAATAAGATAGCCTCGTCGAGACGTGAAATAGGAGGCGATACACGTCGCCCACCTATAGCCAGATGCGCCTGCCCTCGCGTGAGCAGCCACCGACCAGTGCATCCGAGCAAAGCTATTCGTTCTGATAATCAGACGAAGCGCTTGGTGGCAACGAACTTGATAAGGAGCCCTTGTTCCGCAGAGTCGCAAGATTTACCGCGATCGGCATTGTGAGGGAGGACCACATGCAGGCGTGAACAACGCAGGGTCGCGCGGCAAGCCGAGCAAGCCTGCCGCCACTCAGTCGGCTAGTGCACTTTTATTTCCCATGTTATATCACGACAATTTTAGGCTTCGCCCAAAAGCACACACAACACAACGACCGTAATGGCCGACGCGGTGTTGAATCAGCTCTGGGACGCATCGACCCACGAAGCGGCACTGCGACTTGCTGACTACAGTGCAACAAACCCCATCCAGCTCACAAACTTCTCCGATGGCTTCTTCTCACCCACACGCACGACTTCCGCACAGCTCGATTCTGTTAACCCTCAAACAGGCAAATGCTATGCTAAGGTCCCCAATAGTTCAGCGGAGGACGTCGATGCGGCAGTGATTGCCGCGAACCGTGCTTTCAAATCGTGGTCGAAGACCTCGCCTAGCCATCGGTCCGTGATACTCAACAAGATTGCGAACATCATTGCATCCAGAAGAGATACGTTTGCTGCATGGGAAAGCATCGATCAAGGCAAGACCCTGGAGCGAGCCCAAGTCGAAATCGACAGAGCCATTTCGAACTTCCGCTATTTCGCTGGTTACATCTTGCATCAGGAGTCTGCTGCGCGGTTCACAGATGCTGGTCATTTGACTTACGAGCATCATTCTCCGAAGGGGGTTTTTGCTCTCATTTCTCCATGGAACAGTAAGTAGATTGAATGGTTGTAGGCACCTTCCATGTCTTATAGATCTACTGACATTGGACACTTTGCTTTTAGTGCCGGCTTATTTGCTCACTTGGAAGATCGCACCCTGCTTGGCATTCGGCTGCACTGGAGTTGCTAAGCCAAGCGAACTCACGAGCGTTACAGCCTTCCTTCTCGCGGACGTCTTCAGAGAGGCTGGGCTGCCTAATGGGGTCATGAACATAATCTTCGGAGCTGGCGAGCCTACTGGCAAGGCACTTGTCAAACAAAAGCTCGTCAAGGGCGTCTCTTTCACTGGAGGTACAGTTACTGGGATTCAGATCCGAAGGGAAACTGTCGAAGACATCGGCAAGCACTTGTCATTGGAGCTCGGCGGCAAGAACCCTACACTTGTCTTCGCTGATGCAGATCTGGGCGCTGCAGTGAGAACTGCTGCCATGGCCGCCTTTGAGAACCAGGGTGAGGTGTGCCTGTGCGGCTCCAGGATATATGTTGAGAGGTCTTTATACACGACGTTCGTCATGAACTTCGTGCTTCATGTCGCAGGCCATTACGAACTACGCCGCAACGTCGGTGCTGTCGTGTCACTGGCCCATTACAACAAAGTGAGAAGCTACCTGGAACTGGCCAAGCAAGAAGGTGCAAAGTTCGAGCTGGGTGAAGTACCACCAGAACAGCCACAAGATGGTTACTGGATTCAACCCACGATTCTCACCAATGTGAGTGCTGAATCAGCCGTCATTCGTGATGAGATCTTTGGACCGGTAGTGACTATCACACCCTTTGATACCGAAGATGAAGCGATCGATCTCGCCAACGACAATCCGAATGGACTTGCGGCTGTGCTTCTTACCAAGGACAGTTCACGGACGAGAAGAGTCGGCGAGCATATCGATGCGGGTTTGATCTGGGTCAACTGTTGGCTTGTCCGTCAGCTCGGAACCCCGTTCGGTGGCATGAAGGCTTCGGGGACTGGCCGTGAAGGCGGTGCGTACAGCAGAGAAGTCTTCACGAACGTTAGGACAATGCATATACCCGTGTGAAGGACCCGCGTTGATCGAAATCTCAGACGGAGCGCGGGCCGGTACTACTTTCAAGGACTTTAGCCGAGTACCTGCCTCCTTCGGGAGCGATCATTGTTTTGAAAACACACCCGTACAAGGCTACAGTTTGCTCTTCCATCTACCACCCGACAGACCACATCTCTCTTTATAATGGCAGATTCGAACAGCCAACCCTTCTTCCTCCCAGCCAACAAAGCTCAAGGCCTAGCCAATTACCCGCATGCGAGGATCGCAGAACCATCAACGAAAACAATCTACGTCTCCGGAACTTCTTCTCGACGCGGCGATGGCACTTGGGCAGGCGTCAAGGAAGGCGCGGATGGCCCTCTGGAATTGAACATCAGAGAGCAGACCGAGGCAGTCTTGTCCAACATTGATACCATTATCCGTGGCGCCACGGAGAACAAAGGCAGCATTGCCAACATCGTTGATGCTACAATCTTTCTGGTGAATATGAAGGATGATTATGCTGGGATGAACGAGGAGTGGAACAAAGTATTCCTGAATCGGGCGGATGCCCCGGCCAGGACGACCGTGGAAGTAAGAGCACTGCCTAATCCGAGGTTACTGGTGGAAATCAAGTGCACTGCTGTGGTGCGCATATGAGAGCGATTTCTCAGAAAGCATGGCAACCGTTCCGCCCATAGAGAGTGGTCTATACCACGCTTCTTGGATCTATGGTCCTACACAAGCCTTTACATCCACGCAGTGCCATTGCTTGTCCCGGCCCTGACGGTGTGTTCAGCGAGGACGATTGCCTCACCCATCAGCAGTAACGCCCTTGCTGCCTCCTGATAGCTGATGTTCAGCGGCGACAGAATGCGAATGATGTTGCCACCAAGCACGCCTCTTGTTCGATAATCGAACGTAGTCCATGCTCGCGGCAGTACTCACTCACGGCACTGGCATGCAGTGGTGAAGGTGCTTTGGCAATCTTGTCGGCGACAATGTCAAGGCCAATCATCTTACCGACCAGGAGTGTCGTCTTGCTCTTCTCCTGCACTCTGCACGTGCAACATGACTGAAAGGCGTCCTTGCCGTCCTCCAATGTTGTCTCAACCAGTAAGAGAGCTACAACGGACAGCGATCGAGGTTGCGTTCATGCACGATGGGAAGTGGCTTCAGCCTTCGGCTTTTAAAGTTCGTGGTCAAACAGGGATATTGCTCTTACGCACCTCTGCCTGTATTCTGTCACGCCTGTCTTCCACGCGCTCTACGCACTTTGCTGCTCTGGCCGCGGAATCAATAGTATACACAATCGTGGCGCTACACCAACGTCATGACACGGGTCGTAGCACCTCTGCTCTCAATCTCACCGCAGGATATCAGTGTACCTGTGTAGAAGAAGTATCATCGCCCGCCGCGCCTCGCTTCCCTCTACTTATCCTGCCTTCGCCACACAAAGAACTTCTCCCTGCGACAAACCTCATCATGAACACCGACCAAGACGTCGACACCGAGCACGGATCCGTCGTCACCAAAGTCTTCAAGAAGCTCCCGCCCAACGCGCGAGGCCATGTCGTCGCCATCCTGGGCGAGTTCGCTGGAAATTTCTTCTTTCTGTTCTTCGCTTTCTCTGGGGCTCAGACGGCGAACGTGTCGTCGAACCCCAATGCTGGCACGACGGTGATTACCCAGGTGGTGCAGAAGACGCCGCAACAGTTGCTGTACACGGCCTTGGCGTTCGGCTTCTCGCTTGCGGTCAATGCGTGGGTGTATTTCCGGATCAGTGGTGGGCTTTTCAACCCGGCGGTACATATCATGTTAGGATCAATTTGGCAGGTTCGAATGGTGCTGATGGTGCGTTGTGGAGGTTACGTTGGGGATGGTGCTGATTGGCGCGATCTCGATCGTCCGTGGAGTCTTGCTGTTCATCGCTCAGATGGTCGGTGCTATCGTGGCGGCTTATGTGGTCCAGGCTCTGTTCACGGGGGAACTCAATGTCAGCACGGAATTGGCGACTACCACTACTAGGGCACAGGGGGTGGTGATCGAGATGATTCTCACCGCGCAACTGGTGTTGACCATCTTTATGCTCGCGGCCGAGAAGCACGTGGGCAACTTCATCGCACCCGTTGGGATCGGTCTTTCCCTCTTCATTGCTGAGCTGACTGGTAAGTCCTATGCGGTCATAAGCTTGATAATTTGCTTCCTTGAAGACAGCTGAGATTGGTGGGTGCTGATATGACCTCCAGGCGTATTCTGGACCGGCGGATCTCTCAATCCAGCACGCTCTTTCGCGCCGCAAGTCGCTTTGGCAAGTTTCCCGCAGACCCATTGGATCTACTGGGTCGGACCACTGGCTGGCTCGATATTGGCAGTACTGCTGTTCAAGCTCATCAAAGCTTTGGAGTACGAGACGGCAAACCCTGATCCTGAAGCTATGACACCGACTGCGCATGCTCGAGACACTGCGACCAAGGGCCGCAGCTCCATGCTGAAGGAACGGTAGCGCTGCGGTGGGCTGTAGCTTCTTCGGAATAAATTGACATACCTTGAAGTGCATATTTTGTCTTGCGGGCGCCCGTATCCGACGCAAATTGTCCCTTGACTTGGTGGATGCACGACTCGACGCGCCAACAACCATAGCATACAGACCCTGAGAGAACGGAGCCGAATAACGTTCGGGCAGCCAGTTGCTCAGAGACTGTAAAGAAGTATGCTCGTCGGTTGGTTTTGCCGATGGAGCTGGAGAGTCCCTCCCGCTAAGCTGACCTGCATAGCATAGCATTCGTCCACGAACTCGTTGACATTCTTATGATACTTGTTGGTTGCCCACTGCATCTGGAGAATGTCTCATTGTACTTGATGCAGGATCTTTCCCGTTGAAGCCCGATGAACTGGTCACGCGAAAGATCTTCTTGATTCAGTAACCACCCGGTCCAGCCTCTCCAGTGCTCCAGTGGAAACGAACTCCTCAAGGCTTCGGCCATACACTTCCACTCTGCAGATTCATGTGTTTGCCATTGTGTAGCTTCCTCCATTTTGTCAGACCGAGGACGACATCTGGACCTTGGCAACTCAGCTCAGCTCAGCACAGCTCAGCTCCAGAATGACTTCATCGGACTCAGCTTTATGCGATATCGCGTCGATGCTTTCATCTTCTCGCCAACTGCCCAGCATCGCCAACTCCCTATCGTGAAGCATAATCGCCACCCTCAACCATCAGGTTCAAAAACTCGTGATGGCGGAGACGCATAGCCTTGAGACTGCTCCAAAGACTTCAGTAGCACCGGCACAAGGAGCACAGGCTAGGCCGAACAAAAATTGTTCGAATGTGACAAATTGCTCGGGCTGCAATAACTGTTCGAATTGTCGAGGGTACCAGGTCAGATTTGATTTGAGAACAGATCGCCTACTGATACTGCAGTAGCTGCGTCGACTCGAAGAACTGCTCAAACTGCTCCAGTTGTCGCGACTGTAACAACTGTAGCAACTGTCGCGACTGCGTCGATTGTGTCAATTGCTCAGGCTGCGTTGGCGCTGTTGGGTTGAAGAATGCAAGCGGTCTTATCGTGCAGCCGCCTGCGTACACGGCATGATAGGGAGGATGCTGAGATATCAACTTTGGAATGCGATAGCGAGAAAGAGGTTGGATACGTGCCCACTGAGTCGTTCACCGGATCAGGGATACCTCATGTCTGAGAAACCTCAAAGAGTCTTGATGATGGACCATGGGCATGGCTTAAGTATAGCCAGGGACGCTTCTTCATGGCTAAATTAGCAGTCGAGTGATGTCCTGTGTGTACAGCTGCTTTGAAAATGCACCTCGTCGGCGTATGTGCTCGTCGTTGGCCTGTTCCTATGGTGGATACTTGTTCCTCTGATAGCAAACAGCTCTGACGGCACAACATGGGCCCGGCCATCAAGTGCCACGTCTACCTTCTGAGGTTGAAATCGTTCGTGAAAAGCCCCATGGTCCAGCGATGACATGTTTGTTACCAGCGGAATGATCGGGCTAAGAAATTGCCCGAGAAGCTGGAAATGTCGTCACCACATACGATCCTCCCAAACCTTGACCACGACCACGGTACAGATCGACTTGACCGTCGAGGTCGGCCATATGTATGTATAGCCATGCGTCGTGCTCGAGATAGATAGCTTTTCACCAGCAGTCGTGAGGCTTCCCGTAGAACTATCACCATCATGTCATCCATCCTCAACAGCCTCCTGCACGCGACGAACTACCGCAACCCGTTCCTCCGCACCTTGGTCCCCTCCATTGGCCTAGCGTTTGGCTTACAAGCAGCAACAGCAGTACCCTCGATCCTCTTCCAGACGGAGCGCTTCTACGATCTCTCAGGCTCCATCACCTACATCTCCTGCACAGCCCTCTCCCTCTACCTCCCCACCATCCGCGCCCGTCTTGCAGCTGGCGCCGGCAATGGTCCAGCATGGCCGAGTCTCCTCGCCAGCCTGACCTCCAAAGGCGGAGTCAATGCCTGGAACTGGCGACAAGTCGTGCTCAGCGCCGCCGTCACCATCTGGGCTACAAGGCTGGGTAGCTTTCTCTTCAGCAGAATCACGGCAGAGGACGGCAAGGACAGCAGATTCGACAACATCCGCGAGAAGCCACCAAAGTTCTTGGTAGCATTCGTTGCACAGGCTACTTGGGTCTCGCTCTGTTTGATGCCCGTCCTCGCCATCAACAGCATTCCATCCGCGACGCTCGCAGCGTTACCATTCGTGACTATCACAGATGTCATTGGCGTGCTCCTGTACCTCGGTGGCATCACGTTCGAGGCTACAGCGGACCGACAGAAGAGTCAGTGGATGAAGGAGAAGAAGGAGAAGAAACACAGCGAGGATTTCTTGACCAGAGGCCTGTGGAGCAAGAGCCGTCACCCCAACTACTTTGGCGAATCCACACTGTGGACAGGCATTGCAACTACTGCCGCAGGTGTGATGATGAGCAGTATCGGGCAGGCTGGTATGGGGTTCAGTGGAAGTGGTACTGCAAGACTCGGAGCACTGGCAATGGCTGCTGTGTCTCCGGCTTTCGTTACCTTCCTGCTCTTGAAGGTAAGCTTAGTGCTCTGTCTGGGAGGCGGCACCACTAACAGCGCATACGTAATAGGTCTCGGGCATACCCATGAGTGAGAACAAGTACGACGAGCGATATGGCAACCGCAAGGACTATCAGCAGTGGAAGAAGGATACGCCCATGTTCATTCCCAAGCTGTAAGGAGCGAGCACTCGAGGCCGCTTCTCAATAAAGACAGAAGATGGTATCAGAAGCCCAGGGCTGATGACCTGCTCACACGACCACTATCGATCGAAGCACGGTAGCCAAACGCGATGCTACATGCATGGTGGCGAGGACAATGCCCCAGGCGCCCTAGGTGACAACAGATACATTCGAGGAGTCATGCCTCGTGTTGACCTCACAGTAGGAGTGCGATCATTCCGTTCAGCGACTCGTGACCCAAGGTTCGGTAACGGCATGGTCCTGCGGGAGAGCCGTATGTTCTTGCCGGTATTTTCGCCACAACCGACATTTTTGCCGGTGGAAGCTTGGCACACATTCGAAAGCGATTATTGTGCAAACCATAGCGCTTGGCTAGAACTAGCGATTCTTCACCGTTCAACCCGAACGCAGACGGCCGTCTGAGGATCGTACATCACTCGGGCCTCCCCGTGAAGCAGGCTACAACACAAACACGCCATTCATCATCCTATTAATCTCATCGCAGTTGCTTACTTACCCAAAACGCGCACAACACAGTTCCTCGGTGCCTGCGTCTGTTATTTCCTTCCGGGTTCTTTGCTTCCGCTGTAGGTTCCTTGTAGTGCTAAAATTTACCGTCTCGTTCTTCAGGCACGCATTGCATGCGATGCATGAGCTGTAGCTCTTTGGATGGATCGAGGTTCAGGACCACGTACGCAGAAGGTATGTACGCCTGGAGCCTGATCGTAAGTCCCGTCGCTGGCGGTTCCCCTGTAGCAAAGCCAGACGTCGCTCATTTATACCTGTACTGCTGAAGAATTGACCTCCGTTAGACAAGACTTGTGCACTGGCTGATGCTGCGGGAAGGGTTGGGAAAAAGGTGGTTGTGAGCTCCATGGTTACTCTTGTTTGTGGCGGTGTAGTCGTCTCTGGTGACTGGTGCGTGGACCTGGATCTTTTACATTGACACCTAGGAGGTTCCGAACCAGTTCGCTCTGGCTTAAGCTCTCATTAAGGCCGTACTATGAGGAACTTGGCTGGCAATAAACCATTTTGGCTTCGTTGTTGGACAGGCGGTGCGACACAAGTGTCTCTGAGCTGGTTCTGTGCACATATACTGCATCGGGCTATCTAACGGGCTGGTAGCCCGAGACACTTGACTGACTGTTGACTGAAGACTTGTCTCCCTCTGTCTTGCGCACTAGATAGTGCCACCGTTGGCACAAGACGTCGTCACTCCATCCGCAGCATGTCCTTGCCCGGTCGGTTCTTTCTTATGTTTGAACTGTCCACCCTCGTTGGGCATAAACTTCATTAGCCTTGTCGAAGCGTCATTCACAGGAGGGGATTCATATACAGAAAGTATACACAGCTAGCGTCGCCTCACGTCGGCCGTCGCCGCCTCATCCTCTGTTGCAGTACCACGTTCCTATTTCCGCTCCTTCTTCACCTCCTCCCACCCCGCCCCCCTCCTGACTTTGCCACGTTTGGCTTCGGCATGCGTGGCTGCCACGGTAAGAGCTGTGTGAAAGTAATTGATGAGCTTGATGGCTGAGATTGTGCTGTGGTTGATTGGCGAGCGAATGTGTCTGCGAGAGATCAATATCTCAGCAGGCAGTGCGGTGCTTGTCGTTCTTTTTAAGGCTTATGTTGGGGACACAAGCCTCGATTAATCATTCGTGGTATCACATCCTGTTGCCTTTAGTGTGCTCTTGGCTCTGCTATGCATAATAAGGTCAAAGACGATCTGATTCCGCCATGCTAATGATATGCCACGGAATGCCTGCTGCTATCATATCCTACCAGGAGTTAGGAAGTTCTAGGCTCATGCGGAGTGTTCCATAAGTGACACTCGCCTTACTGTTGCGAGCGGAGACGAGTTTATGCCATCACGGATGATCTCTTATCATCGCAGCTGCCCTCTTTCTTGTCAGTCGCTCTCATGACGACGTTCATGGGAGGGGACAGAGAGTATTCATGAGATAGACAGACAAGATGCGCTAGTCTCGTTATATTGGCAAAGCATGGTCTGAGTACGTCGCCACTGTGTGATGTCAGCAACATCAATGAACGCCCCACACTCCAATATCTGCCTTTCAGAACACACTTCTAATCAGACACATCGACTATGCCTCTAGGATCCGATAAACCACGATTGTTAGCGGATCCCCTGCATTTGTTACCAGCCGAGATTGTTCTACATATTCTGGATTTTGTTCAAATCTCCACGCTCGCCACACTTACCAGGCTGAGTCATGACTGGCATACTTTCATAGATGAGACACATCAGAACCACATATACTCCCACTTCGAAAAGACACCTCATCCTGCAGGAGCCAAGGACTTTTCGTTCTTGGCAGACTCTAACAACTTTACCAAGTCGCAGCATATCACCTCATGGAAGGACCTATGCAAGTCGCAGCGAACGCTGGCCATGAACTGGAACTGCAAAACTCCTATCACAAGAGAGTCGACAATCCGCGTTGGCGATGATCCCGTCTGGCGGTTCCGACCGGATTTCAAACGTCGATTCTTCCTTTCTACCTCACATGCAGGTGGTTTGAAAGTTACCGACATGGACACTGGAGCCTTGATCTTCCAGCTCAATAAGGAAACAGTCAGAGCTTTTGCCCATCTGGAGTATCAGGATGGTACGGCTGTGTGGGACCGCGAAGGAGACGTTCTTGAAGTCTGGCGAACAGACGACAAGGGTACACGCGGTGTCTTCCAGAGAGTGGCTGTACTGAGGCATGAAATGCAGACACGCGGCTTCCAGTTATCGTATAACACTCTTTGTGTGGCTTCGTCGCAGGGGAATGGGTATGTCTACAACTTGAAGGAAGCCGTACCTGCCCAAAAGGAGATTGTTATTGAGGATGGTGCCATTGGCCATCTCGACCAGGATGCGGATGCGATCGTTTACTCCGTTGGTGTCAAAGGCTATCACTTCTACGACAAATCTACAGGTCGCTTCCTTGGGCATTTCCACCCAGAATTTTGCAAAACGTTCCATCATGTGAAGCATCCGGATCCTGGGTCTTGCAGGTTGGATCTACCTGGCACGGCTTTTCCGCCGCAGAGACCAGCTCGAGATCGGACGACGCCACTTCAGGTTGAGGAAGGTCCTTATCCCAGAGAGAGCAGCGATCCCCCGCTCAACGAGGATGAGTGGGGCGCTTGCATGATATCAGGATCGTTGATGGCAGGTATCTCCCGTGGAGGAAGAGTTTTTGTGTGCCCAAACTGGCGAGAAGCTCTTAAGAGCTGGCAAGCCTTTACTGCTCGCGCCTACATTGTCGAATGCGTCACGGCTGACCTGACTTTCGATTTGGGCGGCTGGCTGTCAGTTAGCAATCATCGAGTCATGTTCGAGATTCAAGACAAAGTCTATGTGCTAGGCTTGACGGACAGCGACCAGATCACAAGTGATGGCCAATCCGCTCCACGGCCATCATTCGCATTCGCAACAAGCTTGGAAGCTCGACTTGCCGTTCCCATCTCATTCATGTCCCTCTACGACGACTGCATCATGAGCACTTACACCGCAAGTCTCCCACTATCGCTATTGGTAGCACTGGTACCGACTTACTGACATTGATAGACCATCTGCTCACGACCGCGACCACATGATCTGGCGCCGGCCGCTGGGCATGCACAACCGTGGCGCAGAGTCATGCCAACGAAAGCAATTCGTGTGTTGAGCTTTGCTGATAATGGTAATAACAATAGTGAAGCGTTCGAGGCGTCTTCTGGCTCTGAGAACCACTCCTATATGCGTCAAGACATATACCGACTTATACGGATGCTTGCAGGTGATCCTGATGACGAGGAGAGCGATGGCGATGCGGAGTGATCATGCAACGGTTGGAGCCGTATGATTTCTAAGCACGGTCTGAAGGGGCTATCTTGGCCAATGGACATCGCTAGATCACGACTCGATTTAATGACCCTATAATTCTATTGGATAGTAAAGGCCATCCCGTACAGTGTGTGCAGATACTGATTGTCTCCTTTATAACAGTCATCTTGGCTCCGGGAACAAAGATGGATAATCATCGCCACGTCTTCCAGCCTGAGACGGCAATGCTTTGAAGAGCAGCTCCATTGTCATGGACATTCCAGGCATGCGGCGTCGTCGTCGTCGTCTCAGATTGTGATAATATATATACGCGCTTTAATATAGTCCTCAACATGGGGTAATGCCACTTTGCCCAGAACCATGGAGCAGGCTATTCTCATCATGGTCGTCACCGAGTTGCCGGTGCATCAAGATCAAGTCCGGGTCCCATCGAGCCTCGATACCAATCGCGAGAAGAGCCTTGAGGACTTCGCTATCGACGTGGGATGTATGGCAATGGGCCAAACCAGCGCCACATTCCACGAGCCTGGACTTAGGAAACCCTTCGCCAGCGCGGCGTATGGCTCAGCACCATGCGAAAGAATACTCAAGCGAGGGTGATATGATCTTCATCATAGAGACGTGTTAACATGGCCCGGAGCCCAGCTGTCAGGCGGGGAGAGTCGTCTAGATGGCACTCGTGACGTGCCAAGGCATAGCTTATCAAGGATTTACAGATGTGCTTTGACAGTGTGTCGACTCACGAAGTTCGCCAGTGTGCCATCGAAATGATGTGAGAATGCACAATGCGCCAGCGATCTCTTTGCACAGTCCGTTCCGCCTTCCGCGAAAGACGCTGTGGGGTCTTGACCTTAAGTGAGGCAGTTCTCCAAGAGAGGTTTTGCACTCTTCAGAAGCTCGAGAGAGCCAGCCGTGCGGATCCAGCAGCGTATAAACGCCTGCACAGTCGTTCGCATATCACTGGAGGATCCAATGCAAAATGCACAGTTCAAGTAAGAAAGAGCGGGTCCGGTCCTGCGTGTCCAGGCAGGCCAGGATACAGTGCCGTAGCTGTGGTGGCAAACCATCTGCCTCGCGCTAGCCGCCCACATCAAGAGTGCGCGGTGAAGCTATCTGCACCATGAGCTCTCACCCGGTCGTGAGACAAACTTGCACGGTGTAAAAACCATAGTCCAGGACCACCTCAATGCGGGACCGCGAAACTGCACAGTGCAGAAAGCCATGCGCTGTCCTTTGATCCGCCAGCCACATATTGAGAAGCATCGGCTTTGAACTATGGCGGGACCGTCACTACACAGCGAGAACGGTAATCTTCGTAGTCTGTGAGATAATTTTTGCACACATTGTGCACAGGTGAAGGTTCCATATTGTTCGCGACAAATGCTTCCTCCTCCTTCTCAAGCGGTCCGATTGCAGAACCTGGACTTGTGAGTAAATGTGCATAGTGTAAGTCTGTGAATAACATAAGAGTACCGCTACCTCTCAGTTCTCCAGATGCCTCGTCGGCTTGATCATCTCCTGATGTTCGTGTCTCGATCTCTGAAGAATTGACTTGCTCTGCGCTCCTTGATCCTCACATCGCTGGACAAGATTACCTAAGCTGTATTGGCACACCGTGGTTGCCGCATATAACCCCCCGAGATTCCATATTCGTCGAGCTATGAAGTCGGCACAGCTGCGAGCAGGTTGCCCTTAAGACCAGGAGCATGTCGCCCAACTCGAGGTACGCCTCATCCTTTGGTCTGGCACATCGTGTATGCTGATAAGCCACAGCACAGCTGCTGAACGCGGCAGCTCTTGCGGCCACTACAGCCCAAGTTCCCATCTCAGCCCAGCTTCGAACAAGACCCTCAGCACGACCAGCAGCTCGAAGCCCACCCAAGAGAACTTGGCGGTTTTGAATGACGATTACCGCAATTCTGCTTTGCATCATTCTCCCTTGGCGGGATGGTCGCTTCATGAAGATGACGATGACCAACACTCAAGGTGACTGGAACACGCTGATAGCGAGGGATGCTCTGGCATCCGATAAAGAAGCTTGTCTGTGCACGAAGCTCGAGAAGATATGATAGCAGTCTCGGCAGCGAGGACGAAGCGAGACCAGGGCGAACCAGAGGCATCGTGGAGCATGAGTTGCAGAGTGTGGCAGCTGTAATTTGTTGTCGGGTAGTGCTACTTGGTTTTCTGTACATTGATTCGCTCGGAGATTACCCTGACCATACATCGAAGTCCACTCTGCCGTTCATCTTGATTTTCGCACAGGAACAGCTTTACGACAGGCCATGCATGGATCCATCCGGTTTCTTCATGGTCCGTGACTTCAACATCAGCCTTCTTCAACCTCGCGATCAAGTCCCTGGCTTCGGGTGCGAAGACCTCCTCAGCACCGAAGATGAAGTACCAGCCACGGCTGGGGGATGCGCGCCGCCACCAGCTCTGATCGTTGCAACGCCCGGGTGATACCAGCGCGTTGTCCTGTGACCCGTTCTTGCCGATGTACTGCGATCCGTACAGGTGTAGACTTTGAGCGTTGAGATAGTCGGAAGGCGTATTCTGGTTCTTCGGCGAGATAATCGTAGCCCAGGGAGAGATTGGAATAGCAAGTCCGGGCATCTTGTCCTTGATCGAAGAGTAGCCCGAGATGCAGAGCATCAAGCTGAGAATGAGTGTAGCACCAGCGGAGTCGCCACTGACCACTATGCGTGAAGAGTCGTCTACCAGAGATAGCACATACTTGTAGCCTGCGAGAGCCTCCTGCACCTGGGTAGGGTACGTAGCCTCAGGGACGAGGGTGTATTCCAACGCGAACAGGGCGGGGTTGTCGTAGCCGGCTTGCTGCAACAGCGTCATCCAGGCCATGAGGAACTCCAAGTAGAAATAGGAGGAGCCCATCGAAAAGCCGCCACCATGGCAATAATACAGAACAATGTCGGGCCTGCGAGAGCTGTCACAAATGGCATAGATACCCTTCACGCCTTCTCTGTTGACTTCACGCCAATAGATCGGACTTTTCCAGATGCCGTGCCTCAACATCCGAAATTTCATGAAAGGTAAAGACACCCATTTTGAGAAGAAGACTTTGCCGACGGTGGCGGGAATGTCGGCGAATGCGTACCGAACGCATCGAATGACAACATCTTGAAAGAGTGTGGCCCGCTGTACAAAGGGAGACCTCTTCTCCTTGGGGGTGAGGTATCGTTCACGAATGAGCTGGTATGGCATCTTGAAGCCTGTGGTGCTGTCAGCTGTGCATGGCATTGGGACCCCGGTGGCTGGGGAAATACCGAGGAATGGCAAGGCCTTGATGGCACATGCTAATGTCTTGAAGATGCCGACGTGGATCAGCAACTGGGGAGCAAGAAAGACCAAGAAAGCAACGCAGTCCACCCACGCGATTTGGCCGAGAATCATTTTTAGCGACAGTGACACGACATCAACCAAGACGACCAGCAGCAGCTGAAGTTGAGACGGAGGTAAAACATGCAGACACAGATGATGAAAGAAAGCTTATCCGAAGAGTCCGTGCTTCTGTTGACGCAGGGCATATTATATCGTTCTGAACAGTTTCGGCTGCCATACAAAGTCGATTGCATAGGAAATTGGTGGTGGTGGAATAATGTGATGTATCTTGAGCGTGATGCATGATTGCCTTTGCTGATGTGCGAAGGCACGCACAATTGCTAGATGTGTGATGACTGTGCCTGCAACTTGCGATTCTGACTGATGGAGGCTTAGTCACCCAGGATCCCTGCCCCTTCGTGAAACTCTATCATTTGCTTGCCGAACTTCTCTCGCAGAGAAGCCTCGCGACAGAGCCTGCGATTCACTTCCACCGTTCACAACCTCGCCCACCGTTTCCGCCGCGTCCACCTACGCCTCCGCCCTCTTGACATAGCAATCACACTGCTTCGATGAAGACCGCGCGCGAACCTAACACGGCATAAGCGGCGGCAGGCCAAGAGAGCTGCCCGCGAGTTCCACCTCCACCTCCACCTCCACCTCCCCCATCCATTCATCGCAAGTTCCTTCCGCCGATCACGCAGCAAGAGGGACACCATGGCGACGAAGAATGCTATCGCTGGGCCAGAGCTCGAATTCGCTCGGTATGCATACACAAGACACAATCCACACGCGCATTACTACATATGCAATACTGACCTGCTGCCAGTGCGATGGAGATTGAGCAGATACCCGAGAAACTCCGCTGCGCAATCTGCAACAACCTTGCCGTCAACCCGCTGAAGCTGGCATGCTGCGACACTTCAGTTTGCGGTGACTGTGAGTGGAGGATGCCCTGGGCACTTTCTCTGCGAGCATACTGACTGAATCCAGGCCACGAGTCACTATCGACCACAGAGTGCCCCGTTTGCTCACACTCTCCCTTCGACAAGGACACCGCCACACCGGGCAAAGCGTTGCAAACCACTATCAAGGTCTTTCTCAAGACCGAGGCCAAGAAGCGAGGCATCGATCTCAAGACTGGCGAGAAGATCACGGCTACACCCAAGCCCACCACAACTGAAGAAGCAGTCACGCCCGCTGCAGATGTCGCATCTGCCACTCCAGTGAACACCGAGTCTACAGCTGCTGTGCCAACACTGGCAGCAGAAGCCAGCAATACTGGAGAGACACCGGCAGTGGAGGAGTCGTCGTTCGTCGATAATGGCGAGACGGCGCCGCCAGCAGAGGTACTCCACACACCCAAGCATGAGTTGCTCACACAGTATGAGACTGATGTTCTGCAGGCATCGACAGAAGAGCACAATGTAAACGGGCAACAAGAAGAGCAAGATGGGGACGACGAGTCCGACGATGACGACAATGTAGTCATCACGACCGAGAGACCCGAGCAGGAGGAAGGACAGCAACATAACGGCCGTCATCAGACGACGCACGGCCAAGATAACGGCCAGGAGAACGAGGAGCAGAACATGCAGACCGAGCAGCAAGCGAGCTTTGGCGGCTTTGACGTGAACGGCTTCGGCAACAATGGGAACTTCGGCAATATGAACATGAACATGATGAACCAGATGATGGGGATGCCAGGGTTCGGCGGTATGGGCATGCCAAACATGATGGGTAAGTCGATTTCTTTTCATCCCCACAGCTGTAACCGGCTAAGAACCGGCGCAGGCATGCCCCCGATGGGCATGGATCCGTCTATGATGTTCAACGGCAACTTCGGCGGCATGGACATGAGCATGATGGGCATGGGCATGGGCATGGGAATGGGCGGCATGAACGGCGGCATGGGCACAGGCATGGGCGATTTCAATGGAATGGGAGGACCTGGTTTTTTCCCCAATCAGGGGAACTATGCTCAGTCTAACGCGTACGGAAACGGTAATCGCCACCAGACTTCTTTCAATGATCGCGGTCACGGTCGTGGATACGGCCGTGGCTTCGGTAGAGGCACACGAGGTAATCAGTTTGGCCGAGGCCGTGGCGGCTGGGGCTACCAGCAGCAGCACCAGTATGGTCAAAACCAACAATTTGGCCAAAATCAAGCTGGTAGGCCGCAGTCATCAAGTGGTGCGAACGCAACCGAGGCAGCCTATCAACGTCGTGCATCCCCAAGCTACGATGCTGGCCAAGGTACAGATGGTACCTCCACCGGCCCAGGAGAGACATCGCAGAGAACCACGACCAACGGCGATCCGGACGCCATCGATACTAATGATGTAGGCACTAACGGCACAGACGATATTGCAGAAAAAGCCAAGCAGAATGGCGACGTCGACGTGGCAAGCCAAGAGCACCAGCCAGGTAATGTGATCCTTCTTCTTTAACTGGGGCCTTCCACTAACACGCTGCCAGATCTAGCAGATGGCGAGACAAGCAAAGACAAGAGCGAGCCACAATACGACGACAACGGCAACCAGATCACCGACAGCAGTATTCAAGTCGACTCTTTCGACCAGCCTGGTGCATACAACGACTTCGAAAATGGCGTGCAAAACCAGCAGCAATATGGTCGTGGCCAACAAGGATTCAATGGGCCGCGAGGCGGCTTCCGAGGAGGACGTGGAGGCTATAGCGGTTATGGCAACCGTGGCACAGATGCTGTAGTTGAGCTCACTTCCACTCCTGCTCCGCCAGCGGGTGCGCCTAGTGGGCCTAAGGCAATGCGAGAAGGCCGACCAAACACAGGCTGGGCGGGTCGGCAAGCTGCAGCGAAGCCCACTCCGACGCCAGCACCTGAAGTCAAGGCTCCGTCACAAGCGCCAGAGTCGATGCGTATGGAGGATGTCAAGCAAGAAGATCGTGACTACGATAGGTCACTATCACGCTCTCGATCAGGGCGGGACACTGGCAGAGAGGCAGCCCGCGAAGCTGATGATGAGTATGAGTCAGAGGAATCGTATGCTCGACGCAAGGAGCGTGAGAGGAAGAAGCGCAAGGATCGTGATGAGCGGTATGATGAGCGCAACGGCAGCCGCGATGCAGACAAGTCGAGCAAGAAGTACCGTTCTCGATCAGAATCACGTGCAGATGATAGCTCCCGTCGCCGTCACCGCGACAAGGATGATGAGCATCGTTCGTCTCGTTCCCATCGTGACAGAAGCAAAGACCGGCACCACCGCCGTCATCGTTCAAAGTCACCGGCACGAGAGTCAGAGACTCAAGATGACTACTCTCGACGCAAGAGTCGAGGTGACCGAGAGCGTGACGACTATGATGAGCGCAAGGAGAGCCGTCGCAGCCATAAGCACTCCAAGCGCGAAGACAACCAGTATGAAGACGAGCGCAAGGAACGTTCTCACCACCGGTCATCCAAGCACGATCGGCTTTCACGCGACGATCGTGCCCGTGAGCCAGAACCTGCTTCGGTGGTAGTACAGCCAGATGACGACGATATCGGCTTCAAGATCAAGGGTCGCAAGATGCTTGGCGAACAGCGCAAGGACAAGCACATGCCGCCCCCATCCCGGGATCGCCGCCCTAGTGTGGCTGAGCAGAGTGTTGCCACGTCTTCAGATCCATATGCTGCGGAGCGCGCTCGAGCTCAGCAAGGTCGTGAAGCGAAAGAGGCACTGCGTCGTCAGAGCACGCAGTCTTCCTCGCTCGGCAAGCGTGGTCGAGAGGAGGAGGAGATCGATGCGCCACGTGGTCCCAAGGGAGACCGCAACCGGGTGAAGAAGGGCAAGAAGGAGAGACGCATCAGCTACAAGTATGAGGATGAGGTTGGCGTGGATGAGAGGGATAGGGACGCTGGACGATGGAGGTAGAGTTTTCTTGGAGAATTGCGGCGCTTATGAGGGGAGGTCATCGAGACGATGAGTGGCGAGCGGCAGCAGCGGGCAGAGCAGTGTGGATGATCGAGCCCGTGTGTGTGATACTGACTTTGTTGAGCGCTTTATGGGCCAACCAGCGATGGCTGCGGCGTTATGGGAGGACTTCACGTGGACTGCTGGGAAGCGGTTTCGAAGCGAGAGGGGACTACTCTACTTTCACTCTGTGAGATAACTTAGCAAGGCTGGCTACCCATATCGGGAGCCCGGCGATAAATAATTGTATAACAACGTTGAAAAGCATGTCGCGTTCTCACCAGTCCCAGGTTGTGAAGAGGAGGTTGAATGCTCAAGCCGATCGATCCCGTGCATCCCTTCAGTTTTCGTGAGCCGGGCAGTCGCGTCGCGTCTTCCCTCGGGACGTATCTGCGCTTTACATAGATGTGTGTACACTCCACCACTTTCTCGCATCCCCACCTGACTCACACGCGATGCGACGATGATGTACGAGCTAACGAGACAATATGACGGCCGCTGTGTTTCGCAACACGCCTTCGCTGTCCTTCCTACCAACGCAACACACAGCACCCGTCCTCGACTTCAACTGCCTGTACACGCACGATGTCAAGAAGAAGGCGAAGAAGTGGCAGGACGGCTTCCTGCGATACCACACGTTCAACAAGCGCGTCATGGTCTACGATGAAGGGCGCAACTTGGTCGGCGACACTCACTGGGCCGGGGACGAGGCGGTACAGGAAGGCGATGAACTGCGGCTAGAGCGGAACGGCGTCATGGTGGAGGTGGGGGACAGCACTGGACAGACCGAGACCGACTTGACTGAGCTTAGAAAGAGCAGAAAGAAGGGTTCGACTACTGCCGTTGCTGCTGCAGGACGAGAGGCGAACATGTCGACAGCCAGGGCACCACCGACACCTTCTCGACGACCGCTGGCGACGACTGTGTCTCGGGCGAATACTCAGCTGAAGCACAGATCTTTGAATGCCCTTCTTGGTACCCCGAAAGGGCCGATGGGTAAAGCAAGCATGCCTCAGAAGTCACCTTTCGAGGAACGACAGGCAGAAGCGGAGAACGAAGGGTGGGAAGAAGGCAGGCCGCCAAAACGACAGCGAAATGCAGCACCAGACTGGACATTGACTAGAACAACGAAGATTTCACCTCCAGCGAGACAAGCCGAGCAGCCCTTGTGGGCACGAACAGCAGATGCAGCGAAGCGAAAGAAGATGGCGTTACTGCCGGCAGGACAGCAACAATTTGGGACGAAAGAGGTTATCGATCTGTCTGATGATACACCATCGTCAAACAAGTTCTTGCCAGGATTTTCAGACGAGGTGCTGGCCCGGTCGTCTTCACCACCGCGCAAGCCGCGGACGGCTGAAGTGAGCAACGGGATCGTGGTCAGGTCTAGCCCTCCTGCCTTTCAGACTCAGCAGTCCGAGCCCCCTGTAAGACCTCGTACCGCCGCTAAGGAGAAGCAGAAAGCACCATCAGAGCGACTTCCTGTATCGGGCGCGACGACCGCACGAATGTCGTCAGACGTGGTATCGAAAGCAGTACGCCCTGCGAAGTCCCCAAGCTTCGACAAGGAAGACCAGGGAGCTTTAGGAGAGCAGCATCGTTCTACCATGACCTCAACGCCGGCGAGCACGCGGACTGGACAGACTCTGAGGCTGGCTGCCAGCGCTCCGAAGAAGCGGATACTACTTTGTCAGGATCAGCTTTCCAAGAAGCCACCAACGTTATCATCGACGAATGCAGAAGTCATTGTACTGCCCCAGGTCAGCAACGACGAGAGCGATCAAGTAGCACCGACAGCTGCCCTGACTAAACTCCAAGCCCGACTAGCGAAGATAGACAAGAAGAAAGGTAGCACCAGCAGTGCGAGGCTGGCTCCAGCTAAGGCTAAATCGGCCCCTATCGAGCTTGACTGCAACGCTGACCCCGGCAACGGGGCGTCTGGCAATTTCCCCGACGATGAAGAGGCTGGCGCTGAGTCGCCAGGGCCACAGACGTCACACGAGACTTCCGCTATCGAACTGGGTCGGCTCGATAGTATGATGCTACCGCCGGCGGTTCCACCTGCCGGAGAAGAAAAGAGACCACGGACAAGCTCGCCAGCACCAGCATCTGCTAGAACGCCGCCTCGGCCCCAGGAGCCCCACTTCAGGAGGATGCTGTCCGAGTCAGACACTGCCAAGTCATCAAAATCGAATCGTATGCCTGGCGCTCCAGTTCGGTATACGCCTACGCCATCGCCTACTAAGCGATTTCGTGAGCGTACATCTGTGGCTCCCGCTGGAGAGAAGCAGAAGCAGCCGGTTGCGGAATCAGCTGCTGCGCCAGGCTTTCGAGCCTCGAGGCAGAGGAAGCCGCTTCAGAAGTCCGTCAGCCTCAACATGACATCCAAGGGCACTTCGAAAGTAATGCTCAGCATGCCTTTCCAGGCTCCTGGCAAACCGCCGAAGCCGAATGAGAAGGAGCCTGAGGCACCGAAGCACCTTGGGCCATGGAGTCGTGAGGCTTTCGATCTTTTCACTTGGCGACCACCGAACTGGGATGAAGACAAGTGGTGCGTCAAGTCAGCTGAAGAGGTCATGCCGGCAGGAGATGCGGTTGACAAACAACAACCTCGACCGCCGCCTCCAGGATTGAGTGGAGGAGCTGCTCTGCCGTATGCCGGGTGAGAAATCGCGGTGGCAAGGCGACGTTGTTGCTTGTCGTTATATCATGTAGATAGCTTGAGTGTGTCAGTATGAATAATGACTAGCATGATCACGAGGTTATGCAGCTTGAAGATGAGGAGCGAAGGCTATCAATGATGCGCGGGACAAGCTACACGAAGACTCACTCGTCTTTCGTTCGTAACGATACCAACACGGCTGCATAGTGCCTGCTCGTATCAAGGCAGCAGCGTTGAACATTCTCCCCGAGAGTTGGCGTGCGATTAGCTTTGTACTGTGAACACAGTGTTGATGGATAAGCCAAGCAATATTTCAAGGACAAGGATCTGATTGGCGCGAGCGTGATGACGTGAATGAAGGGCACTTTATGGAAGCGCGACCTCGACGCGTTGCACACGTTCAAGTAACAAAAGTAGCCTGCAAATAGGACCTCAGGCCCGCAATGCTGGAATATCTTGACAGCTTTGACGTACGATAACATGAATCTGGGCCCAAGATGGCATCCTCTTCCCAGGCCTTCACCTCGTCACCCTTCTCGCCCACCACCCAACGAAAGCGGCGAAGCAAATACACGTACAAACATCTCTCGACCTTCGCCCACTCCGCAACAAACTGCCCACTGCGTGTGATAGCCCACATCGATCTCGATGCCTTCTACGCGCAATGCGAAATGGTCCGCCTCGACATGCCTGCAGACCAACCCTTAGCAGTACAACAATGGCAAGGCCTCATCGCTATCAACTACCCCGCCCGCGCCTATGGTCTGAACAGACATGTGACAATCACAGAAGCCAAAGAGAAGTGCCCAGACATCATATGCCAACACGTCGCGACGTGGAAGGAGGGAGATACGACGTGGTCATATTCAGACGATGCCTTCAAAGAGATCGCTACGAGGAAGGTCAGTCTTGATCCATATCGGATTGAAAGCAGAAAGATCTTGGCATTGATCAAGAGCTGTTTGCCCGCGGACAAGCAGAAAGTTGAGAAGGCGAGTATTGATGAGGTGTTTTTGGATTTGAGCGCGCAGGTTCATGAAATCTTGCTGGAGAGGTATCCTGAACTGAGGGGTCCTGCTCCATATGATGACCCCTCGGAGCCATTGCCTCGGCCGCCGAGTACGGTACTGGATTGGGCGGCCGATGCGTTGGTGGATCTGGACGATGAGCAGTCCGAGGAAGACGATCCGGATTGGGACGATGTGGTGATGTTGATCGCTTCGGAGATTGTGAGGGATGTTCGGGCACGGATCTTCAAAGAGCTGAAGTATACGTGCTCCGCTGGGCTGAGCAGGAACAAGATGTTGGCGAAACTGGGGAGTGGACACAAGAAGCCGAATGCGCAGACGGTAATACGGAACAGGGCGGTGCAGCATTTCTTATCGGGGTTCAAGTTCACGAAGATACGCAATCTGGGAGGCAAACTCGGTGATGAGGTTGTGGCGGCTTTCAATACTGATACAGTATCCGAGCTCCTCCCTGTTCCGATGGAGCAGCTCAAGAAGCAACTAGGCGATAGCACGGGAGCTTGGCTATACGGCGTCATTAGAGGCGAAGATGACAGCGAAGTAAACCCGCGAACTCAGATTAAGTCCATGCTCTCCGCCAAATCCTTCCGGCCATCAATCAACAGCATGGACGTTGCATCAAAGTGGTTACGGATCTTCGTAGCTGATATTTTCAGCCGCCTTGTCGAGGAAGGAGTCCTAGAGAACAAACGACGGCCGAAGACGATCAACTTACACCACCGCCAGGGAGCACAGACGAGGAGTAAATCAGCGCCTATACCGCTCGGCAAAGGAATTACGGAGGAGATTCTGTTCAATTTGGCCAAGGGACTGCTTGCTGCTGTTATCGTAGATGGGCGTGCCTGGCCGTGTGCGAACTTGTCGCTATCGGTCGGTGGGTTTGAAGATGGCGTGACGAACAACAAGGGTATTGGAGGCTTTCTGGTCAGAGGCGAGGAGGCAAAGGCACTGATTGCGACGAGCATCGGCAGGCAGGTGACAAATGATCGTGGCCCTGCGAGGAAGAAGCGGAAGATTAAGGTGGGTGGTGTGCCGACTCTGTTTGCCAGGCAGACGGATAGTATGGGGAGCGAGTATGAGGAAGATGATACTGGAACACCGGGACCTATTGAAGCTGAGGAGGATGATGATCCTTTCGACGAAGAGCATCACAACTTTGACGAACCATCAGAGCTCCCGCCCTCAGCTCAAGGTGACAACTTGTCTCCCACGGCACCACCAGTGCCCGATATACCAGCAGGATCGAAAGAATCTGCGACACAAGGCTACCTCTGCGATCGATGCAAGAAACGCATACCAGACCCCGACAGAACTGAACACGAGGACTTCCATTTCGCTCAGGACCTACAGAACGAGCAGACCACGCCACCCAGACCGCTTCCGAAGCCGACAGTGCAGGCCACTCAACAGTCGTCGAAGACGAAACCGAAGGGTCGAGGAAGACCGCCGGCTAGTAGCATTGGAGGACCAGAGAAGGGGCAGAGAAGGTTGGCATTTGGGTGAGGATGACCTTCTGGGCCCACATTCAATTCTGAGTCATGAAGATGAACTAATCAGCGAGGAAACGTTTGTTAACATCACCGGCTCCGAGTCAAGTCGGAGTTGTCCGCATAGCCCGACCATCTGGATGGTTTGAAATTGTTAGCGGAAAGGATCAGCGATGGGCTACATGTGAGATGTCTGCCATTGGCATGATCCCTGTCCTCCCGGGCCGCAGGTCAGGAACGAGGTGAATGATTCAAGAGGATGGGTTATCATCCTTTCGCATTATGAACAGATACATAAAGTCGCCGTTTGCGGCTCTCGGTGCTTACGTTCGCTTGTGTCTCGAGAATGAGGCAAGTTGCGATGGTGAGCACTTTCCAGATTTGCTGGTGCTACTGCGCTACCGAGGCTGGTGAAGGATTGCGGATTGAGTCTTCGGAACCTGCTTCCTGCCAAAACTCTGTCCGGTCGATGGAAGGGAGGTCCCTTGCTTGGAAGCACGACTGCGACAGCGCGCAACACGTAGCAGGAAATGATGACTGCAGGCTATCTTGCCAACAGTACTCGCAACAGATCTGTGATTGCCGACTTCACGTGGCTGCAGCTTCGTGGACAATGGGTGCGAGGAAGCAGCAGCGAGGTTTGAGCTGGTTCTGAAGCGATCCATTCAGCAGCGAGGCTTTGAGGGAAGAGTGTTGTCCACTCGCGCGACAGACATGAACTGCAGGCGTGGACCTGCTCGTACATCAATATATTCGGCCTTGATACTTTGACTCGTACAAATGACATCGACGTCGTGTTCGCACGTTCCGTCTTTGCGAGACGAATGAAGGAGATCATGATTACAATGGTACGTACCTGGATTGCCGGCTCCATCCAGACATCGACTATACCACGCATTTCACTTCACGGCCCAGTCATCTCCCAGAAAACACGGTATGCTCTTCATCTATGACTGACAACGCCACGATGCATCAACCGCATTGTATGGGATTTGTCAGAGATCATCAGCGGCATGCCAAAATTTGGAGAGGATTCCGATCTGACCCAGCATGTTCTGTGGCTACGCGCAACGCGTCCATGCGATGAATCGTGTCGCAACTGAAGCTGGCATATTGTTCATTTTGCAGCGGCACGGTGTCAGCATGGACACCCCCCCCCCCCAATCGGCTTCGGCTGGACGGATCTCTTCAACCTACGCCGCCCTCTCGACTTTTCGCCTCGAAGACTCGCAAGCTTAAAGGGAGTGGTCTCGTCGGGTGCCTGAGATATCGTGGCGGGCAGCAGCTGCACCTCATGGAAAGCACTACTCATGCGAGGGGAACATGTGGCGACATGTCCCACGAGCGGTTGGCGTGGCTATGGCTGGCACTCAGCGCCTTGCTATTGCTACCCAGAGAACTGCTGTCTCGATAGCACTAGCCATACTAATAATTATCAAGTATCAAGCGCTGTCTACCACCTCTTCATCCACAATGCGCCCAGCATTCGGCATATCTCCGGTCATTGCCGTTTGGCACTACATCTTCGCCGGAGGCCGCCATCGCCCAATTCTCGCCACAGCACAGTATCTCGGCCTCGCGCTCAGACCTCGCATTTGCAGATCTTCCCCTCCGCTTCGCTTGTCCGCTCAACCTTCAGCTTCGATCGTTATCCACTCTATTCCTTGTTGTAGCCAACCGGAGGTCTGAAGAAGCCTGTTGAACACTACCGGTTGTGTTTGCCGGCTTTGACAGTACAGACGCGCGCGCACTATCAAACCGTCAAACTCCGTGATTTGCCATGAATATTGTGGCCAAAGAGGCGAATCAGAGTCTGAAAATCCGGTGGATCTCTGTACGATCGAGCCCAGGGTGGTGTGGGTGTCTGTGTCGTCAGTGCCCACGCATCTCGCGTAGACGTTGCACGTGCAGGCGCAACACTAGCGTGGTCAGCATGTGAGCTTGTTTCAGATGCCATATCCCAGAATGCCAGCATTCGCAGCAAGGGGGACCAAGCGGGCTTTCGATGGAGCAGTGACATCACCTGTCTCCAGTCTCCATGGATGATGGCTACGACATGCAATGAGAGCACAGCGATATTGCTGCCCTCGTCGGTTGAGTCTCGTATCGAGCACTTGCTAAGCGCGGACAGAGATGGGTGGATCCATACCACTTTAGAGCGCAGCTTACGATCTGCAGTCTGTGTGCAACTAATGATTTCAGCATGGGTATAGTGATTTGTGTAGATGTTGAGGCGTATGGTTGTTGCAGGCGAGGAGCATTAGATACTGCATTAGTAACAAACTGTCGGCCACCGCAAAGTAAGTGAAAGCGACCAGGCTACGGATGCGTTAGAGAGGTACTACCCCTTCCCTGCTACTGTAGCGTCCGTGTCGCGATCCACCTGCCTGCTTGGCAATGTCACATGCACACTTGATGCGATCTACCGGCCTGCTTGGCAGTGTTATATGCACACTGCTGCCGGGCCACTTTGTCGACTTCTTAGGTTGGCACACACCGTCCGGTAGAAATCCTCCTCTTCTTCGCCGTTGCCTAGGGTCTAACTGCAGTATCAGGTAGTAAAGTATCGGGCAAATCGCCCACACTCACCGGTTTCCCACAAGAGCAATGTCGGTATCGGTCCAGTATCCACCATACAAGGTTTCTGAAGGTCTGAGTTGCCAGCGCACGCACCGCACGCGGTCTTCTTTGGCACGAGAACCGAGCGATCACCAATCCCGGCTATACACCACATCCTCTCCATGCATCGATGTGAAGGCCCCTGGTCGAGCGCTGCGGGTTGGGTCCTCCCCATTGTGCGGTCCCACGCCCACACGGCTTCTCTTGCTTCTCCAGATCGCGCGCTTTTGCTCGTGCTTCCACTGTGGATCCTCGTCGTTGTAGAACCCTCTATCATGGCAGAGACAGGTGTACTGCAGAGCATACTTGATCTTGTGCCACCAGGACTCTTGTATCGCCGCCATTTCGCAGCGCCAGCATTTGGTCTTGCTCATACGTGTACGCCATGTGCCCTGTTCGTTTCGCCGTTGAACCAACTGAGCTCGACTAGACTCTGTGGTAGTGGCGCCGCCGGCAGTCGCGCTCGCCATCCTAGGACTGTTCCCGACAGTGCTCGAGACATGCATCGCATCAGAGGCCGCCGTGGTAAATGTATCTGCAGCTGATCCGGAAGTCGGAACTCGATGAACATGCACCTTCGGCTGGCGCGTTGAGACTGACACCGCAGCATCACCGTGCACAATCGTGCTTGGCATATCACCGCCAGATGCTGGAGCAGCTCCGAAGGGACCGGTGCTGCCGTCAAATATGTCGAATTCTACCACGTGAGGTGGCGGGATGCGTCGTTGTTGGGCTCTGAGCTTTGCAAGCTTATGCTTGCAGAACGATGGCCCCTGGATGACAGGTACCGGACGTGAAGGTAACGCCACATGGTCTGGTCTCGATGGATTTGCTGCGCTAGCTGCCAGTACAGAGGCCGCAAGGTGAGTGGACACAGCACTGCCGCAGCCGGAACGATTGGCACCGTTGGCCATGGCGCGCTGGTTCTCGCTCCTTTTCACTGCCGGTTCATGCCGAGCTCGAGTGCCAAGAGAAGGCGACGCTGAAGAATTGCTCTCGCTCGAATGCCGTTCGCCGCATCTATCAGCGCTGTTCAGCGAAACGGTCTCTAGATCATACAGTGATACTCCAGAGTGCCGATAGCGGCTAAGTGGCTCTCCGCGTGGTGGAGGAGAAGATGTTGCCCCATAGTTTGCTTGCGAGTGCTGTTGACCGACAGATAGCGGTCCGTGCGAGTTTTCTGGTTCAGGCTGCACTGCAGCTGCAAATACAGCATCACGCGCACGCAGAGTGCTCAATGGAAATATTGACCAGGAAGGCCGTTTTGAGGGAGCTGCAGACTTGGCAGGTCTTTCGACTCTCGTGTTGTCACCTGGAGCAGGCGGGACTGGGAAGCTATCCAGCAATTCATCGGTCCTCACAGTATCTGTGACCCCAGCTGTTGGCGTCGACGCCTGGCTAGGTGGTTGCACGTCTGACGATCTCAGTGACCTTGGCAAGGGCGCGGTTCGTCTCATGGCGCATGAGGTAATCATCGCTGGCGAGGCCGGGACAGCGTTCATCGTTGCATATCTCAGGCTCCGTTCCGAAGGACTGAACTCATCAGATACCGTCCGTGAACTCCTTCTCTGTAGTTGGCAAGTGCCTGGCTGAGTGGCATCGCCATGGTTTGGCTGTCTTGTTTCGTTGCGCTCTGTTGTCGCCGACCCCTTTTCTGGAACCGATGTCGAAGTTGCCCCATGATTGGGAGCTGACATTCTTGGTGCATGTCCTAGAGGATGAGCAACAAGATCTGCAAGATAGGTCGATGAATGTCCGCTGGCGGGAGGCCTCCATGTTCGATTCGCGGATGGTGCGGTTGAGAGAGCCTGCGGAGCTGCTGAAGCACGATGCACACGTCGGATGAGCCATTTTGCCTTCTTGAAAGGCACATTGCGTGCTGGTATTCTCGCTGGACGGTTAACACGTTGATCCGGTTCGTGGCCCACACACTCACTAACTCGTGATGGTACTGCCGCGCCAATGTCGAGCGGCCATCGAGGAGCACCAGGAGGCGTTCTCACACGTTCTGGCGGACTACATGGCGGTTGTATTGGCGCTGCAATCGCGGACGAACACCCATCAATCCAGCCGTTCCCTTGATTCTCACTTGCATCGGAAGAACTCGGCGCTCCAGTCAAGCTGTTTGCCTTGAGCCGGCGCAGAGTATGATCATCCAACGAGACACAGCGCTTCAGTCTTGCAGTCGTTGATTCCTAATCCTTCTCCAATTCGATTCCCGGGGCAGCTTGCTCAGCGACAAGACGCTGTTGGAATGTCCAGCTCGATGGCATGGTCTTGAGTGTCGCAACGCTTACGTGTTCGGTAATGGCGAATAGTCTTGTGCCGGCGTGTAAGCTTGTGTAGGCAGCAGATGGGTTTTCGAAGACTAGATGTGACTGTCTGCGAGACTCGGGCTCTTCCGGGTGCTAAACTTGAACGTAAGAGCCTCCAGACGTGCCCTTGGGGAGAGACGCCGTTGGCCAGGCACTGTAGAGTGAGCTATGCTCGCTCGGAGTATCCTCAGATGAGTCTATCTGCAAGATTGCCATCTTTGCGGCTTTACGTCTCCGCAAGCCTTCGTTGGGGTCATCCAGAGTGGGATCAGTGAATCGAGGATCCGGCGGCCAGTGTTGTTCGAGCAGCCGGACAAGACTGCTGTGCTTAATTATTGCTTCAAAAACATTGTTGACTAGGACGTGCTGAAGTAAGTTGTTGTGTTCAGTTGTGCGCTGCTTGTCAAGTAGCCAGCAGCAAGAAGGGTCCATCTGCGGGCTTCGCAGGCGCTCTTTCTTCCACAGATGCACGACGAAGTGAACCGGAAAGTTCATCCTACCACATCACCCAGGCGTAGCTGTTCCCAGTGAAACAAACACCGGCTCCAGCAACACGCGTGACTTCCTCCAGGACAAGTCCCACCGTGTCGACGCATTGACAACAAGTCCACGAGCACATGCCGCTGTAAGCACAAGCTGCTTCATCGTCGATGAGGTCCAATCATGTCGAGATGGGTTCTCTAGACGATAAGCTGACGACCGTCCATGCGGGTCGATCAAGTCGTTTGGGAGTTTCTTCAAGTCCAGATAGCGAGTTCTCGCGGGTGGATTCTGTCGGAACGAAGATCCTTGTAACTCCACCCTCAATTTCATTGAGACTGCACGACGATAAGCATATGAGTTCTTTAGTGTAACTCGCAGTCGTTTCGAGAGGTCGAAACAGCACAGTCGGGTGTGTCTGCTCGTCCCTAGCGGGCGTACTGTCTCCGCTTGGCATGATTAGCCTTTTATGCGCGCACGGGTCGCTTGTGCAAGCCTTGGTGATCGACTTGAAGTGCACGAGATCAGTAGTATTTGCGAGCGCCTCATTCTCAAGATACCATTCACCTGTCGGCTGCTCTCCACAAAGTGGAAGATACCCATTCTGGCGACCATTTGCAGCATCAAGGATATGGCGAGCACAGGCATGCTGCCCGTCTCGCGAAAAGGTACAAAGTGCATGCCTCTCCGGGAACGCAATCCTGGTTCACTTGGAACGGGTTGATCAGTTCGTGCTGGCGAAGACCCAGCAGACAAGGCGTCGTTGCTCGTGGTGGTGTAGTGTGATTGCCTCTTTCAACAGAAGCGCGGCCATGTTGTGTGCGCCGACCTCACGTAAAGCAAGCCAGGCCCCGAGGAAGCGGTTCTTCATGTTGTACAAACGAGTCGGCCTTTGCTCGGTATGGAGCTTGGTGTCGGCATTCCGAGCGATCGGTAGCGACTGTACTTCACCACCACTCCATGGGTCGCAGCGAAGAGCTTCTGTTTGCGGCTCGGCGAGATCCGTCAGTGCAACGCAGCATATGGTATCAAGTTCTCGTTGAAAGAAGAGCCAGGAAACCGATTGCAGCTGATTTTGCTTGTATGCCGCCCGTCTTCAACAGTTTCCTGTCAGCACATCCGGTGTACCATGCAGGTCACTCGGCCTGTCCCGAATGCTGTCCATAAGGGGTGACTTTATTCCCTGTCGTGTCTGAATAGAGAAGATGCGAGACTGCTGACCCGGACAAGTGGCCGTACTTTTCGGGTACTTGCATCACGGGTCACTTCGGACCGCGCACTGTCTGGAATAAGGGATGTCAAGCTCGACACATTCTTTCACCCAGAACTTGCAGGTTGGCACGCCATTGATTAAGTCTTGACTTGACTCCTGATGAGATTGATTCCCCAGGGGCGGCCGAATTGTCATGACTCGCGTGGGAGACGAGGGTCTCCGGGGCAGTGATAAGATCATTTTCCTGCTCTCAGACGCACCGGCATCTCAGGTTCGTTGCCAGTGCGGACGCGATGCCGGCTGACGGGTCCCGAGACCAAGCTGTATATCCCGTCAACCCATCGCACCGGGTAGTGCTTGCTCGCTCATCCGTGCATGCTTATTATTGTCAGAGGTCAAAGTTCCTATCCAATGTCCTGGCCAAGGAGATACGTGAGCTCCACTTTCACGGCGTACGGTGCGGTGACGACCCAGCCCGAACGCCATTCTCGCTAATGTCAAGACGTTTGGGAAGATCGTGCTGGCGCCCATCTGCTGTGTCACTGGGGTGGTGCCATCCACGTGGTATTAGAATGATCGCTGGAAGGATCCGCGCCCAGGACTCTGGTTGTCATCGCTGACAGGCATTTCTCCACAATTTAGGGTTTGCTACTCTCAGCACCCCAGTCACCGTACGGGAAGCTCAGAGCTGCGATGCCGGCATTGCTCGCACTGCCTTCTGGGTTCAGCTATTGATGATGGCTCCGACAGTGCCAGCTCCACACCAAGGATTGCAAACGTGCTCGGGAAGTCAGTCGCGGCAGTGCACGGAGGCAGCTGAAACATGATCGACCTCGTACTGGTTGTCGCGGGTGATAACCGAGCACGAGGTCTCGTCTCGACTGTATGACGGCTGGAGGCTAAAAAGGAATGCCCAAGAGACGGCCCATTAATCGTCAAATTGGTGTGTGCTTCGGAGGCGCTGGCTTCACCTCCCTCCTTGTCGGCTTGCTAATGGCCGCGTGATCCTAGTCCTTGCTCCGCTGCGCAACGAATCATGGTCGTGAGGCGACGTTGGCCTCGTCGCAGCACAGCTGTCGCCTGTATGTTGCTAGCGGGTCGTAGTAAACTTACCGACCTGCGCGACTGCTGTTGCAACCACCAAGCTAACATTGGACAGGGGAGCTCCAGTAGCACGCTGCACAGATAGCAAGGGACAAGGTGCGAACGACTTGGTTGTCGCCTTGAGAATGAACCGGGTATCAGTTACCGTCATTTGGCGTTACTATTCAGGTGTAGTAATAAAGGCAACTGCTATGGCACTGCTGCGTTTCGCACAGTAGCCGATGAACCGCGCCCAAGGATAATGTGTCAGGCAGGCACCGGATCCTAATCGACATGTCGATGGACCGCCTGGCGAAAACTGGTAGCAGGTGAAAAGGTTCGGCACGCTGACTTACGCATATGATACTGCATCGCGTTGTTCGCATTGGGCATGGTCTTTCTGCCACCACAGAACGATTGTTAGTCGGCCTAGCAGTCTTTAGGTTTACGTTGCATGCAGGCCTGCAGAGGGTGCAGCCATGCGTCAGTGTAACTCACAGAGGCATGTCTGCCGCAACCGCTGCAGGCTATGCATAGGCCCTATGCCCGCATGACTCCTGTTCCACCCACGTTTGCTGGGGTGGAATGCTGGCAGTATTGCTCGCCGAGCTAAATACGGCCACTTACCTCCCAGCTTCCAATTTCATGAAAAAGTTGGGCTTCGAGTCTCGACAATCTTCCTTGTGCGTTTGTGATATTTCATGAGGCTCCTTTCCCTCGACCTCACACCATCCACCCTGCTGCCACCTCAACGGAGCACACACAATCTTTAACACGCCATACATACAGATTTCCTCGTCACCACTACCAATGGTTCCTCCAAGGCCGGCCTTAGCTCAAAGCGAGTCCAAAGCCCGATTTTTCGAAAGACTTGGATTAGATGAGGGTAATGACTTTCATCGAAGAGTGTATGCGATGATGAAGGTACCTACCCAAATGTCTCTTGCTCCAGACACTAGCTCACAAGTTCCAGGAAGAAGCAGTAGAAGGCAGACGGCGGATGACAGAAAGTCAGGATGTCCTGGTGCCATCATTACGAGGGAACGCCAGCGTCGAGCCCCCGTACAGCAACGCCCAGATCAGCGAGACGGTGACGCATCGAGAGATTCTGCGCATATACCGACTAGCACGTCCTGAGACCAGAGTGGTGTATGATCTCGGACGAGACACGGATCGAGTCGAAGAGGAGAACTGGGTCATTCGCTGGATGCTGTGGCACGTCTTTAGATACCGCGACAGTCGCAACCGAAACCGCCGTGTCGTCTCGCCTAGTCCGGAACGCAGCTCAGCTACGCATAGTAGTCACCGGCCGATGACTTCCTCCAGCGGTGCACACCATCCATCATCTTCGCATTGTAAGTTGATGCACTTTTGCGGAGTCTGCCGGCTAGCTTCTAACATGCCATGCAGACTCATTGAGCGGCCGATCCGGCGCTAGCGCGAATCGGCAGAGCTATTACTGGGATCCAGTGAGAAACCAATGACGCGGATAAGTACGCGTTGAGCTACTTGTCCACCCGCGAGTCGACGTGACGGCTCGTCGAAGCTCGAGCGCTGCCGCAGGTACGGCGCATCACTCGGGCGCGCACTGCTGGCATTTCCGCTTGGCAGTTCGGGAAGTCTCCCTGGCGGAGGCACTAGTCCTTTCGATTAACACCGATCCTACCGTTCGACAAAGGTGAAGTACCCGTCCTGCAAGCTCTCGGAGCGATGCCCAACTTCGCGCGATGTGAATCTCGACGATGCACATGGATCCAGGACGAGTGTCAACCAGGCGGTCAAGCTTCGAAAAGCTTACGAGCTATTGCCAAGGGAGTCTCAGCTGGTTTCCGGGTGAAAGAGTTGCTATAGGTTGGGGAGGTGCTTCCGAGGTTGACAGTATTTTGTGGGGTTTGGTTCGCTGGCTACTGCCCCGACCGGCGGGACCACCTCTAAAAGGCAGCACGACTGCTCATATTTTCACCATTGTAATAGTGCGCAGATACTGATAGCGTCGATAAGCGAGGTGTTTGCGGCGTTTTAGATATTGAATTGTGCAATCGGACATAGTGCGCTCGACGACTGCTACATGTGCATTGGACGTCCCAGGCATCATCCCGGTGAAGGGCTCACATCATTTCATTCCATTATGGCATAGCTGGAGTTGTGGCTCTGGAGCAAAACACCGCCGCCAAGCGGTCGGTATGTCCTCCTTGAAACGCAGATGGGGGAAGGAGATCGTTCTTGGTTCCCATGCAAAGACCCAGATCCAGCCAAGACAGTCGACTCGGTGCGTCTGGTCCGCACCGTACATGCACCACGGACGAGAGCACACAATGTCTATTCGCCTATTCTAGCAGTCTAAAACGGTCTATGACTTCGGCGCAAAGAGATCTCGCCAGAACTGCTTGAAGCCGTACTGAGGCTTTTTCTCATCGTACACATGGCTCGCTCGATCCACCGAGAACTTCTCCAAGACGGATCCGGGCTGCCCAAACAGAAGGGTATTAGCCATGCTCGAACGCCACGTGGTAATATCTTAGCAACTGGTTCTGAAACCGGAGAGGGGCGCAAAGTTGTCTCAGACTGGCAATGCCTTTAACCTCTTACACTTACCTTGTGACCCACCACTTCTATACCCTTCACCTTGGGTGCTAAGGCCCGCTCTCGAATAGCTGCAGCTACCTGGGGAGCGACATCCGCGAAGCATGCCTTCAACTCGCGCTCGAGGGAGAAGTAGGGCTTTTTCGCTAGATTTGGCGCCATCAGATTGTAGGACCGGGTGAGATCGTTCAACTGCTTGATTGCGAGCGTCTGATAGGATCTTTCCGTTTCTTCCCACTGCGGATCGCGGAATGGCGACACAGTAACGTGCCGGGGCGCTTCAGGTGGGGACTGTTGTGTTAGAAGCTGCTGTTCGGTGACCACCTTGACCTGTTCCTCCGCTGGCTTCGGACTCCCGACGTCGTTGACTGTCTGCTTCATCATTGTAAGCTCTTCCTCCATGGTCGTAGCCTCGTCGGTCGATGCAGGTTTGAGAGTCCCAGCGATCGTGATCTGGGACATGTGGTCTTGATCATTGATCGCATTCAGCTTCTCAATCTGCTGCTCGGAAAGATTTTGCATGCTTTCTGCGTATGCATATTGTTCTGCCAGGCGCATCTGACTCTCCAGGCTTCCGCCTCTGCTTGCGATGACCCGAGACACATGTCGTTTCCAATCTGATCGAAGTCGCCTTCGAAAAATAGTCGCAGTTGAGACGACTTCTTGTTGCTTCTCTATCCATGGAGGACTATACAAACAGCAGAGTGTTAGCCATACTCAAGTAGCATGAGTCAATGTTTCAGCAGACAGGCGCGACGCTTTGCACTTACGTGATCTCCTGCTTCTTGATGATCTTGTTCATGAAGTACTCCGTGGTATCAATGAAGGGACTGTCAGCATTGTGATCTCGTTCCATGGGCTTGCCTTGATTGGGTAAGTTCTTGAATTGACCGCGGGCTATGGCATCCTCAATCCGTTGGTTGGCAAGAGAATTGAGTCCCTGAACGGAGGCAGGCACATGTCGAGCGCCAGGCTGAAATCGCTGTTGCATCTCCTTTCGAAATTTCTCACGTTCCTCATCAGAAAGGCCTTCCCGCTCGTTGGCGTACGAGTAAACAGAAGATCGGTCACGGGCATTGGCAAGACGAACGCCTGTCCCAGCTTTAGATCTCGATCGCCCAGTATCCAGTCTTGCGGGCGGCCCACGGATTGAAGGTATCTTGGCAGGTGACCGTATGCGCTTATGAGAGTCATCTAGCATCCGCAACGAGGCGTCTTCAACGCTCTTTGTTCCAGTCCATTGTTTGGCTGCAGCAATAGCCCGTGTGCCCTTGCCCGCGCTCGCAGGCATATTTGCTTGCGCGAATGCACTCGCATTGTCACTTCGAAAGCTCGAATCCACGATCTTCTTCTCAAGCTCTCGCTTTAGGTCCTCACTGAACCCAGCCTCTTCCACGGCCTTACGGGCGCTTTTGCCACCGGTCTCGAGGCTGTCGTCGCTCATCTCTTGCAGGCGTCGAGACATGGCGCCTGGCGCAGGCTTCTCGGTAGCTTGGTGTGCTTCATCCTGTTCCCTGCCACCCGGAGGTGATTGTGGTGATGAAGCTGATGAGGCACGGCGGAAACGGACATTCAAGCTTGATGCTTGAGACCGAACCCGCTGACAGCGAGCGCAGAGTGACAATGCTAAACGATGGTTGGTGCCGGGCATACAGTTCGTGATAAGTACCTGATTGCGACCAAGATTGGAGCAGAGCGCGACAGATGGTGGCACAAAGGTCGCCACGGGCAGTCTGGGCTAAAAACTACTACGTCACCTTCTTCACCTGCATCTGTAGAACTACATCGCCCGCTTCCACTTTCAACTTCTGCATCTCGCAAACCACATGTCCTCTGCACGCGTGGACGTCAGTCAGCACTGTATCGAGCCTAAACGCACATGTGTCGAGCATGTATCGACCACCACTTCAACAAGGCCGTGGCCGCAGTACGGCATGTGCTTGTGCCTCCTCGTACGCAGGCATGCAGGCACGAACTCTATCGCACGACCCTAATGCGGCAAATCAGGACCACATTGAGTCAACTCAACGATGGGGCCGGGTAGCGGTTCCATCAGGTGCACATGGTTGTCTTACTCGGTCGTCTATATGCGCGCCCATTAAGCTCAAGATCGCAGTCTGCGGGACATGACTCGGCATACGTCGTATCTGAGGCGTTACAGACAGCTGCGCCAAGTTCAGGCAGATGTTTAGCGTCTGTAACGACAAGTCTCGACCACATCTTCCGCTCCTCTGCTGACTCGACATAAGAGCCCGTCACCGCCGTGGCAACTATGATCAAGGAGGTCGTTCCGAAAGCGAGGTGCAGGTCAACGGGAGCGTGGATCCATAAGAAATGATGACAGACTTGACTTCATGAACGCCATGGATATCGATCACAATGAACCAAGGACCGTCTTCAGGTTGTGAAGTGCTCAACGAAGCGCTATATCCTTCACCGAATGGCGAATCCCTTCGACCTTGGTCGGCGCGCCAGCGTGTTTGAGCAAGTACTTTTGCTTCGGTATCAGAGCAAGACTCACTGCGGCAACGTGTTTTGTGTCCTTGCCTCGCCACTCTATCAGGCATCCGACAAACACCAGATCCCTGGCTATTCCCATTCGAGTGCATACATATCCGAGAAACAAGACGACCTGATTGGCAGATCCTTCGAAATCTGTTGCTCTTTGTGCGCAAATCATAACCGAGACGGTGCGAGCGTGTGAACGCAATATTAGTACTACCCTATTCCGGCAATCGGTTTTGAGTGTTGCAAACCGATACGGGCTACTTATTAGCTTTGCATTCGCGACGTTTGATGCCGCTTAGTCACATCGTATGTCGTACATCGTTCGCCAAAGAATAGATGACGGCACAGCTATTCTAACAAACAACAAAACGTAGTGGGCCTCCAACCAGGATGATTCTGGATCCATTCTGCAGGAATGCAGACAATTCTTGACAGTAACGGAGCTAAACCCCGGAACGCGGCATGGCATCGCGACAGTCACAAACACGATGATGATGCCCGGAAATGGGTAGGCCTTGTCTTTGTCCGCCAGGCCACAGAGTCTGCGGCAATCGTCTTCGCTGAGCTCTTTATAGACGATCTGTCCTCCTTGACCGTCGCCGGCAAGATCCGCAAAGTATTTCCGCTGCTTTGCAGGTCCTGCGGTGTCGGCCGTAGCACTGTCGCCAATCTGAGAGGTTGCAGCTTGTGCAGTTTTAGGACGGCGGGCGCCATTGTGCCTGGGGCTACCCAGGTCTTCCTGATCGTCTAGCGAATCCCTTGACGGCTGAAGCAGTCGCGCTCGCTGTGCGAGAACGACCAACGCTGTGTTGCCTTCTACTCGCGACTTCTGTGGGACCTTGTTGGTTGGTACAGCTGTAGAGCCTTTTGCAAGCGGAGCCTTATCAGTAACGGCATTCGAAGACATCACGAGGGTCCGCTTAATCGCAAAAGCCAAGCCATTTCTTTCAGTGATCGCAGATGAGGCTTGCCTGCGTTTACTGATACCTTCCCCTGGTGGCCTGGATGATTGCGCTTTTTGCGCCGGGGAGGAGAAGGCTGCAGTTGTGCTAACGTTCATTGATCGTGCCGCGGCGCGTTCACGCTACGGGCTGTATGTAGACCGTCTGCTTGTAATTCGTCGTACAAATCGTGGGTTTACTGGACTGTTGCCATCAGATACAGTTGCCGACCTCGAAGTATCTGGAGAGTCTTCTGGGACGAAAGAGGTATAGTCGTCCGTGGCCTAGTCGCGGTCCCGTGCAACGAACAAAGGCGGCGGTGTTCGTGATAGCGAAACTCCTCGTGTTGATAACCCCTCGTCTTCCTCGTTAGCAGTGTCCTCATCCGATCCTCCACAGAGATTCACGACCTGGATTTTTGGCTGTGCATTGACAGGATTCACAAGAGATTGTCTGGCCAGCTCCACGTTGGACGACATGAGAAAGTGCAAGCGCTCCAGGTCGTCCACTTCGCGTTGACGAGCTATGTCCAAGTACCGTCCTGCCGCCTGACGTGCCGCATCCTCGCGTTGTTATTGACGCATTGTCGTGGTGTCTTGTAGTATAGATGTGTCGTGCGGTAGAGCTGCTGTCTTTTCGAGTTATTCTTCCTTGCTAACGTGGTCCGGTAAGGTTTCGTGTTGGGGCAGACGCGGGAAGAGGGCGTGGAAGTGTAAGTCGTAGTATAGTCTTGACCTTTTATTGGGAAGCTTAGGAGTTTTTGGGTGCTATCGATGCATACATTCACTCACCTCTGATGCGTCAATATAGCTGCGCGATTCACAAACATGTGGTGAACAGTCGTGACGAGCGGCCGGAAAGCTTTCAAATAGCCGCGGTTGGACCACTTTCCTAGGACATCTTAGATGTTTTCTTATGCACACAGTACTAGCACCAGAGAAGGGCAAGGACAAGGCTGTGTCTCAACCTAGTCTCTTCTCTGCCGAAATTCCACTCTTTTCCTCTTCGGTGAAGTCAACCCCAAAAACCTCCTTAGGGGCATCGAGACGCTCCTGTTCCGACTTGAGCCAGACCGGATCTTTGCTTTGACCTGGAACAGTCTGTCTGTAGACATCGTTAAACAGTGTAACGTCACCAACGATATGCGAACTATCCTCAGCTAGTAACATTTTGGTGCAGAGCACACTGTATGTGAAGAAACTCCTTGGATTGGTGGATGGGTTCCAGAACATCATCTTATAGCCTTGTGGTAAGAACTCTGTCTTGGTAAAACAGTAGGTGAGTATCCACTTGTGTTTCCCTGGCTTGTCGGGCACGAGACACTGAGCATAGCACCATAGCTCTAGGGCTTCATCCTGGCTTTTGGCATGCGTCTCTGGTATGCTTCGCTTCTGCAAGCGGATCCTCCTGGGTGGCACAGCGCCAGACTCAAACCCGTCTTCCAGAGGGCATATGGTCGAATGACCCATCGCTCCCATGCCGACATCTACAACCCACCATTGTCCTTCGATGTTGACGAGGTTCAGCATATGGTTCCAATTTTCGAATGTCTCGCCCTGCTTCTCGCGTCTCTCTGGGTTCGAGCTCTACATCCGGCTCACTCGCCCAGCACAATTTCTGACTTCATACCCCAAACTTCGAAGGATTGTTCCAAACAGACCATTGTTCTCCATACAACGTCCACCACGTCCAACGACTGTCCAGCAGAATCCTGGTGTGCCATTGTGACGTGGAGACAGATCTAGAATGCTGCCTTATGGGCTGTCTGACACGGTGGTCCTTCGTGGAAGACTATCAGTACCGAGACACCGAGTCTCGACATGTGAGCGCAATCGGTTCAAGTAAAAGTGGAGAGCTTCACAAGGAGCTCTTTCGGACCCGTCCAAGATTCCGTCGAGCTCATCTGGTGCATGGAAATTGGTAGTGCAGTGCCGAAGCGCGTTGTGTCGTCGTTTCTCGATTCGTATGGCTGCTCGTAAGTATTCAAATACGCATACAGCCCCCACCCGCCTCTCCCGGGGAAAACTCACCGAAAGGACACTGTCGCTTCTCGTCTGACGCGGACACACCAGAACATATGGCTGTGATGCATAAGCAGGCGGAACTGCCTTCCATGGCGAACGCGCTGCCTTTGCTGCGAATAACCAGCTGCTTGGGCCAGCAGTAGTGCGATTATGTTGCGACAATCAGAGCCGACTTCCTCGTTGTGACTCGTGTACGATCGATCACATCTCCGGTCGCGTGTACAACCAACGACATGTTGGGTCGGCACCCAGTGCGAGCACGCACAAGGCTGCATGTCCCAGTGTTTCGCCGTTGAGCAATCACAAACGCATAGTGCTGGTTGACGAGGACCAACAATGTCGAGAACAAAAAGGTGCAGACCAAGATTCTTGGCGTCTGTGCTTCCTCATCCCTGAACTACAACACACTTTGACGACAGCACCTTCTTGGTTAAACAACTCGCACATACAAGACATCGTCATCAATTACAGGACTCGCTGCCGTCAAATGGCCTTGTCCTTCAGCCGCTCAGTCGTGGTCAATCGCAGGTCTAGAAACACGCGAGAGCATCATATTTTGGTTCCCGGCTAAGTTCTTGGGCATTCTCTGATCAATGAGTCGCACATGTCACCACACATTATTGCCAATAGAACATTCTAGTCCCTTGAGAACGGATGGGATGCAATGCGCGAGGCTCTGGTGTAATGCCAGCAGCAAGCAGCAGCTTTCATTTCGCTGATGTGCGTCTCCAATACTCAACCGAGACCACGCAGTTACCGAGCTGACTCGGTTACAGGTGGCGATCACGCCCACAGCCAACGAGTTTCAAGGCATATATCGCGGCAAAAAGCAGCATGACGAGGACTTCACTGCTGTACTGGACCGCGCAGCTGCTGCGGATGTCACCAGAGTCATGCTCACTTGTATGAGCCTGTCCGATATAGACTTCATCGCAGATATTGTTCGCTCGCGACCGCAACAGTGCTCGATGACTATTGGCTGCCACCCATACCACGCCACGGAGCCAGAGTCAGATCCTGAGTACTTCCAGAAGATGATCTCCAAACTCCGAGGCCTCGTGGCGGAGAACTCTGGCTTCGTATCTGCCTTTGGAGAGCTGGGACTGGACTATGATCGGACAGGACATGCTGCCGTAGAGGTGCAGATCCGCACATTCAAGGCTCAGATGGATCTGTTCGTGGCTGAGAAGCTGGATCTTCCTCTGTTCTTGCACTGCCGAGCAGCTTTCGGGGACTTTGTGGAGATCATCAGATCGTACATACCGCATCTCCCTAGAGGTGGACTTATCCACTCCTTTGTAGGCTCTACAGCAGAGATGAACGTGTTAGTCGACCTGGGCTTACATATCAGCGTGAATGGATTCTCCTTCCAGGATGCCACCTCTTTAGACATGGTCAAGAGCATTCCACTAGACAAGCTCTTGCTCGAAACGGACGCTCCATGGGGCAACATCCCAGCAAATGGAGAGCTTGCAAAGAAATTTCCCTCGCCGATACCCAAGCCAGCCAGTAAGAAGAGGGACAAGTTCGAAAAGGGATTGATGGTCAAGGATCGGAATGAGAGTTGTTCAATGCCCCAGGTGACGAGTATTGTAGCTGGTATACGAGGACTATCGTTCGATGAAGTGAAGTCGGCAACATGGGAGAACTCGTTTAAGCTTTTTCGATTCTGATACCACCGGACATGCGACGGATGTCTCACGGGAATGATTCAGACTGGTGCTGCTGTCTCTGCTTTTTCGGACGCTATCTGGACTGGCACAGCGCCTGTTAGCTCGCTGTTTACTCGACGAAATTGAAGATCATCGGGCACAAAGCCTCATGACGTTTCCTCGACACGGTATTCTGCGAAGCATATGGAGCTGCCTGCGGCATACATGGAGAGCTCGAGGCATGCTAGACGAGACGCAGGCGGTACCAAGGTACCTGACTGATCGCTCCTCCAGCGAAGTGAGGCGAGCCGGTTCAATATCCTGGCAAGCCTAGCATTGTGATGGACTGTCGCCTGTATACTTCGAGCTGCTGGACGCTGTTGCGGTACTTGTAAGATGGTGCTGACCGAGACGTCTATGGAGGCATTGCTCAACAGCGTATCACCATCTCTTTCGATTGAAGGCAACTTTGCGAGCACGCTATGCTTGGTATCTCTGCCTGAAAAGGTCGCGTCCACAAACCGCACGACAATTCATCTCAGTCTCCATACATCTGGTAGAATGCGAACGAATTGACAACACCGCGCATCCTGGCCATACCCTAGCAAGGCTTCCGTACTCTCTGACTAGACTATGGAAACGGATGCATGACATAGGATCGCAGCCCGATCTGATAAGGATGCATCCCCGAGAACCCATTCGCAAGTGGAAGAATGGCTGAGGATCTGTCATGCGCGCTACCAGACTTCGAGCGCTAGGATTCGCGACAGATCTGCCTGTGACAACTGCCGACCTTCGGGATACCGATCCGAATGGCATCGAGGCCGACGATTGAGCAGTAGCCAGACAACCAGTCCACTTGGCTATTTCGACTGACGCGGCTTCCTCCGTCGCCATGACTCGCATGGTCGACCGCAGTTGCCAAGCTGTCAGTGTGTCTTCTCACACATACGGCTTGCGTGGCGTCAAACACTAGGACGTACCACATCAACAACGGACACGGATATATACCGGGCTCAAGAGAACATTGGACCAGAGCACAGACATGGAGCGCTCGCGGTTCCGCCTCGCCAGTACATCACTCTGCTAGACTCAAGTCTGTTTACGCAGGACACATAATTGCCATAGCGCTGGAGTCCCGACACTTCTAGAGACCAAACACTTCTGACCAATTACACGCACCGGGATTATTGCAAGATGATGTGACCCGTTGGGGCCACTGCGCAGTGGGACGACACGGGCTCTCGGTTACTGACTAGGCGCTGGGAGTCTTCTTGTATAGGGACTATCAGGTGGATGGTCTTGTTTGATCCATTACCTGCTGTGGCATGGATTGGGATTTTCCACGACTCGCTCGAAATCTGGCTGGGTGTGCCTGTGATCATGCCCTGGGAGCTCACGTTGACGCAGTCGTCGCCAGAGATCTTTGCAAAGTGACCGTATCTCTGCCTTGGCCAAGAACCGGACCTACAATCTTCGCTACATATTGGTCGCCCTGTCGCGCATTGTGCAGAGATATAAAATCCACATGAGAGTAAAAGTCCGCAGGAGCCTTGAACAGGACATCAACTGGTTCAGCCAGCCACTCATGGCCATCGTGAGTGAGGAAGAATGCTTTGTAGTCTCCAGGCTCTAGAGAATCTCTGACAGTGTCACGGAGTCACTTTCGTCCGGTGCATAGTTCCAGACCAGTGATGGCGCAATGTATTTCCCCCTAACAGGTCCGCCTTCACAGGCGCGAGAGAGCCCGATCCAATTGGGTTTAAAAGGATCAGATGTGGTATGTTCGAAGGTGATTGCCTCTGCAACAGCATCGTGGACCAAGGTGCCTGTAGCGTTTGACGTCTGTCATTCGAGGACTGCTTTGCGGGGAGCTTCAACACAAACGGAAAGGAGAAGCACAGCGCTGTCAGAGGATGTCGTGGCAACATTGTGATTCGTTCTGGGCTTGAATGGTTAGCTGTACATCTTTGGTGACCTACCAAACTCGGATCTAGGGAGCATAAGAGTCGAATCGCGCTCTGTAACAGAGGAAGACTCAAGCAGCACGCTTTTCAATCTCAAAATGTTTACTTTCGTGAACCAATGTGCCTTACTCACGTCTACACGATATTCGATCGCGGTAGCTCTTGTGCTCCCTCCCAAGTACTTTGCTGAACGTTCAGGCGAAGGTCGGAAGGTGAAAGAATATGCTTCGATCGTGCCAAGGCATTATTATCTTCCGGGCCTCCATCACCTGAACGACGCCCCCAAAGCTTGCAGCATCCAGCGATTATAAAGGTTATCCTCACAGGTGGAACGGGCTACATTGGCAGCGCAGTCCTGAAGCGCCTCATATGTGATCCCAGAATAAGCTCTATCATTGCCTGCGGCATTGGTGGATGCCGCTCTGACAGGATACAAGAAAGAAAGATCAGAGAACAGTCAGCTCAGAGATGTCGGCAAGAAGACAGCATCACCGGCTGGGACAACGTGCCTGGTGACCGAAGTTTTACCGGCTGTTGTAATTAGACTCGGCGACATGCCAAAACAACAACGCAATGGATCGACCTGAGTGCTAGTACACCAAATAATGGAGTTTCTCGCAATATGCGAGAAGTGTCGAGACAAGCCTCACCACGATGATCAGCGACCAGCCTTGATCGGCCTACACGATACACGATATGAGCGGAATTCGATCCGGAGTGCACACGAAGATGACGCAAAAGCGCCATCACTGTGACACGGGGGAGGTGATATACAAAAGCTGCTAGGCGACGCAGATGCGGCGTAAAACCACGAATGTTTGCACACAAGACTTGGGGCGCAGACCGTCCGCGCAACATCACCAAATCGAAAATGCCGTTCATGCAGATGAGGCACATAGTCGACAAAGGCATTTCGACAGCTACTCAAGGCTTGCCGGATAAGAGCCATGGCCAGCACATCGCCAATGATAACGTTGAGGCGGTTCAAGCAAGACAGGACGATCATCCACCTGACGAGCGCTTTGCCGCCGCTCTTGAGACGGTGCCAGTTACGACCGAAAGGGTGCCATACTTCCCTTCAACCGATTCGAAACTTATAGATGCAGGCACCGCACGAGCCAACATCGCCGCCTCACAAGAAGCACCGAATGGCACCACCCAAGGCCAATGGGCCGAGAAGCACAAGGAGCAGAGTGTGCTGCAGCAACACTGCGCATACTTCGACCAAGATGGCGACGGGATCATCTGGCCATCTGATACCTACCACGCCTGCCGCAAATGGGGTTGGAGTGTCTTTCTTGCTGCCTTGGTCACGTTTATCATCAACTTCAACCTCAGCTATCCGACCTCGCCGTCTTGGCTCCCAGACCCCTTCTTCAGAATCTGGATCAACAACGTCCACAAAGACAAGCATGGCAGCGACTCCATGTCATACGACAACGAAGGACGGTTCCGAGCGCAGAACTTCGAGGACTTATTCGCAAAGTACGATCGCGGAAATAAAAGTGGTCTGGACGTGGGCGATTTGCTACGGATGCACAAGGGACAACGGCTGGTGTTCGACTTCTTCGGCTGGAGCGCTACGTTCCTCGAGTGGCTTGCTGTGTACCTTCTACTATGGCCCGAAGATGGTATCCTGAAGAAGGAGGATGTCAGACGAGTCTATGATGGGAGCATCTTTCAGCAAAAGGCGGACGAAAATGCGAGGAAGAAGCGGTTGCAAGAACTTAGGAAAGCGCATGTGGACGGTACTGTCAGGCATTTCAAGCGGCTGCTTTGGGAGAACTGAAGAGGGGAGGACGATGACGATCGCTTCATACCAGCGGAGAGTATGTTTCTGAGACATGCTGGTGCGCAAATACGCTGCGAAGACAGAGGGCTGAGGTTGTTGCGAAAGACCGGTTGCTGCGGTCGTCACGGCGGGGCTAAGATACCGCACGAGCTTGCAGGGATAGCTCCTTATCGTTGAAGCCTATCTCTCAGCCGCGAACCTTCTTCCCACCTTCAAACTTGCCGAGCTCCGGGTCGTTCAGCATGTGCACGGCGGCACAGCTCTTCGTGTGAGTAGCTGGTCTTCCCATCGCTTCCAAGCAGCATTTCCGTGTTCGCCGCGACGACGAAGGCTTTACCAGTGCCTGACTGTGCCCACCGCCTCGGCCAGATCGCCCAATGCATCGACGCGTCACCAGGGTGACCTTGACACTGCGCGGAGCATTCGGCATTCATGCACCAAGTCCGCAACCGAAAACTTGCTATGCGCCTCATCATGCACCGGAGCTCAGGCCAGCCTCTTCCACTTCAAGACCGTCTTCCCTTCTTACCATCCGTTTAGTACTACTTGAGATTGTTTGTCGGAGCTGACTGCGCATTCTGCGCACCTGTTTACAGTTTGCCACAACTCTACATTCGCTAAAAGCAAGAAGAACCACAACACTCACGCCCAACCCTCGAGCTTCCAGCTTGCCAGCCTTCCCAGCCACCGAGTCAGCACCAATCGCAATGTCACACCGCAGCAGCGCTGTGCATTGGAGCTCTGCATTAAGCTTATACGTTATCCTCGCGTGGTCGCTTCTCGCATCGCTTGCTGCAGCACAGGCGTACGACATTCTAGAACGGGACGGAGACACAGTACTTGAAGAGCGCCAGAACTACCAGTTCACCGGAGCGCTAGCAATCTACGGCGATGGAAGCAGCGTGTCAAACACACAGAATAGCGGCGGAAGTGGGACGGGAAGCACTGCGGTACAGGCACGATGTCCGGCGGATCACCCTGTAAGCTGTACAAACATCCAGCAGCCATATTAGTGAGTCGTCCAGGGCATAATAGCGCTATTGCATGCTAATGATGATCCAGTTGCTGTCCATCCGATAACACATGCTCATGGGCCAACTCTGTCGTTGCATGCTGTCCCAATGGCAAGACGTGTAGCGGCATAGCAGCAGCTGGAGGAGGATACGTACAGACGACGACCCAGTACTGGGCTCCAACAACGACATGGCAACCTCCCGCGACGACTGTGTATGGAGGAGGTGGTTATATCGCGCCTGCTGCCACGACCGTGATCGGCTATGGTGGTTATTGCTCCACATTGGTAGCCGTAGGACCCGGACTGCCCACTACGCAAGCTGGCCAGTGTGGAACGATATTGATTGTCGAGGCAAGGGCCGTCCAGAAAGCAGCGCTTGGGTGGGCAAAGCTGCTGGTGGTACTGGTGGGACTGCAAGTACTTGGTGGAGTGTTTTTCATGAGGAGGAGATGATTGTAGCTTGAGATCTCATGATACCCGACGACAGCTATGAGGCGTTCTAGAGTGTACAGCTGAGTAAATTAAAGCAGCAATTGGCCTAACCTCTATGAGCGGATGAATTACATCTTTGTTTCCTGACGATTTCAATGTCGCCTCGCTCGTTGCATGATAAGCGAAAATAGACATTGAAATAGGAGTTTATGTTGGAGTGAATATATAGGTCAAAAGTGAATGTAGACGAAGGGCCTGCCTCAGTTATAATCGTCTCAGGCCCACCAGCTATTCCAAGTATGGTATAGTGGATGTAGGGGTCTGCTGGCCAAAGTTGAATGACGTTGAGCAACAGCAGTCCGAATTCTCACCACGATTACAAACGACCCACCAAAGCCGCGCCAGAATCACAGCCGAACTCGCTATCATTCGGTCAAGAGGGGAGTAAGACATCGTATCTTTCGGAAAAGAAGCAAAAGAAGAAAAGTCCGCTCAAGGCTCGATGAGCATTCAACAGCCGCAAAATGGCGGCAATCAGTATCAGCAAGCGGTAAACGATGGACACACGAGCACAGCAGTACCCGATGAGAAAGACCGCATAGACTCGGACGTCGAAGATGACCAAGACCTTGTCTTCGAGGACGAGAATGTCGAGGCAGAAGACACAAAAATCTTGACAGCTTACCGCCACTTATTGTCAAGACGTGTAGACCTCGTCGGCGACTATGCTGGAGACGAACTCTTCCTCATCGAGGGAGACTCGATGCTCTTGAGATGCTTCGACGACGATAAGCTCGACTTCGACTACGGTCTTCAGCTTCTGCACGCCGTCTACAACGTCGAGCACTTCCTCCACAACTTGGCACAACGCAAATGTCACTTCAACATCATCTTCTTCGACAGCAACAGGCAGCTATGCCTTCCATCAAACGTTGACGATATCAATGCCGCAAAGTATTTCTTTACGCGTTCGGTCATCATCCGACATCTCACAAATGTCAAGACTCATCCCTCGATTGAAGTCGCTGCCTTCAAGTCATGGGATGCGCCAGAATTCTTGGATTACCTGCAGCGGTCTGCACCATACTTCATCATGGCCCATGACGGCGCGCGATCAGGCGATCGCAAAGCTAAGCATGTTGGCGATGACAGCAGTAAGTCCACAGCGCAGCGAGTGGCCCTGCGACAAATGATCATCTCCTTCATCGCACGAGGTTTCAACGTGGGCCTGGTCAACGGTCTCGAGTGGAGAGACACTAAGGTCATGACAATGGTGCTTGAGGCTCGTCGTAGGTCGTCGGTCGAACAAGCTCCTGTTCGTGATGCTCTCAAGTCCCCACCGCGCCCAACCTTGGATGTGTCTGCGGAGCTCGAGAAGCTCCGCAAGTACAAATCAACCCTCACCGAGAGATCCGCTTTACTTATCATAACCATCAGCAAGTTACTACGTTGTGGAGATGCCTGGCCACCTCAAGATGCCGCAGCTCTGCTACTGCATCAAGCCCTCTTGCAATACGCACCCCTCTCTACCAGGAGAGTAGGCGCAGTGTCGGGCGCGGAGCAGGCGTCAAAAGTGCTTATCAAGGTAGTCTCTACAGCCGAGAGTATTTTGAACAGCACTTCTTGGCAGACGATCATGGTGCAGTGGGACACAACGAGGGACGTCATGGATGCCATAGATGGTCGTCTGTTTCTGAAGGTCGCACACGCCCAGCCAGAAGTGACTGCGGAAGTCAAGACGACGTTCGAGAACATGCTCAACGCCGTGGGCAGTCTGATGGAAACCTCGAGCCTTAGCCTACCACAAGTTGTGGAGGCCAGGACACTGCCTGACGCCAGTGCTGAGACTACTAGCCCCAGCCACGACGACATCTCTGTTCTTCCGTTCTCCAACAAGGTGTTTGACAAGCACCTCGAATCTGTGCGCATCGAAGTAGATGCCGCAGCAGAGAGTGAGCGCTCTCTCGCCTCGCGGAAGATCTTCCAGGAGGTCACACATTGGCACAACGCAAAGCGGCCAATCAAATCCAAGGCTCCTGAGACGCCACAAGATGCAAGACAGGCGAGTCGTGAAGCCAGACGCAATCAATGGTTCATGGCAGAGATGAGGACGTATGCAGCATCATTAACCAACGCTGTTGGAAAGAGCTTGGAGCCGGAGACCATCATCGTTGGTGCTCCGCGACCCACTAAGAGCAAGTCTGGCACGGAGTCGCCCGCCGATTCGGATCAGTCTGACAGTGGTGCGTCCTCGCAGACCAAGGGCAAGCCTGGTCAGAAAAAGGGTGGCGGTGGTGGCGGCAAGAACGCTGCTAAGAATGCTGGTAAACAAGCTATGCTCAATCGCATTGCCGCTGATAAAGCTAAGAAGGACGAAAGTGCCGGCGACAAGATCTTCAGCTCGTGGCAACTTGTCTGCAAAGGCTTTCAAGCCGAGGCCGATCCTCGGACTCGCTACCGCAAGGCTCGAGTGTATTTGATCAACCTTCAAACCGCTTGGAAAGAGGTCGTAGGCGCCGAAGTCGAGCTGTACTTGGTGAATTCACTTCTACTGTACTGGATCGAGGCTTGTCGTCAAGGGCAACAGAAGCAACGGATCCAAGTGGCAGCCCTGATCTGGTCACATGCACGCAGCATCGCCCAGCGCAGCCCACTCACGAAGACTATCGCAAAATGCCTCGAGGCTACCACTAAAACCCTCGCACTTCCGCCTATTCCCACGGTCACAGAAGGTGGCAACGACAAGAAGCTGGCTTTCACTTTTGCACTACCAACGAAAGTGGAATTTTTATCGGTGAAGCTGCCATCGAAAGACTTTCAGCTGCTAGAATGTGGTCCATACCTCGAGCGGAGCTTCGATTCCAGACCTGATTCACGAGTGGATTTTCAGCCTGACGGCTGGCAGAGGAAGGTACTGGACAGCATAGACGCCGACCAAAGCACGTTCGTCGTCGCCCCAACCAGTGCGGGTAAAACCTTCATCTCCTTCTACGCCATGCGTAAGGTTTTAGAAGCCGATGACGATGGTGTGCTGGTGTATGTTGCGCCCACAAAGGCGTTGGTCAACCAGATCGCTGCAGAAGTGCAGGCTCGTTATTCAAAGAAATTCAAGTATGGTGGCAAGTCTGTGTGGGCCATTCACACGCGCGACTACCGCATCAACAATCCGACTGGCTGCCAGGTCTTGGTCACCGTACCACACGTGCTGCAGATCATGCTACTCGCTCCATCGAACGCCAATTCTTGGGCTAGCAGAGTCAAGCGAATCATCTTCGACGAGATTCACTCCATCGGTCAAGCGGAGGATGGTGTTGTGTGGGAGCAGTTGCTCTTGATGGCACCATGCCCGATCATTGCATTGTCAGCGACAGTTGGAAACCCTGGCGAGTTCAGCGATTGGCTCGCGACCACGCAACAAGCAATCGGCAAGGAGCTCGTCACGGTGCAACATCCCTACCGGTACTCTGATCTGCGAAAGTATTACTATCAGCCTCCCAAGCACTTCGCTTTCCAAGGCATTCCAGAGAAGTCTGCATTCGGATCACTCGGGTTGGAGGGTGTTACGGGGTTCAACTTCATCCACCCCGTTGCCGGCTTGGTGGACAAGTCGCGCGGTATCCCAGAAGATCTCGCACTTGAGCCTCGAGACTGTCTTCTGCTATGGCAAGCGATGATCAAGGTACAGAACGACAAGTATACTGTTCCTGTAGGCTTAGATCCTGCCAAAGCACTCCCGGAAGTGTCGCGCAAAGTCGACATATTGAAGTGGGAGAAGGACTTAAAGGACCTCTTACATACTTGGCTCGGCGATCCGTCTTCGCCCTACGACAAGCTCCTGCATATTCTTGAGCAGAGCTTCCGTGACGAGAATCGAGAAGAGGTCTACCCGGCACAGCCGGCTCAAAGTATTCGAGCATCTGGCCGTGCGATCAACCCAGAAGATCTCGTTCAGACCACGCTACCGATGCTTTGCCGTCTTAACGAGCAAGATGCATTGCCAGCCATTCTTTTCAACTACGATCGCCACCAGTGTGAGAAGATCTGCAGGATCGTGGTGGAGCAATTAGCGCAGGCAGAAGCTACTCAACGAAAGACCGGCCCCAAGTGGGAGAAGACACTCGAGCGCTGGGAGGAGTGGAAGAAGCTGAAGCTGAAGGCAGCTTCGAAGGCGCCAAAAGCCGGCACAAAGGCCAAGAAGGGCAAAGGCGACGAGGACGGCGATGATGAGAAGGCATCCAAGCTCGATCTACAGAAGGATGCTGCCGGCAGTGAGGATTCGAAGTGGGAGTCCTTCGACCCAGAAGCGCCACAAGATGGCTACCATTTTGCCGACCACACTGCTCTACAAGCATCCGAGCTGGAAGGATACATCCGTCAACTGAGACGCCGCGACCTGCAGCAATGGCTCATCGATGCATTGGCCCGTGGTGTTGGTGTCCATCACGCTGGTATGAACCGCAAGTACAGACAAGTCGTGGAGATCCTCTTCCGCAAGCGCTTCCTCCGTGTGATTGTCGCGACGGGCACGCTTGCGCTGGGTATCAACATGCCTTGTAAGACTGTTGTCTTCTCGGGCGACTCGATCTTCCTCACAGCGCTCAACTACCGCCAGTGCGCTGGTCGAGCTGGACGTCGTGGCTTCGATCTGTTAGGAAACGTGGTATTCCAGGGTGTGTCCAGGCAGAAGGTCTGTAGACTGATCAGCTCACGCCTGCCGGACCTCAACGGTCACTTCCCGATCACGACTACACTGGTATTGCGGCTATTCACTTTGTTACACGAGTCCAATAATGCGAAGTACGCCGTCAGCGCCATCAACGCTCTACTATCGCAGCCAAGACTCTACTTGGGCGGCGCCTCGTTCAAGGACGAAGTCATGCATCACTTGCGTTTCTCGATCGAGTACTTGCGTCGGCAACAGCTCTTAGGATCAGATGGTGCACCACTCAACTTTGCTGGTCTCGTCAGCCATCTCTACTTTACCGAGAACTCATCATTCGCGTTCCATGCTTTGCTAAAGGAAGGCTATTTCCACGAGCTCTGCGCAAAGATCCACACAGAAGAGAAGCCGACTCTCGAGACGTTGATGCTTGTGATGTCTCACTTGTTCAGTCGCATCGCTTGCAAGCAGGCCGACGCAGAGTACCGGGAGAAGGTTGTCAAGCCGTCTTCTTCGATCGTCTTCCTGCCACCGATGCCAAAGAAGGCTTCCGAAATTCTCATCGATCACAACAAGCAAACGCTAGCTGTATACAAGGCGTATGTCGAGACATTCGTTGATCAGCACCTTCACGACCACGACCGTACTCTGCCACTCTCGCAGGTCAAAATCGGTGCCGAGACTGGTAAGCTGCCCGCGAACATCGATCATCTACCGCCTACACACGTTCGCTCGTCCTTCGTCGCCCTGTCGGGACCCGATGACAAGTTCGCATCTATTCACGATCTATGTGCCACGACACGAGACGGCGTGTTCCTGGAGGAAGCCGTCATTCCGCACATGGTCGTCTATCCCGAGGAGATGGAAGCACCACTGAACGCTTACCTTCTGGATTTCTTCAAGCACGGCGATGTCATGACCCTCGAACGTGCCAACGGCGTCCGTCGCGCAGACATCTGGTTCTTACTCAACGACTTCTCGCTCGTCTTGGCCACCATCATCACTTCTCTTATGAACTTCATGAAATTGACCGAAGGTGAAGGTGACATGGATATGCTCGACGTCATGGGTCGTCTCGATGCTCACGAAGAGGAAGAGGACGACAAGGTCGCTGCCGTTGAGGCCGAGAGCGTCGCGTCAGGTCCCAGCGCTGCGGACTCTGGGATCGTCCTGCCCGATCGCACCAAGGTCGAGGCTGCTACTACCAAGAAGAAGGCGAAGAATGCGGACAGCTGGGAAGACCTTGCCGAGGAAGAAGATGCGATGGCTGATGCTGCTACGCGAAAGCAGCTCAGTGCTGAGGCCGAGGCTGCTGCGGCGGAGCTCAACTCGTGGGATGGCGAGGGTGGGCAGGGTTTGAAGGATGTGCTGAAGGCGTTCCAGAAGTTGCATGCCGAATTCAACATGAAGTTCAAGGCTATGTGGGCATAGAAAAAAGTTGTTTGGCATTACTGGATAGTGTGGTAGGGGTTTCGGGGCTTCTTTGGAGTACAGATAGACAAAGATGTTTCGTTGCTTTCGCAGCATTGAGGTTATTTGGCGTAGAATTTTGACCTCCATCACATTTCAACAAATGCTATTGATGATGTCCTCGCTCGGTCCTTTAGTAGCAGTTCTAGATCATAACTTCGTCCATTGGCGGCTTCTACCTATATCGCGGTACCCCGCTCAAAGCTCTCCCTGATGTCCGCCGTATACTTGTTATAGAACCTCGCCAGCTTCATGTTGAACTGCTTGTTCTTCTCGTTGATATACGTCACGTCCTGGCCATCCTCGTCAGGCCTTCCGCGTTCTCTCCTCTTCTTCAAGCGTATCTCTTCCGCCTTCTTAATATCGTCCACCAGCCGATCCACTGCATCTTTTGTGGGCTTGTTGCTTGTGAACATCGAGCTGTCGCCTGTGCTGTAGAAGCTGCCGTCTTTGTCTACGGCGATGAGTTCGCCGTCCGCAGTCTCGACAACCTCCAGCCCGCCACTCTTTACTGCCCGATCAATCGCGTCCCGCTTGTCTTTCTCGTAGGCTTGCATTCTCTCGTCGAAGCCGCCCTTCTGCATCTGTCCCAGCTGACGCTCGTACACTTTCCCAGCTTCTTGGTTGTAATCCTGAAAGGCGTTCTTGTCGCGATTCGCTTTCTTCTGCGCGACTCTCTCGTCCCAGCGCTCACTTTCCTCAATCGTCCAGTCCCAGGCTCGCTTACGCTCGAAATCTGCGCCGCTCTCCTCCACTTCTGCTTTGAGGAGTTTGTGCTGGGCGATGTCTTTCTTGCGATGGAGAGACGTCAGTTGCGAAGGGTCCACGGTCGAGCGATGCACTTCGTTCTTGGTCTCTGCGAGGTTCGACTTGCGACTGGCCGCGTTCCGGGCGCGAAGAGCAGCGAATCTGGCGGCGCGGTCGTTGGCTGGCCGTGTCGGTGCTGCATCTTCTGCAGGCGTGTGTTGTGCTTCTGATTGCTCCTCTGTTGCATCTTGCGCTTCCCGCTCGACTTGTGGTGTGTCCGCTGTCGAAGCAGCTGCCTCTTCGCTTTCTGCAAAACGTCGCTTGGCCGACTCTTCCGTCTCTTCGAGGCTCGGCGAGCCTTTGCGCTTGCGCGTTGCTGGCATTCTTGTTGGAAAGGAGTCAGGTGCTAGCGTTGATGGACCCGACTTGTTGGAGGGAGAGTGCGTCCGGTAGATTGAATATAGGTGGGTTGCACATTTCTTAGAACGAAGGAGACCCCGCGGAAATGATGAGTCAGCTGAGCCGCCGCCTCGGATGTACACATGTGCAAGAGCAAACTTACGCTAGGAAAGAAACATGGAGACTGATCGGTATAAGAATATGCATTTGACCTACAACACTATCACAGTCTCAACTCGTCGTCACGCGATACTTACCCTCTACATAGACCCTGTAGCCGGAGTCCTGATGAGAGCAGGCACAGGAGGCCTGAGATCAACCAACGAAATTGTTGGTGTATCGCTGCTCTGAGAGCCAGAGTCCTGAGCCTCAAGGTCAAAGTGAGACGGATCGTCGAGCTTGTACTTCTGGAACACAAATCCATTCTGCTCGAAGATCGGCGTGCCAGCCCCCTTGGCGGCCTTGATCTTGCGTTTCTCGACCGCTTCACGCCATCGCCAGAGACCGAGGGCGAGGCCGATGACCACGATGGCAAGGGTTGCTGCGATGGCTGCGACTTGAATTGAAGTGCTCTTGCTATCAGCCCCTGAAGTGGCGCCCATGATGATGATGTGGGTGCTGGATGAGGAAGTAGAACCTGCTACTTACTGTGGATTGGCTGGTGGTCTCGTGTACTGTCCTGAGAAGAATTGGAAAGACTGGATGACTTGGTGTGTGTGTTGCACTTGAGTGATGGCGCAGGACCGCGTTATATGTACGTCTCGAACAAGGAGTGGGACATGAAGTGCAGGACAAAGGAACTTATGAGAAAGCACAATGCACAAGGCTGTTTGCCAGACCTTTGTAGAGGACAATGCGATTCTCGTGATTGCAGCTTTGTCCCTCGGCAGTAGGTACGCATTTCGATGATCGAACTGGGTTCGCACCATATCGAATACACCGCTTCTGACGCCGAGTCTGAGCGCAATGGTTGATGATAAAGTCCATTACTACTGGGTACCCGTGCTATGCCCTTGCGCGAATCATTACAATCCTCGCCAGGTAGCTATGCTTCAGCGTATGCGCGCAAAAGATTGTGATAGCAGGCGAAGCGCTCAATCACTGTAATTGATGGCAAGAATGTCTTATGGAGCTTCCGGAATCCGCAGAAGTACGTGCCTGCCGTTACGACATTCACACTGTTGAGCGGTGTGGCATGACCAGCGGCTTTGCGCTTGCAAGGTGGGCTCTAGAGAAGGTGTCATTCTGATCAACAGCCTGATCATGGTTGGACTTACGGAGAGCGGATTCCAAAGCAGAGCATCCATTTACTGCTGCGACGCCTGCACGCCAATGCACATTGACCAGCGAGTAGACGTCAACGGATCGAGCTTGAAGCATCCACTTGCTATGCTGCCAACTGCAGCGATTCTACGATCGATAAGGCGAACCACACCTCTTGAGGTTCGCTCCTCGCTGCACATTATTCCGTCTCGGCCTGGATTTGCCTCCTTGTTGAACTAGTACAGAGATCGAGCAAGACATCAGATCGGTTCCGAGGAGAGTCTTTCCATCGATTCTCGGCCCTCAAGAAGATTCACACCTACTGTACACATGAAGTGGAGTCCCTCCAACCAAAAAGAGGCGCTCCAACAAAGGCGAGGGTGACACGCCCATGACCAACCACAGCTGAGAGAGCAGAATCTCGCACAGGAACGAATAGAACCCCGCCTTTCACAATTCATCAAACACGAGAGCACTGGCTGCAGTGCGATCAAATCCCACTTTCTCAGCATGACCGTACCAAGTCGGACTATTCGGATCGGAGTTGCGCGGAAGCCGTTGATCATTCCTCTCAGCTGCATATCGTCACTGGAACGCTTGGAAGACATGGTCCGAGAGTTTGTCATCCGCGGGCAGGTTCAGGTTTTATTACCAGCACACCGTCACCATGGTCTTACTGTCACTCTTCTCGTCCTTGTGCGGAGAATGTGACAGTGGCTGGTACACTTTCTGGTGATTGTATCTTGGAGCAATTTGGTTCGCAGCTGAGCTGAAATGACGGGTTGTCGAGATACTCCCAAGAGGTTTGTCCTTGGTCGCGTGCTCTGGTTGAGCTGTTGATTATTGAGCTGACTAACGGTTGTCTCATGTAGCAAGAGCACGAGTTTCGCTGCCACAGTTGCACTGTTGTCGTGTGTCTACAATGCGCTTGTCGCTGTGGCGAGCAACTACTTGCCAGATGACCCTCTCGGCATACGCTTGGGTATAAGCTTGTATGCATGGTCGGGAACCATCTTGAGTGCTGTCGGACTGGCCGGCATTGTCGCAGTAAGTTAAAATAAAATATATCAAGTAGACGTAACATCTTCCAACATATGCTCTATAGAAACGACCTATACTAGTCACATCCTTTGCGCACTTCCTCCTCATCGATACTGTCGTCTCCGCGACATGCCGGCTACTCATCGTCCAATTCTTCGTCGAATCGTTCTATGACCATAACATCTGCATGGGAGGGTACGAGCCGATCTGGAGTCCGCAGAACTTCAGGCATGACATCGTGACGAGCGTGCAATGGGAACAAGAGCATCTGTGGCAATCGAACCACAAAGGAAGCTGTCGCGCAGTGCTTGGTGCGGTCCAGGTGGTCTCGTTATGTGTGCTGATGGGCGTGACTGCCGGGCAAGGTTCGCTGGCTGTGATGATGAGACGGCATGCGAAGGAAATGGATCGGCCGGCAAAAGGAGTGGACAAGTCGAGACTAAGTCCCCATCCAGATGAGAAGAGTGCCCGTCATGACATGTTATGAACGACAAACACGACGTGCTTACGAATCGCATGCCGTACTCTCCAGATCCGTCCTCGCCAATATGTTGAGTGCATCGTATTGCAAAGTTCTCTGGACATGTCAGCACCTCACCAAACCCCAGGGTCAGCCTTGGTTTGTCTCTCATGGTCACTCACCTACGCGCCACAGACACAGTGTTTACCCTCCAGAGTCTCAACGGCTCTTGGTGCGCCACAATACGACATCTTGTTATCCTCCAGCTGCACGCGGACTCGGCAATCCATCATGAAGTGACCGCAGTCCGAGCAGTCACAACGACAGAGCTCGACATCCCACCCAACAATCTTCTGCTCGTGTACGCAGAACGGCCTCTTCACAGTAACCCAGACAGCTTCCTTCGCAGCATCACGCTCGTACTCCGCCAAGTTCCACGCCGATCGTTTCCTGGGAACGTGCCAGCGTGTGAAGCGACCCTGATGCGCATTGCATATCGGTGCAGAAGACTGGAATTGTGTTTTGAGGCCGTGCGTACCACATATCACACATTTCCGCCGTCCACGCTTGAAGTCATCCTCCTCGAACGTATATCGATCGATGGCCACTCTTTCGCAGAAGCTAAGTGTCGACTGCCTTGAGACTCGTTGCCAGCTATGTTGGAGCAGGAGTCGAAAGTCGGTATGCGCCAGGCGCAGCGACAACAGCGATGATTTTGAGAGATATGATGCGATATGAAGGAACAGCTCGACTGGCAGGTTGCCAAGACTAGCTTTTGGGTCGATTTGCATGGCCCTGAGCGGTTCGTGGGAAATCACAAGGAAGTCGTGATCGCTCCAGTTCAGAATGAGTTCCTGTGTCAGGCAGGAGGGTTTGGAGTGCAGTGAAGTGGCAACGAAACATACTTACATAGACCAAGAATGCATTCAGAGATGACCTGTCGTGCATACGTGATAGGCAGCCTGCTCACATCGCGGTCACACGAGACAAACATGATGTGGTTGTCACACCCCTTTGCCACGCATTCGGTAGCTTGACTCAGCCATCGATTCGCGCGTGCCCAAAATAAGATTCATTCTTCAACGAGCGGATTGTGTCGCGTCTTCATTGCAGAGGTGTTGATATGAAACGCAAGAATTCGTCGGTTAGCTTGTCGTGACACTGATAGAAACCGGTTTGCCGGGCGCTTGATGTGAACAACGGGTTCAGGGAACGTGCAGCGACGACATGTTGCAACGCAGGGGACCTTTTCTTTGACGAGATTGTATCATCGTCAGACTGTTTGAGGGTGTGAAGTGCAACAGGTCAGATCGAAGTCATCTTGGCTGATTTCCTCATGCAGCGACCGGTTCGCGGTGCGGCACGTGAACGGAGCGTACCACAGCGGCGGCGCACATCCAGAACGGCTTACAGAGCTTCCAGAAAGGCGGCGACCTGCAGCCGTGTACACTGCATCGTTTGGTAATCTGTGGCATCGCGGATGTGTTGAAGTCGATGCAGGCGGCAGCGGTCGGTAGCCGCGCTTTCTGTTGCATGTGATATAGAAGCATCCATGCTGACCACATGTCTCTGAAGCACAGGGCGAGCGCTGGCGACATCTCGCACGGGAGTATGGAGATCCTGGCAAGCTGCGATGAGCTGCCACGTGCATTAACAGCACATCGTTCGTGCCTATTGATACTCGCATGATAGACGAGGGATGCTGTCATAGGAGACCGCCCTAGAGCTTCAGGCGAGTTATCGCCGTTCCTGACCACCGAGCGCACGTGCTATCAGATAACCCGCCAGAAGTCGTCTTACCTTTGCAACTCGCCGCTTGGTCTTCAGCATCAGTCAAATAGTCATTGAACGCCGCGTGCGGTGCACAGTCAGGTGTTCCACGCGCGGGGTTGTAGAGCGACTGTTGACGCTATTGGAGCAACCCGCTTCAAGCATCGTGCTGTCGCCGAGTAGCTCCGAGAGTATGCTGCCGGCTGGGAGATACGAACGGGTCGCTGTTGGAGATGCAGCGCACGCATGGATAGTAATGCTGATACCGTGGAGCGACACGCATCGTTGGTCTTGCAGAACTGGTCCGATATCGAATGTCGATTCGCATCGGATATGGTTGTTGGCGGCGATAGACCCCACTCGCGAGACCGGGCACTTGCATGGGAAATAGCGTGGGAAAAGCTTGCATCCGTGTCGAGGACCGTGGCCAGCTCGTGGCTTGCAACACAGAAACGTTTCACAGTGGCAGTGTGGGCATTCGGCGTGTCAACGTCAGTTCCTCGAGGTGCGCAGCAGTTCATGGTATGGTTGAGACGTTGCGGACGAACGATGCGCTATAAAGTGGCCGTCGGAGAAGGAAATGAGAAACATTTTAGAAGGCGGCCCAAGCGGGTGCCGAGCCAGCGAGCGGAGTCCAACGAGATTACTTGTGGAAAGGCACCTCGAAGTAGTGTGCTCGCCTGCTGAGGAGGGACTACTCCCCCATGCCTGCTGCTGCTGCTGCCGCTGCCGCTGCTGCTCTCTGTTCCTCTTCCTCTGCATCTCCTGCCTGAGAGAAGACGTCGTCGCTCCTTTCCAGTACCACCTAATTGCTGCCAGTGGTGGCGGCGTGTGTTGAAGGTACGCACGCAGCATTCCCCAACAATCCTCCGAGAAGACTTCCGTCCGGCACAGAACGTGTGATCAAAGCAGACTCTCATCACTGCGATACCGCCGCCCAGCGCCCAGCGCACTCTATGCACTCGGCCTTGCCTTCAGTAACCACAACGCCTTGCACATATGGCAACGGCGACGCAAATCACAATGGCTCGACTGACAACGCTCTTTCTGCATTAGGTCTCTTTCTACATCTTGCCGAACTTCCATCGCGAGCAGAGTCGCACATCTCTTTCGAACCCGTGGTTCGCGAACGCTATACACAAACATGTCTTTTTACGAAACCGACAGCCATACCTGGTCTGGACCTGGACGTCAGGCCTCTTGGGAACAGCCTGCGCCTCCTTCGCAATCGGGGAGTGCATCTACCATGTCCCAGCCGACCGAACCGATGGCATTCGCATCGCAATTCGAAGAGATCGAACGTGCGACGGACAACCTCATGAAGAGTGGCAAGTGGGCGCCGGGAGCACAGGGCGCTGTCGGTCCAGTTGGTGTTCCGCCACGAAGGGACAGCATTCCTGCGATGGCCAGAGGCTACGACTACAACGCAGATCCCCGATTGATTGGTGGGCCCTCCAGACATCAATCAGTCAGCGAGTACTCTTCCGAGGGCGGTCGGCCGGGTTCAGCTGGTCTGCAGGGATATTTCGCTGGCCAGCGTTTCCCAGGAGGGCGTCAATCAGAGGCTGAGCAGGTCCTCCAGGCGAAGCGCAGGATGGCGGCACAACGCGAGCGCGAGCTTCGCAACTACCATCAAGAGCAGCAGTACAATCGGAGTAAGTATTGGTGTTGCGCGTGCGTCAATCGCGCCGGCTAATACGTATTGACTAGCGGTATCCGGGGTGAAGACAGATCGATCCATGAGCCCGAACACGATGAGCGAGGACGACCGCCGTGATCTTATTGCCCGTCAGCATCGTGCTCTTTATGGCGATAACTCGAGCTTGTACTCTGCGGACGGATCGCGTCGTGGCAGTCAGGACATTCGAATTCCTAGCGGAGCCAGAGGCTCATCTCCCCTTGCCTACGACCCCTTCGGTGCTCAAGCCCAATCTGGCTCAGAAGGCGCGGTCCAGATGCCTCCTCGCGACCGGCCCGAAAACAACGCATCTCCGGCATCGAACGCGCCCGCACAGCCATCTTTTGGGCTACTAAACGAGCCCCAGCAAAGTAGGGGCACCTCAAACTCATCGCAGGGTGGATCTCCTCCGACTGCTGGGCAGCAGAAGGGCAACGTGATGCCAATCGGAACTCGACCGGCGCAAGTGTCCGGCGGCGCACCAGGCTTGAACAAGCGCTCGACAACACCGCTTACGCCATCTTCGCTCAGCTTCGGCTTCAACGCCGGAGATGCGCAGAACGCTCCTAAAGACGAACGCTCGAACTCGGCGGCATCGAACGCTGCACTTGGTGCTAGCGGTCTCGGTAACTGGAGCAACAACAGCGCCAACTGGGGTTCCGGGAAGAGCACATTGGCCGTACAGCCATCTGTGTGGGGTTGATTCAGTATAGCTGACGAGGTCCAGCTCTGGGCTGGGGGGGGGGGACGGGAGAAGCACAGAGGTCTCCAAAATAGGGGTGGCAGTGGAGATGGAACAACTTGCGACTTTCACTGCATTTGACCGGTGTCCAGGATTTGCTTGCAATACCAATTTGCGACGCGGGTTATGCGGCTATTCTTTTTGGGTGGGTGCAACGGCAGAGTGCATGCATTATGGAGCTTGGGAGCGTCGACCATGATTCTGCGATGCGGGTGGGACTCGGCATATTTGGGATAGGTGCTGCGTTGATTGTTTCTTGGTACATGGGTGATGTGGGCACATATCTGCTTTTCGAGGTTGGGACAAAGTGAGGGACGGCACGGTTTGGAGTTTGTCTGGGCCATATATCCATATGTTATCAGTTGTTATTCGCGAGTAATACCCTGCTGGAAGGCGGTCTGGGTAACAACAAAAATATTTGGCGTGGGAGCTGGCAGTGCAGTCTTCTTCATGTGTGTGCCTTCTGTGATTCTTGGTGTACCATGACGATGAAATCGGTATGGGCAGCATAAGTTGTATCGCGTCCGACGCGTGGTGAATGCGGTGACGTGGTTTGGCTGGAGGCCTGAGGCCTGAGGCTGGGAGCCTGAACGCGGCTAGGTTCCAAGCGAAGACCCTTGCCGAAGGCCAGCTATCGCTCTCCTGGACATTGAACAGAATTGCGCTTCTCTGTCTGTCCTCTGTCCAGTCCTCACGCTCATTACAACAACGAAGTGTACAACTCGACGCGACTCACACACGCATCCGACCGATCACATATCGACAATTGTAACGAGGAGAACCCAGCACTAGCCTGCCTGCCACGACCACGTCTTCAACATGGTAAGCCACGCTATGTACAAGCAACAGGTCCCGCGCACGACTACACCATACCACGCGGCCAAAAGACGATTGCACGATGGAATGCATTACTCTACGCCGCGTTGAGATGTCACAGACCATCTCGCTCGAGCCCATTGATTCGGTGCACATGCTGACGCACGACGTCCATAGTCTTCACCACGACCATCCTCACCTGTGAACAACCCCACCACCGGCACAACGACCGCACGTCCCGCATCGCCGAAAGCACCAGGTGGCCCAGCGACCGCGATTAGGAGGAAGGCAGCCGCAGACCGCGCAGATAAAATCGCAAATGCCCGCCCAGCATCGACACGCGCCGCAGGCGCGGGAGGAAGCAGCAGCACGATGTTGAGTACGTCTTAGAGGACGTGGATTGCCCTGAATAGTGGATGCTAATAAGACGTGCAGGGCTGTATACCGATGAATCTCCAGGACTTAAGGTCGATCCATTCGTGGTCATGGTGCTTTCGATCGGATTCATCATCTCAGTGGTAGCGCTGCACAGTAAGTCGTTGTGTCGCTTGATGGAGGAGGCAGGGCTAACGATTGGTAGTAATTGCAAAGTTCACCAAGCGATTCTCTTCGTAAAGGACATATGAGCGGTAGCTGCAACGGTACGGCAGAAGTATGGCGTCTGGCGACTTCAGTCCCCGAGCGGTCTCGACGTTAAGGAGGCATTGGATGGCACGGCCTTGAGCTATAGCCAGGGACTATCGGACTCCATTTGCAACATTCAGACTCCAGCACCTTGTATAAGCATTTCATGAGCGTTTCACCTTTGGCCTGTTGGGCTTTTGCATCAGGTACGGAGGCTACCTTTTGTCTGATATTCCTACCACGTGGTAAGTTCGATCCCCAGAAATGTCATGCGCGCGCAGAGCGCTTGGCGGTGCCATCTCAACGTTCGCAGCGCGCCACTCGTACTACATACCTGTAGCCATTGGAGGCTCTGGCAGGACCGCGGTGGCCAAGAGCTTCCAATGTCATTTACCATTTTCGCTAATTTAGCCGCGAGCAATACGTGGAGAGGCTTTCCGAGTGCCTGAGCTCTGCGTTTTGCCACGGCCGGTGGGGTGTACCTTGCCCCGCGACGCCAATAACAGGCAATGGACGTGTTCACGAAGGCGATTTTGCCGGAACGTGGTTGAATAAAATGTTCTCAGACGCCCTGTATTAGCTTGCCACACATGTCGATTCCGCAGGGTATAAGAAGGTGGGCTGCTTCCGTGTTGCACTGGTAGCATTGCTAAACGTGGCCTCTAGGACTGCTGCATTATTTACTCGAAAGTCGATTTCGCCGCCTCTTCGACGATCTGCGATTCACAGACTTTCGTATCTCAGCAACCGAATCCAACTCAGAAATTACGACGCCATGTCTACGCCTACAGTCACTTTGAGCAATGGTCGCGAGGTGGGACTATGCTTTGTTCAAGGGTATTGCGACGAGTCTGACGTGGGATAGATGCCTCTAGTAGGCTTTGGCCTCTGGAAGGTCACCAAGGAGACCTGCGCCGACCAAGTCTACAACGCCATCAAGACCGGATACCGCCTGTTCGACGGTGCTTGCGATTACGGCAACGAGAAGGAGGCAGGCGAGGGTGTTGCTAGGGCCATCAAGGATGGTCTCGTGAAGCGTGAAGAGCTCTTCATCGTGTCCAAACTCTGGAACAGCTTCCACGACAAGGAGCGCGTCAAGCCAATCTGCAAAAAGCAGCTCGCGGACTGGGGCATCGACTACTTCGACCTCTTCATCATCCACTTTCCGATCGCTCTCAAGTATGTTGACCCCTCGGTCCGATACCCACCAGGCTTCTTCGACGAGAACGACAAGCTTTCTCTCAGCAAGGCTCCTCTTGAGGAGACCTACCACGCCATGGAAGAGCTGTACGACGAGGGTCTGATTAAGTCAATTGGCATCAGCAACTACAACGGCTCACTTGTACTGGATGTTGAGCGCTACGCCAAGCACATGCCACAGACTCTTCAGATCGAGCACCACCCATATCTTGTCCAGCAAGATCTCCTCGAACTTTGCAAGAGCCGCAAGATCGCCGTTACCGCTTACTCGTCGTTCGGCCCACAATCATTCCTCGAGCTCAACATGCAGAAGGCAAAGGATACTCCGCTCTTGTTTGATCACTCCACAGTCAAGAGCATTTCAGAGAAGCACAACAAGACTCCTGCGCAGGTTCTCCTTCGATGGGCGACCCAGCGTGGCGTTGCAGTCATTCCCAAGAGCAACAACCAAGGACGACTGGCACAAAATCTTGACGTCTGCAGCTTCGATCTCGGCGACGATGAGATCAAGCAGATCAGTGACCTGGATCAAGGACTCCGATTCAACAATCCGCTCAATGTATTCTTGACCCTTGCCTCAAGATTGGACATTTCGCTGACGTCTATGACAGTACGGCGTCCAGGTCCCTATCTTTGCATAGACTTCACTACACATCATTTCCAAGCACAGCAGAGGTCGATTTCGAAGTAAGTATCGAATCACCACATGTAGAACCAATCACACAGAGTCAAGAATACCACAGCAAGGCGTTGGGTAGCAATTCCCGAGTGGAGGCATGGCATTCAGCTCACAATAGAGTTTTCACAATCCTGTTTCGTGGCGCACTTTCGTAACCACTCACTTTCAAGTCGCGTTCTTCACAATATGCCCCGCCAACATACCTACGTCACGCAAAGAACAACTATCTGGTACGTGGCTCGTTCGCGTTGACTCCGTGCCGCAGTCCTTGGTGGTATATAAACACCCTTGCTTTCAGATATCGCGGCTTCCCATTACAGCTCTCGGACAAAATACTTGCAGCACATCTTCACTTCAGCCACTACTACACACGCGGACACCCTAATAGAACAACCTGAAAATGGCAGACTACAACACGACCGGCGACATCCACGAAGGGGCCAAGAAACTCGCCGACGAGGCTATGGCCAGAGGTCATGCGCTAGAGACATCCTCGTCGACGACCCCCACCTCTACCTCGACAGTTCAGAAGGACACGAATTCCCTCGCAGATCAAGCTCAAGACACCGCCAACACCGCCTCAAAGCAGGCGTCCGACGCCGCCAGTACAGCTCAAAAGCAAGCTTCAGAAGCAGCAGGCACAGTCCAGAAGCAAGCCTCAGACCTGGCGTCTCAAGCCCAGAATCAAGCGTCTAAGCTCGCTTCTCAAGCTTCGGAATCCGCAGGCTCAGGAGTCGGAACCGCCCAGGGACAAGCTTCAGACCTCGCCTCTCAAGCCCAACAGCAAGGCAACAATCTCGCATCTCAGGTATCAGAAGCTGCGGGCTCAGCAGCAGGTACAGCCCAACGACAAGCTTCAGACCTCGCCTCCCAAGCTCAACAGAAAGGCAACAATCTCGCCTCCCAAGCCTCCGAAGCCGCAGGCTCAGCAGCTGGTACAGCCCAGCGACAAGCTTCTGATCTCGCCTCCCAAGCCTCGGAAGCCGCAAGCTCAGCAGCAAGCACAGCCCAACGACAAGCCTCCGACCTCGCCTCCCAAGCCCAAGAACAAGCCAGCAAAGCCACCAACAGCACGCAGCAGGGCACCGGCAGCGCCCTGGGAACCGCCGGTTCATACATCGCTGCCGGCCTCAACTACGCGGGAGAAACAATCGGCGGGGGAGCAAGGTATGCTGGCGAGCAATTGCAGGGTGTGCAGAACGAGAGTGTTGCGGGGAGTGCCAAGTATGTGGGCGAGACGTTGGTGAGTGGTGGAGATGCGACTGAGAAGAGTTTGAAGGACGCCGCGAAGAAGGTGGAGGAGAATTTGCAGTAGGGTACAGTAGATACGGGAGATATATCGACAGACGAGATTGATGAGATGGGATAGTGGCGTTTGGTAGCGGGTGGGTGAGGGATCGGAGTCATGACACTATTTTCCCCTCTAGATGTTGGTATGAAATGGCGTAGCGGTAGCTGTAGCTGTACTAGTCATGGGGTAGCCTCCCAGTGTACTGCGCAGTACATGTACCTCCTCATTGCTGGCTGAAGTATCTACCTTATCACGTGCGGATCACAGCCGCCATCAACTCGCTCAGCAACGACGTCGTGCTGACTTTCCGTTGCTAACCTTCACGCTAGAGTATCTTGGCAGCGTACAAGGAGCAAAGGTGTTCCGCTTCTTGGCACGTATAGGACGTCGCTAGTCTCGTCGAACCACTTATATGTCGTCGTTGTGGAGTTCGAACAGCGTCGTAACCGGGCTCTGGAGACTGACGTTCTGCCTCGTGGGATCATGCGAACGATCAGGAGATATCCACCGGGAACACCGATCGATATACTGTAGCAGAAATCGTCATGGTGGGCCATGTCCGTGCCTTCCTAATTTACGTCTCCCGTAGTTCTACCGTGATCTCGACTTCATCCCAAGTCAACATTAGCATATGTCGGGACAGTAAGCGAACGCCGACGACGGAATGAAGTGAAAGAGTGTTTGTACAGTAGAGCTCCTGGCTCGTTTCATTTGGTATCCCATTGTCTGAAGTCTATCTTGCTTCAAGCCTGTCGCTCGATTGCAGACCAGAAGTGGCAACTGTGCCGATGCATCATGTCGTTACTCGTATCATGTCGTATCGTTTGGGAAGCAATCACAGGCTGCTTAATGCTTCTCCTCAATCTTCTTCACGCACTCTGGGAACTCCTTCCAGTCGTACATGATCACGTCGGCCTTGGTGACCTCAGTGAGGGTCTTGGCCATTTGCTCCTCCTTTTCCTTGCCCTCCTCGAGGCCGTAGACACCGACGTAGCCGATGAGTGGGATGCCGGCGCGCATGGCGGCGGTGGCACCGGACTTGGAGTCCTCGACAGTGAGGCACTCCTCAGGCTTGACACCGAGTTGCTCGCAAGCGTAGAGGTAGATCTTTGGGTCGGGCTTGGATGATGGCTTGTCCATAGAGGTGGCAGCGGAGTAGACGTGCTTGTCCTCGAAGAAGCGCATGAGGCCAGTCTTCTGGAGCGAGGCGATGACACGTGGCTTGGCTGAGGTCGAGACGACGGACATTGGGTAGCCTTGAGCCTTGGCCCACTCGAGCTGCTCAGTGACGCCAGGGCACTCCTTGCACTTCTCGGACAGCTTGGCAGTGACACGACCAAGCTCCATGTCTACGTACTCGTCGACGTCCTTGTCGGTCATGGAGAAGTTGTGCTTCTTCTGAAGGCCGATGAGCATGTTACGGAAGTTGTTGCCAACGAAGTCCTCGAGGAGAGAGTCGGTTGTGTAGCGGGCATCAATGCCATACTTCTCGAGGACCTCATTGGTGAGGTCGGCGCAGGCCTCGAAGGCGAGACGCTCCGAGAGGCAGAGGGTGTTGTCGCAGTCGAGGAGGATGTACTTGACCTGTGGTGGTTGTTTTAGCTGGTGGTGCCAGTGAGGTAGCTCCACGACCATGTGAGAAGACGCCATGGGTCGATCGACAATGGCGCAGAGCTTGTCGGCGGTAGACACTTACCTTGCCCATGGCGACGGTGTTTGTGTTGATGTGGGTGGTGTTTGAGTGATGGAGTGTGGGTTTAGGTGGTGTCGAATGTAGTTGAGGTGGTTGTTGGGCTGTCGCAGCGGTGGTTTATTGTGTGGTGTTGAAGGAAGGAAGGGTTGGATGAGTGGGAATTATTTAAGTGCTTGTGCCTGGGCCGCGCCTGCTTGTTGCTCTCGTCACTTGGTGGGGGGCACACCGACTGCTGGCGCTAGCAGGGATTGAGTTGTGGCTCGGCGGACGGGTGAACCCTTGCGACCACGGACGATCGAGGAACAGGAAACGTTCACGGTCTTCGTCCATGACAGCATATCGGAAGTGAAGCCAGCGCTGAGGATGGAGCGAGTCCACGCTGTGCGACGTGGAATGGAACACTTTGCCTCCTCCACGTTTTTATTCCTGCCAGACTAGACAGGAGATCGCCAAGCCTCACCGACAGCGGTGTGCGACCCACGGAATCTCGAAAGCCTCGACAACCGAAACAGTCTAGTGAAGCGAAGCGCTGTCGAAAGTAGACATCATTTACATGCTGCATTGGCTGGCTACACAGTGAGGCCGAAGCTGTGTCAGATGCAGGAACGCAATCCATTCTTGCTTCGCTCAAGCAATCTGGCAGGTCACACGACTTCAAAGCTTGGATCATGCAACATACATATATGCCTGCTCGGGCTCGTATGCAAGCACGCCTGCATTAGTGGTGTTCCGATGCTACCATAAGACTCGAGACGAGACATCGTGGCCGTTCCTGCACCAGACGTGATGACCTGCTTGCCGCGGCTTGTCATGTTCCTTGAAGCAGAGATCTCATCTTGGACAATCTCTTTGCGTAGCAATCTCGTGCTTGTGTGCTTGCGAGAGCCTTTGAAGGACAAGTCGTTATCCACGTCCTTCAAGGTGATCCGTCGACGGCCAGACTCGCGCCTCCATCACGGGCATGGCGACATAACCCAGCCGATCACCAGCCTTGCGATCCACAAGCACATCCCCTGGTGGATAGTGCTTGCGATACCACGGAGCATGAGACGGCCATCCTCTCGTCGGTACTCACGCGCCCTTCTTGCCCGTCACATATAAAGGAATCACATCAATCGCGCCTCTCATTCACGACGTTCTTTTGCCCGTCATCATTTCCATGACCAACATCTGTCGTGCCATCAGCTTGTCCAAGATCTTTCATCACAGCATCGACAGCTGAGCTTGGGATCGATGGCGTATCGGCATCTTGACCATTTCGCAGAGCATCCACGGCTGCATCGCGAATCGTTTTTTCCGCGTCTGTACGTGCCGTCGAGCTGTCTTTGCTAGCCATTGCCGGGATGGCGAGTGATCGTGTACAATTCGTGAGGATACTTGCACCAATCGATGATGCTGTCCGCTGCAAACCACAAACGTTAGTCTGACAGCAGGCGGCGCCTGGGTCTAGATATAAGCTGCATGGTATTGCCCCACCCATGAGGTCATGTACTGACAGTGCTCGCTGTACCTCGCCATAGTCTTTCGCGCTGATATCAAGATGTACAGCCAGCAGTACTGCCACCGCACATAGCATCCTTTCGTCCCTCGGAGCCAGCGACGCAGAATGGCAGAAACATCATATTCATCACCAAAAGAAGCCAGCCTCCTCAGCCTTCCCCGCGAACTCCGCCTCCAAATCTACCAACACGTCTTCGACCTCGATCTACAGCACACGGTCCTGCGGCAATGGCGCGACACACATACTGCCGAGCAAGGCTTCAAGAGCGTACCCGATCTCAACCACGAACAGCGTCTGATCATTTCCTGGCTGAACTTGATGCGGACCTGTAAAACGACAGCATTGGAGCTCCGCGCACTGATGCAAGAGCCTTCTTTTCTCGAACAGCACGGTAATGGCACATACACTCTCGATCTCGAAGCGACGCGAGGAGGGATGACCCTTGGCGCGACAACATGGCGTCGCATACCCTGCTCACCTAGCCAGGTACGGTGTATAGAAGCATACTACAATGCGAGTCGAGGGTTCCAGGCCTGGGGGGTCGGTGGGCCTCATGGGATAACTTCTGGGTTGTATCAGACGTTAAATCATTTTGTGCACTGTGGTCCACGCTTCGATTCGGAGCGCTTGCTACCCAAGGCAACTCATTTGAAGGAGCTTCGGGTGATCGTGGTGAAACGAGATGTCTCGGGTGAGGAGGACGAGCACGCATCATATGGATTATCAGAGCGCGATACTGATCCGAGGACGACGCTGTATGCTCTTGGCAGTATTGTAGGTCAAATTGTGCGCACCGGCGTCTTGAAGGGTTTCGTCGACGAGATTCATCTGAGTTGCGATGGGGAAGTGCTACACTGGAGCCCGTACGGTGAGGATGGAACGGGGATACCTGAGTATTGGAACAGATACGGGTTCGATTGGGGTATGGCGCTGTACAGGACAGCATGACAACGCGCGACCGAATATGCAGATGGTCATGAGGTATGTGCTGACTGCCTGTGGATGGAGCTGAATATATCCGGTCGAGTTGATGCTAGGCCGAGCGGCGACATGATTAGGTAGAGCTTCTGTGCGCGTGTATCAGTGCATGTTCCTTCCCTATTTGTTCAGGCGAGAATGGTGAAGGAACGTGAGGTCAGATCTGGAGTGTTTACACTCGTGCAAAGCTATTCCGCAACAAAAGAGTACAAGTCTTCTCAGACTGGTGCCAGCTGTATGTCTCATCATATGGGCAGGGAAATGGGTGAGGTGAAGAGTCAGACATACCTTGAGCTCTACGCCTTATGTTGGCTAATCACCGCCATCTCATCATCTGGTAGCAGCTGTGCTGTTGCGACCTCTGATGCTGCGTTCGATATTTCTTCCGATCATGTGGTGCACTGATAATGTTGATGGTCTCAACGCCACTTGGCCGAAGCGTCTGGGATCAATGTCCTCAACAGCTCAAGATGCATAACATGTCCCTTCCACTTCGCCGCCCGTACCTCTTGGTGCTCAGCTATGGTCTTATCCACCCGTCGCTGATTGTTTCCAAACACGACCGTGTAATCCGCAAGCTCTTCACCAGGTAAAATGACACTCAGCGGCGTGACCTTGCAGAACTTGCCAATCTGCGCACCTCGACCAATCTTGGCGCCGACCTCGATGACAGTTCCATCACCAATGCTACGTGCCTCGACCACAGCAGTCGCCTCGATTGAGACACCATTGCCGACGACAACGGGAATACCTTCAGTACCTTCAACTGAGCGTGGCCCAGCGAAGCCGATAACTGCTTCCTCGCAGATGATGCAGTTTTTGCCAATGGTGATCTTGCCGCCTTCAGCTTTAATCTTCGCGTAGGGATGCAGGATCGTGTTCTCGCCAATCTCGACAGAGTGCGTGCCTGTCATCTGCACTTTTTCGGCGACGACAGCGAGCGAGTTGATGTTGCATGGCGGCTTGGAGACAGGTTCTGTGGTTGTGCGCCGCGAGGACGCTGACGGTCTCGAGTTCATGGCGGCAGGTCGTGCATGGCGAGCTCAGAAGAGCCAGCGGAGTGCGCAAGATGTTGAAGTGTGAAAATAGGAAGAAGCTCGACAAAGCAAATTTGAGTGCTAGTGCAAGATCGCGCTGAAACGCAAGATCACGTGTAAGAAAACATATTCTTGTTGCACGCAGATGTGTCGTCTTGTCCCTCACGAATGCCCGTCAAGCTGTCATTCTTGCATTGCATGAATTACATTAAGCCTGCATTACTATACTGCTTTAATACGCTGGCTCATCTTTCCAGATGGGCGCACCCTTTGGATCATCGTTCTTCCACTCAATCTTGCCCTTCTCGTTGAACTCAGCACCCTCATCAGTCATGGTGTAACCGTCTTCCCGAGAAGCAGCAATCTCCTGCCTCGAAATACCGTACTTGTCTCTTGCGATCCAGATGATTGGGCATTCGGAGATAATAGCAGGGTGAAGGTACGCCTCATCGTGCTCCTTCTGCGTGTAAGCTCGGACTGGAGTGCTCAGATGGGGCGAGACTTGTTGGACGGCATAGACGGCAGCAGCCTCGGGGTTGAAGTAGCGCTTGATACGAGCCATGAGGCCGACCTTTCCAGTTGGATTCTGGCGCAAGTGCTCGTGGCCCGCGTTGTCTGTTTCGGGCCTCGCCTGGTCATAGCCGTCCTTCGCAAGGTGGTCTTGGTTGTTACCAAGTCCTGCCGGGCGAGTCTCATCAACAGAACCTGGTGCCTTCTCAACGTCGCTGCTATCGCGGAGCTTGCCAGTGACTGCTGATGGTGCGATACTGTCCTCCGCCATATCGTTCTCAAGCCTCTTGAGCGATCGACCCAGCCAGACCTGCCACACGATCGTAGCAACGAGGAAGATGATCATAATGATCATGGGTCCGATCGAGATTCTGTTCTCGGCAATTCCAATGGCGAACAGACCGATCAAGCATATCTCGGATAGGTAGATGCCGACGGTAAGCTGCTTCATGGCACGGGCGTAAGACTGGCCTCTGGTCGATACCGTCGTCCCTAGCGTGAAAAGTGCGCTGTATCGGAAGGCAAGGTAGAGCAGGAAAAAGCCGACTGTAGCAAAGCCCAGGATCAATGGCGAAATGCATGAGTATGAGAGTGCTGTTGAAACATATTAGCAAGTATCGAACTGGGACTGCAGTGGTGGCTTACCAATAACACCCAAGTTGGTAAACTTTGGATAGAGCGATCCCCATCCGAGTCCGGCAAGGTTGACGTAGCGGTTGTACATCTTTCTTGGTGTTGAGTCCAGAATTTTGCCCAGGAACAGCACGAACAACAGAGGCACTACGTTGAGAAATTGCATAGCAGCCGTTTGTAGTCCTAGAGGTAAGGTAGGTCAGCCTTGGTGTAGCCTTGGTGACACAAGCCATGAGCGTTCTGATTATCTCTCAGATGTCGCATCGTGGCCACTCTACTTGACCTTACTCACCGAACAAGATGAAGTATGAGATGTAGAAATTGGAGGCCTTGGGCAAGTTCTGTGCCAGCAGTGTTGCCGCCGAACTGGGCTGGTTGATGATCTGGTTGACGACTGAAGCAGCTCCAGAGGAGAATGTGGTGATGAGGAAGACCTGCCAAACAGAAGGGTGTTAGTTATACTTGACAAGCACGTAGCAGTGTCACAGAAAATGGTGTAGACGTGGAGGGAGGGAGGCGCTTCGTGCATTGCATGTATCGAATGCGCCGCCCCTGTCTAGGCCACCGCTGACGCCGTGTACCCTTCGATTCGTACCTGGATGACCTGAAATGGAAAGTACCAGCCCTGAACCTTCATCTGGACAGCGCTCTGGGTGGGCTCGAAAAGCTTGGCGATAATGTTGCAAATAATCGGCACCAAAGTCATGAGCACTGCAAGCAGGATGACAGGGAGCAGTCCAGTGACAACACCGCGAACGACCGGAGGAATACTGTTGATGAAGCCGAGGAATGGTACTTTGTCGGTGAGGTAAGTGATGTTGGAGATGGCACCGATGACTGCAACCGGGATCGTCCAGAAGATGCATAAGAACCAGATAAAGGCCGTGCCGAGGGCGCTGAACAATTTCGTCTTCCATAGTGGCTTGATGGTGTTCTTCCAGATAACATCCTCAGGGGTTGGTCCGAACTCCTGCGAGAGAGAGGGTGTTAGCTATAGTCGACAACACATATCTCGAATGCTCCGCCGCTGCCTTACCTTAGGTGTCATCTTAGCCATCGACTTGGCTTTCTCCTTGCGGCCCATGTTTGCGGCCTGAGTCCACGCTGCGTGAGCGGACTGCACGGTGTCAAACTCGATGAAGCATGCGGCTTGTGCATTGGATGTGTTGCCGACCAGTGCACGTTGCTCTGTTGTAATCTCCGGTATCAAGCGACGCAGTTCGCCACGACTCCAATCGATCGTCTCGACCTTCTTACCAATGGGCAGGAATTTGAGCTTCGGCAGGCGGTGTGTTGGAATGTCCTGCCAAACAGAAGGGTGTTAGCTATACTCGACAAGCACGGTGCAGTGTCTTGATTGGTGATGTAGACGTAAAGCGAGGCGCGTCGTGCAACGTGTGTCTCGAATGCTCCGCTGCTGTCGAGACCACCGCTCGCCTGCAGTACGTACCTTCTTGTGCACCTCGACTTGAGCGCCCTGCTCTGGGTTCACACGATCGCTGGCCTGGCCCTTCTTCTCCAACTTCAGCTGCCTCTTGTAGTGCTTCTTGATCATCTTGATCTCGCCAGTCTCGAGTTTGTTGGCGGCCTTATCGCGATCATCGACCTTCTCGGCAAGATCCACTGGCACATTGACCAGCCAGACAGCCTTGACGCCGGCGTACTGATTGCGTATGTGCTCCTCGTCACGGGCAGCCTCTGGTACATTGGTGAAGAGGAGAGTCCTTGTCGAGATGCGGCTTTGCTGATAGGGCGAAAGGAAGTATCGCTGGCTCAAACGTACGAAGAACTTTGATTCGCGGGTGATCATGAACATGACCCAAGACAGGAAGAGAATTGCGACAATGGCTTGCGCAAAGTATCGTGGGCCGGGGTTGATGTGGCTGAACGACAAGATGTCGAGCCCAGTCGCCTCTGCGTTACTGCCAGTGGCATTGACGGGAAACAGGATGGGCCAGGTAATGAAGCATCCGACCAAGCACATAACCGTCATTATCTTGAAGAAGCGCAGCCATAAGTAGTTGTCAATGGACGCATGTCCAAGCACAAACTCGTCCTTGAGCTCGCTAAACTCCTTCTTCCAACCGAGCAGGCCAGTCGTTTGCTTGGGCGAGCGCTGCCAGTTGCGAATCGAGCCCAAGTAAGTACGCGGTTGGTAGACCCGGTCGTACTTGTTGCGGAAAATCAAGAAGGCCAGAAAGATGACGGCCGAGAGAAGACCGACCGGCACAAGCGTCGAGACCATTCCTGACACCGATGAGCCTTGTGCATTTTGGTTGCTCCCTTGATTGTTGCCGCCCTGTCTGCGCGTCAGCATGATGATAATCTCTTCATCTTGCCCGAAGATGGCCGCTTACTGATTGACGCGCGACCAGGCGCATCGCCATGTGGCCTGCGGTATCCATGCTGGCGAAAATGCTGGTGTGCTGATGTTTGATGCAGGTGGTTAAAAGGTGCAGCGCAGCAGAAAGGGAGGACCAACGCCATGCCAGTAAACAACAAAGAAGGGCAAGAACCAATACTTGGCCGTTGCCAACCACAGGCACTAGCTGAACGATGTCGACGAAAGCGTCTCCCGCGGTGTAGAACTTAGGCTAACATAACATCGTCCTCACGCGCCAGTGACACCCCAATAGAACAAGCTTAATCTCGCTTGACCAACGCCGCAAGCACTGCGACACAATCAAATTCAACAAATTGTGATGCAGCTGGCCCGCGTCAGTGTCAGTGTCATTGTGGCTGCCGGTTCCACGACCTCATCTCTATCCGCGTCGCAGCCACGACTTCTTCTCTCCTGCGATGGAGCTAGCGACTGCTGCGTCACCACCACCAGTCGGGACGTGTGTTGGCAGGTCGATCGTGGCGCTCCGTTGCCCTGGCCAGATCCTAGGAGCTGTGGCGCAGTCGTTTTGGCTCGCAGGAGCCATTCAACAGCTGTTCCTGTCATTTTAATGCAACGCGAAGCTGCTGGATGCATGTAACGAATGATTGCTGTGCAGCAAGTTGCGTTCAGCTACTGTGGAGGCAGTCGTTCAGCGGGTGATGGATCTCTGGGAGAATCGAGACCGGGCGGGTTGCGCTTCTGCAAATCATCGTCTGCAACGCTCGCTAGCGTGTTTCTGCACTTCACCTCCCGGCGTTGACAGACGAGATGACAGCGAGACATGCAATAACCTCCTGCTGAATGGAGAAAAGCGGACGGCTCACGACCTCCGTGGGCGGTGGGAGCATCTCTGACGTACCATGAGAATGCTGAACACTTACTTGCAGACCAGTACCGTCTGCCCACGACGTGGTGCATCATTCCCGGTGAAGGCAGCGGCACGATTATCATATGCTGGTCCGGCTCGAGAAGGGACTGCGCCCTCAGAAGAAGGAGGAACGGGCGAGCAGGAAGTGATGTGACGGACTTATCGTAACACTTCTGACGCCGCTCGAAGTACGCACGGTGCAGACTGGTCAAGAAAAGAGACGACAGACGAAAGCGAGCTTACAGTTCAGCGCGCACTGTTACTCTTCTCCAGCATTAGGCAACCTGCCCCAGACTGATGACTAAAATGTTTGCTGGTGTCGTGATTTCATCTCCTTCTGAGCCTTTCTTTGCCCGCTCACTACCATCGCACACCACTGGTTGGATGAGCGCTGCGACTTCAGCGCCCGAAGTGCAGACAACTCTTCGCAGAGTCGCCCTTCTTCGAGTCATCCGCGCCGACTTCATGCCGTTCAGAATAAGTGCTGACAGGCGCGCTCTCTTCCACACTTCACCCCTGTAGTGGCCAGCGACATTACCTCGATAACTGACAGCTGACCTGCCTCCGCTCAGTCGATACCTTATTCGGTACAGGACATCGGCACCACAGGCGCGAATGCAGGTAGTGACACCACCGCGGACACTGGCGTCAGCATCACCGACCAGGGCTACCACGAGCACTTCAGAACAAGAAGTCAGTGATGGCGAAGAAGGCGTGGCTCTCAACTTCCACGACTTTCTGGAGACTTGGGGCTCGAAGCATGGACCGGGCTTTACCACGACAGAAGACGGCGCCATCCTCTTTCAAGGTTCAAGCATCAAGACACAGTCTCCGATTTTGAAGTGTCTGCATTGCAAGGGACTAAGCGAGAACGACTTCTGCACGGATTGCGGCGTTGCTTGCATCTACGGCTACGTCGTTGAGCATTCGCTCAAGCGCCGCATTCTGGGACATAAGATCGACATCAAAATCGATGCATACGATGCCGACATCATCCCACATGGCGACACTGGCGCAAGCGAGATTGACGAGGATGCGATGAGGACGGATTAGGCTTGCTTGAAATCTTGACTGTCTATGTGATGGTCCTGAAGGATACACTTCAGCTGTACAGATATCGGAGCTACTGGCAGACACGTAACGCGAGGTTAGCATCGTGGCCGCTTTCGGTCGACTAAACATCGGCATGGAATTCCAACAAAGGATTCCCGCTACTGACTTTCACTTTCTATAGTTTGTATATCATTTTTTTCTCTTAAAAGATGTCTATGTTGATCGGTGAACCTGACACTCTGAGCCGCGCAGCTGCCTGTCGCATCAATGGTGGTCCGTGCGGCCTCACATGCATGTTTTAGACTCTGCCCTCTTCGCCTCACAAACATTCAGCATTTCCATCTTTCATCCAGACACAATAGAAAACAGACTCCAATCGGCATCTCCAGCAACCATGGTCTCCACGCGACACCAATCCTACACATCGGCGGCCGCACTGCCCATCAACCAACGGATGCGCATCGAAACCAAACCCTGCGTCTGCTGCACAGAAGACCTCCCCACTACCTCCTTCCCGAAGCGCACACCCACCAAACTCTGCCAACACAAAATCACAATTTGCAACCTCTGCCTCGACACCTGGATCACTACCAGCATCGCCACCCAATTCCGCCCCTCCCTCCGCTGCCCCTACAGCACCTGTACCGAAGAGATCTGCCCCCGGACCGACCTCAAATCGGGCGGCACCCGCCAAATTCGAGTCTGGAAAGTCTCCAATCGCATCTCCCACGACAAGAACCCGGACTGGCGATGGTGTCTCAATCCCAGCTGTGACTCTGGACAACGACATGTTCCGCCGGAGCCGGTTGCGCCGGATTGGCCGCCGCCGTTGAATCTTTTCGCGTGTGGGAAGTGTCGGGTTGTGAGCTGCGCCACTTGTGAGGTACTTTGGCATGAGGGAATGACGTGTGAGGAGTATGCGAAGGGGAATCTGAGACGATTTGTTGAAGTCGCGGTTAATGGGAAGGTTATCGAGAGGTTGAAGGAGGATGGGAAGGTGAAATAGTGTCCGAATTGTGGATGTTCGATTGAAGTGGAGGGATCTGGAGGGCGGATGAAGTGTTCGCGGTGTCTGTATTGCTTTTAGTGGCGGCATGATTGGAAGAGTGCGATGGAGTGTCTGGTTGAATTGATGTTGATGATGGAAGCCCTGCGAATCTGGCGGGTTTGTGGCAGATTCCGTAACAACCTCGAGAACAGCAAACAACGATGTGAACAGTACAAAAGAAGCCCTTGGTCCGCTGCTTCCTGCGATGGAAAACAACAAGACATCCCTCATTCCTACAAGCCAGGTATCTCTCCAGGAATGTCCACCAGCAAGGACCAAGACAGTCAGGTCTCCACGGCAGACGTACCTGAAACCCATACCTCACACAAACTGGCAGGCAAACTGGTGGTCGGAGACTACATCATGCTGGAAGATCGTCCCTGCCGAATCATCGCGCTCCAAACCAACAGCGATCTAGTACAACTCACAACCCTCGACATCTTCACTGGCGAAGAATGCGGCGCCATCTTAGGTCCATCAGAGCAATGCGAGACCCCGATCGTTAGCCAGCAAGATTACAAGCTTGTAAGCCTGCTATCCAGCTACCTCACAAATCATGATCAACATTACTGATCGGAGACAGAGCAATATCGACCGAAGTATTCTTGAGCTTTTGAAAGCCGATGGATCAACGCACAGTGTGCGATTGCGTCCTGGCAATCTGTATTTCGAGATTCGGGAAGCTTTTCAGGAGGGCAAAGAGCTGGGTGAGTGAGTCTTGTGCTAAAAGAATCGAAAAGTGCTGACTGGTCAGTTGTGACTGTCGTATCTGCCGTGAGCGAGGAGCATGTGGTTGAGTGCAGGACGGCTGTGGAGAAGGAGAGAGTTTCGTAGGACGGATAGGTCGTCGATGACGGCTCACCATAGTAGATGCTTCGAGGTCGCGCTGGTTTCGCCAGTTTACAGCGTCCGTGACCCGTTGCTTGCTCATGCAGCGGCAGTACCTATCTCTTGCACAGAAGCCTTGCTTTCGTCCGATTCCCGTTTCTCCGCTTCCAAGGGCACTTGCGAGCAGCGTCAGAGAAGGAGGTAGCTGCACCATGCTAAATTCGTTGCATCTCTATGCGCACTTCTACCCCTTCATCCAAGCCTTAGTGCGGTAGCGGCTATCTCACGATCAACAGCTTTGTCGTTGGGTAGATAAATCTTCGCAACCCTCAACAATCTCCTCGCCTCACTCTTCTCATCCAGCATCTTCCACGCTACAGCAGTGCGATAGTATATCTTCCCCATTTCCGCAGCGGCGGGGAAAGACGTAATCGCTTCGGCTTCCGGCGAGAGAGTCATCGGCTCGTCTATCCCCATTGCCTCCCTCAGCATACCGATACTCCTCATGCCCCAATGCCGACACAGCTCCCATTCCTCTTGCTTCAGGTAAACCTGACAGGTGTTCGCAACAAGCTGTACACGCAGCAGAAGACGTTCTGATTGCCCGTTCTTGCCACGATATGGTTCCTCCCGCAGCTCACGGCCGAAGAAGTGGTCGGCATGGATGAATCGTTGTCGGCCCCTGACGACGACATGCATGGCAGTCCACGACTGCTTATACTTCTCCAATGCTGCTTCATACCGTCCCTCTTTCAGTTTTGCATTCCCTTCGAGCTTCAACCTTGTCGCTTCCCTCAAACAGTGCTCAGGGCTATCGTGTGGCGTCGCCTGTAGCTCCCTCAGCTCGTTCTCAATCTTTGAATACGGCTTCACCTCTTGCTCGACATTCTCGAAGATAGTCCCATACAATCCCTTCACTTTCCCAAATGGCAAGAGTAACCTCTGCTGCAACGCCCGCGGTATCCTCTTCTCTTCCCACTCGGCAGCATATGGATCTCGCAACTGCAGCTTCAACCGCAGATGCTCGTTCAACCCGGGATGTGTCAAGTCGGCATAATACCACATCTGCGTGAACTTATCCAGATCCTCCAGCAGGATGATGAAGCATTGCGTCTCCCAATCGATCGAGCCATGTCCCGGCGCATCTATGGCAACGTTCAAGGTATGATCTCGGAAGCCGACTGCTCTTTCCTTGGAAACGATGATGGGGACATGGCCCTCGATAGCGACATGGTTTTGCGCTTCCGGCCAGGGCGTGTCAACTCTAACGAAGATGTTGAGTTCGCGGAAGATCTTGCGGGACTCGTAGTAGATCTGTTTGTTGATGTAGAAGAGCACGAGGGACGGGTTGTAGTTGTAGGATGTGTATTCGTCTTCGTGGTGGAGGCGGTTGGCGTCTGGGTTGAGCATCAGGCGCCAGACTTCTTCTCTGATCTCTGGAGGAAGGGTGAGGAGATGGGGTGTGTTTCGTTGTTCGGCCATGATCGTGGTCTTGGTGCTAATAATGTTTCCACTACACTCTTATGTACCTCCTCCTACAACACATCAAATGCCAGTGCCAGCGCCTCGGTACTTGTCGCGGGTGAAAGTGTGGCGCAATCAGCAGGATCGGCGAGACGGGAGATCCGTTTTGCCGGCCAGGACATTTCTCGCAGACGCAAGCACCAAGTCTATCATGTTACAGCATCTCGCCCAATACTGAACGTGGTGAGCGTTCTCCTGCGCTCGCGAACACGATCGCTGGCACCTCAACCCAAGCGTGCGGAAGAAAGCCAGTCGCGAAAGAAACTTTCAGCTCTGATCGATGTCATTCGCAGTAGACCATGCTACCACAATCTTCATTCCATCCCGCTACGTCAACATCGCTGAACCAACAACAAGCCCAAACCCACCCGACACTCGGCTGCAGCGCCGAAGCAGCACTCTCACTAATACACGGATACCCCGAGACCTTATACGTCCCAGACTCCACCGTGTGTCCCGCAGTGGACTTGGCATCGTGCAGCATCGCCTCGAAAACAAAATCAATCCCTCGACTGAGCTTGAACGGCGTGCTCTGCAACGCGTTCGAGACGTTTGCAGGTCGCCATGTGAAGTCTCCTTGGTCGACGGAGATATTTTGTGCGATTGTGTATGAGGACCAATCGCTTCGTTTGGTAAATGCAAGATCCAGGTGTGAGTATTGTAGTTGCGGGTTGCAGTTGGTTCGAGGTTGATGAGGATGCTTGAGGAGTTGAGGTCCAGTGGACCTAGTGCGCAGAGAAGCATCAAGCACACCATGCGCTGAGCAGCCATCGACAATGCTTGTCAATCGTCAAGGCACACTCTCTTATGCCTCCCTCACCATCCCATGGCAATCCAGCGCCCATATGAGACATTGCTATCCCAGTACAGGTAGCAAAGATGCACGACGAGCGACATGCAATGCCGAGGGCCGCTTGCGCCATGGCTTCGCTTTGGAAAATCGTCGCATGACGCTCCACTTTCATACCGAAGGATTCAATGTTCCTGCGGATGAACGCATTGGTACCAATTGTTGCAAGCTGTACAACGAGGCAGCTTCGAAATGAGGCGTAGCTGCAAATCTCCGGCTCCAAGACGCCATGGAAGTGAACATCTGTGCAAGAACGTCGCCTTGCCGAAGGACTATCGGCGAGAATGGTGTCCTGTAATTGCACATTAGCAGGAGGTATACAGAAGTGATGGCCTGAGGAAGTAGGGAAGGGTATCTCTGGACATTTCAATTAGTAAGACGATTCCATCGGCAGATCGTCTTTCAATATAAACTTTGACAATGCACTGGTCATCAGCTGAAAGATACCACATCGCCACCACGCCTGGCCGCGATGATGACTTTGCGATATACAGAAAAGGCCGGACGACGTATATCTGCAAGCGAAAGAAACATCTGGTCGGCAGAACTGACCTGCGACTGAAAACTCCAGTCGTAGATGGAAATTCCAGTGTACCGTCTGCGGAGCTCAAACCAAGCTATTCGGAGTGCCGTGTGTTGCTGGAGAATTCCACTACAGACAGCATCGAGAAAGGACTGGCAGATTGTTGAAGTCAAAGACACTCAGTATACGCAGTTTGGCCTCAGCCCCGCGGATCGAGAGTACCTGTGGTTCAAGTGAGTAAAGTGCCCTTCCACCACCCGAAATCGTGTTGACCGCTTCCTAGACTGCCTAACAACGAAGCCAAAGACGACATTCCCGATGTAATGCGGCTGAAGGATCTGCAACTGGTCGAGGCCGAGGATCCAGACACGACACTGGCATTAGACTGCAAGAAAAGATCAATGGCGGACAAGGCATTGCTTGAAAGTTGTGAGGCTTTGACGGAGATTGGAGCTGCTTGGTCCCATCTCTATCCTCAAACTGACGGAATTTCAGGTGCTCAGGGCACGAGCGTCTAAGATGCCTCTGGCGCAAGGGCTGCCCATTATCCTCCATGGCTATAATGTCGAGGGCGTAGTCGGCGGCAGCGCTCGGTAGTGCGTTAGCATCTTTTGGCGCATGATATCCCTGGATGTTATAATTTCCTTTCTCAACGACACGGCCGTCACTACACTTCCACTTATCCTCGTCAGTCCGTCCTCGAATCATCGGTCTTAATCTCGAACAAATCTCTAGCCATCCTCTGCACCTCGTCATCATCCACTTTGGACAGCGCCGATTTGATGTCTTCGAGAGTCTTCACACTAAGTCCTTCTCTTGCTTTCGAGAATATATCCACGCCGGCAGGGGTGAAAATTGTCTTCGCAAAGGTTATTACAACCCATTTGTTCCGGTTGTGCTCCTCTTCGCCCCAACCTAGAATCTCCCAATGCGATCCAGCTATCTTGAGCCATCCTTTGCCTTTCCAGTCCCATTCGCCTCGACTGTTCCCTGCGCTAGCTGCTTTGTCGATGCCCTTCACTGTCGAAACCTTGGCACTCGTCTCGCTCTGATAGGAGACGAGATCATCAAGGCGATCCGTGTTGTCCTTGGGGATGTTGGGGCTCGACGGAGGAAGAAGTGTATACTGTATCCGGACGTTCTTCTTGCTGCGCCACATGGGCAGCGACGAGTGAGTCACATGCTGCAGCGAGAGTGTCTTAGTCACAGATGCTGTGCGAGAGATGCAACGTGAATAGAGACGACCTTCTTTCATCAGCCCTTTGCACTCACCCAAGTCTCTTCCAGCCACGGGAGTCCCGGTAGGGCAAAGTGAGGCTGTTCAGGCACTGCTTTGGAGAATGTCGGCGGACGCATGGCAATCGGCGACATGGTTGCACAGGAGGAAATTCAGGATATGTGTTGAACATGTTAACGTATACATCACATTGTCTACATACTGAAACGTACATTCCGCAACATGGTTTTCGTGAACGCCACAGGTGTGCAGCCGCTCTAGGTCTAGCTCATTAGCTCCATGTGAGAGGCAAGCCTCGGTCACGGCTTCGCCACTTCACGAGTGGTGACTACCTTTCTCACAATAGCAAGAACCGGACCTGAGTCACACCCGGCCACCCGTACATAAACTGGACTCTGGCCCTAGGAATCTTGGACCTCTTGGATAACCGTCAGATTCTTGTGCTTCATGCCCAAGAAACGTGCCTTCAACTACAAACAATTACAAGGATCGTCCTCGAGCAGCCACCAGACCGCCAGCCAAGATGGCAATCAGAAGACAGCTACTGTCAATGAGCGCCTAGCAGAGTCGAGGAGGGTGGTGGGAAAGAATGCAGAGCGAAAGAAGCGTGAGCTCGCTAAAGCCGTCAGCCAAAGGTCAGCATTACCACCTGAGCTTGGTGCCATTATGGGAATCTCGGAAACAGCACCACCCATCCCCAAGCATAGGCCGCGAACCAGGCTGCCAAACCGCACACCCGGACCTGCGCCACCTGCAAGCTGGACGAAACATACGGCATGGACGCCAACATTGCCATTCAGGACCGGCCACCGTTCCAATACGTGTGCTAACAATGACCGTAGTAGACCAGATGAGTTGATGCGCTTCGCCAAGTTGACCGGGCATGGAGCGTTCGAGGATGGTCAGCGGAAACAGAGTCTAATGCATCTAGCCCTGAAGACAGCTGCCGAGTCATGGGACATGTTTGATGAGGCAGACCTGCCTGCCTTGACGGAGTTCCCGTTGCGGCTACGAATGAAGTTGTTGAGCTACCTCGGTTACTATGGGCCAGATATTGATATATCTGTGTTCGAAGCCCTCACAATAGGCAGCGAGCCAGTGACATGTCTGGACATGGCTGGCTTGTTTGGACCATCTCTTACACTTCATCGGTTGGTCAAGCACATGAAGACAGACTCGGTTGCAGTCGAGAAAGAAGTCGACCCTACTTTGGTAGAGTCCTGGGAACAAAGTGAGACATTGGAAGCTGGACTTTCCCCAAATGTGGCTGTGTCACGTTTCTCACAACTGACGCATCTCTCGTTGTCACATCCTCTTCCTGGCACATTCTGGCGCGACCTCCTGGCCTTGTCGAAACAAACACCAAATTTGACTCACCTCTCCCTTGCCTACTGGCCTCGACCTACTCTCACTCCTAATCTACGTACTACCACGGTCTCCAGCCAGCACAGCCCTCCCGTGCACGCGGGTGGCAGTCACTACTATTCTGGCCTGGATGAGGACTGGAGCGAACCAGCTAATATTCTCCGCCAGCTAAGCAGCAACTTGTTACGTCTGCAATGGCTCGACCTGGAAGGATGTAGTAAGTTAATCCAACGACCAGATGGGACTGTCTGTCTGACACCTGCGCGCGACATCCCCAGCTGAGCAGCAGCTGCTACTGTAATGGCACGTGGTGTTCGAGTATCGCTAACATCCTTCTTCTTAGTTGAGTGGATACCAGCTTTGGCCTTCCATAGATCAGAGGAAGACACTTCGCGCTCTCGCCGTACATATTATGGCGATAGCCCGTGGTCAGAGTCTTCGGCCGTCACGAGAATATTCGTTCACAACTGGAAAGGTCTGAAAGTCCTACGCTGCGGTCAGGGCTGGCTTCCGAAATCAGCAGGTCTGCGAGCTCTCTCCCGACAAACCATGTGCCATGCTCATCGAGAGCTCGTCGATAGTTACCTGGAACATCTGGATCCCCTCGGTCTGTGGTGGATTGACAACCAAGCTGCAGAGATCTACGACGTAGAGAAACGGAGAGCGGAGATCTGGGTAGAGAGGGAGTCGCGTGCTCACGTCGCTGCCAGAACAATCAACTCTGCGCGTCGCGACAAGGCGTGTAACTTCCTCTGCTTCGATTTTGGCTGGGCGGAGAAGCATGACTGAGCGACGCCAGCAACGCCCTGACGTGTGGGCGTGTGTTGACGCTTCCCCTCGACAAGTAGTCTCTGCGCTGCAGTGTGGCTATCTAACGACCACTGGGAATCCCTGTCCACGTACAGGCGACCACAAGCGTTGTCGAGAGACTTGGGAGATGCCCGTTGCTCAAGCGTTGGTGCGTGTGCTGTGATGGTCGGATGTTGCCGAAGCAGTGGAAATCGGCGGAACTCCGGAATACTCGACAGCATGCGGCATCTTATAAACACTTCACCTCTTCGCGTTGGGATCTCTAAGCTCTTCGACCTCTTTGTCATTATCTCAGATCGGCCGCTCAATCGACCCGAGCTCATTCAGGGCTTGGCCATTTGAGCCCAGGACTGAGTCGAAGCTCAGGTCAGGCTAAGTAGGTGTCGAGTTTTTGCCAAAAATCTCACGTTCAGCGGTCAACCGATGGTCGTTTCGTATATCCTGCAGATCAATGACGACTACATTAAAGCGAATCCTTCGACCTCAATGCTTCGCAGTGCGAATCGCCACCACCAAGCCTTCATGTTTCCAAGCGGCCGTGGCTGTCCGACCGGCTTTATTTGGCCGACCCAAGCATTGCAACAACGAAGCTCTCATCTCCGCCGATTACGATCAGACTTCAGTGTGTTTCAAACCACGATAATGGCAGGGTGCCGTGAGCTATTCGTCCGGAGCCCCATGAAAGTACTTCACGGGCGCATGCACCGCGGCATAGTGGCCTCATGCATTATCCTCACTCTTGGATCGATACCTGTCATCGTTCGAAACACAGCTTTGAAGCCGACACGAAAACAGTTCCGATCATATTGAAGTCCTTTTTCAGCATTGCGTGGCAGAGATTTGCTGGCGCGCCACGATCCCTCCACGAGACACGCTATTGTCAGGATACTTGGAAGGCGTGTGCGGCTCAAAACATATGGCGCTGGAGCTGAGTACGCGCTGCAAATGTCGCCATAGCAGCGCCGCATTCTAGAGGCAGTCACACGTCTTTGAACAGCAAGCTGGTTTGTGGAAGGATTCTTGTCTTACAACAAAACAAGAAATGACTCTTGAGGTGAGCGCTAACTGTGGATCGAGCAGAGGACGCGTCAACTCATGATCGCGCCAGGACAATGGCTGTTCTTGCCGCTGGCCAAGACAACTTTCTTCCGCGGCCAAGGCGATGCGGTGGGGTCATTTTTTGCGAAGATCGGGCAGGATCTGGGGAGCTGGTCAATGCCTCCTGGAGAGCCCCCGCACAGACGTAGCCAAAGCTACATGCTGGGCATTCTCATGAAGGATGATCAATAAACACCCTGAGTGCGAGCTCGACGACCTGGTCGTTTCTAATATATTGGCATTTCAGATTTCGACAGTGACTCAGTACCAAGTACCAGATCTTCTCGACTACAGAGATCAACAGGCAAAGGCAATGTACCACCGGCCCTGTCACGAACCATACACTGGTATGATAGTGGTAGCCACGCCGCGGCGGATGCCCGTCAGTCACCGCTAGCGTATCGTGGGATCCAGTGCCCAGGGCATGTGAAGCGAATCGCGGCGCGCACATGCGGTTCAAGCTTCATGAACTGTGTCACCAATCATGGCTCCGCAACACCACGGCCCACGTCAGGCAGTTCTAGGTAGACTTCATAAGCATAAGGACTCGCGGTAGGTACGGCCTTCTTGTTAATAACAACCTCTGCCATTTGTGTACATCTATCTTCAGCCTTCATTAGTCCTGCCCAGGCGAAGCAATCATGTTCTCCAAGAAGTTCCTCGTGGCCGCAGCAACATTCGCTGTTGCGCTCGCCCAAGATGCTCCGCCAGCGCTTGCCGCTGCCCTCAATAGCACCCAGGAGCTGTCCCAGCTCAATACTATCCTGTCGGGTTTCCCTGACTGTGAGTACTCAACTCGAATCAAAGTCGGTACACAAGGCTAATCGACCATCAGTGCTTAGCATGCTTGCGGATGCCACCGATATTACTATCCTGGCACCAAGCAACGATGCCTTCGCGACATTCATGGAGTCCCCAGCGAACCAGGCGGCAGCAATGAATAACGATACCCTCATGGCACTTCTCTCATACCATGTGCTCAATGGCACCGTCCTGTCAGAGAACATCACATCGACGCCAACCTTCGTAGCCTCTCTGCTAAGCAACGAAACGTACACGAATGTTACCGGCGGTCAAAGGGTCGGTGCTAGGCTCGTGGGCGGCGATGACGGCACAGCAACCATCATCTCCGGTCTTGGCCAGCGGTCCAATGTTACCACGGCGGTAAGTACTCACACAGCAAATGCTGGCAAAGGAAGCTGAAGCATTTGTCAGGACGTTACTGTTGCCAACGGTGTCGTACACATTATCGATTCCGTACTCACCCTTCCTGTGAGCGTATCCGACACTGCCCTGCTTGCTGGCCTGACTGGCCTTGCCGGTGCTTTGGTCGCGACCAACCTTACAGAGGCCGTGGACACCACTCCCGACGTCACCATCTTCGCACCACTCAACTCCGCCTTCGAGGAGATCGGTAGTAAGTCGTTTTAGAGAGTACATACAATCGTGACTTGGCCGGCGACGTCTCAAGCTGGCTAAGCTTTCTTAGACGGCGACGCGACACGACCGCACATTAGCAGAGCCCTATATGGGTGTGCTAAGAGATGTTGCTAGCTTGGTCACGGTGGCATGGCTCTATCTAATGCCGGATTGCCGAACATCGACTGACTTCCTAATCATCATAGGTGCTCTCGCCTCGCTCACTCCCGAGCAGGCCTCCGCGATTCTGGGCTACCATGTCGTCAACGGCACTGTCGCCTACAGCAGTCTCTTGGAGAACGGTTCCAGCGTTCCCTCTATGAGCGGCCAGAACTTAACCGTCTCTATCATCGACGGAGAAGTCTTTGTAAACAGCGCCCGTGTCGTGGTATGTTCCCCCGACTAGAAACCCTTTCCAAATGAGACATCTTGGAGAGTGGTTCTAATCGCCTGCAGGCTGCTGACATCCTGGTCGCCAATGGTGTTGTACACCTTATCGATGGAGTCCTCAACCCCAACAACACCGCTGCCACACCAAACCCAGACGAGGTACGTACTTTAAGGCATCGAGCGATAGCCTAGACAGCAGCGGAGAATTTGAGACATATGCTGCACGAATCCCCTCGCTCCATTTCTGCACTACATTCTAACACATCGCTACGAGCTTGTCGAGTATATCTAACACCCTTCTGTTTGACAGGACCAGAGCGCACCAGCCTTCGAAGGCGCATCTATGGGTGCCGTTCCATACACTACCGCCGTCACGGCTACCTCTACTGTCGCCGTCCCTACTACTGATGCAGTAGCTGAGGGCTACACTCCAGCTCCATCTGGTGCCCTGAACTCAGCCCAGTCGTCTACCGCCGCCGAGGCTTCAGCAACGTCGTCTGCTGGCGCAGCCAAGATTACTGGCGCCATTGGCGCTGCCGCCCTCTTCGGCGCTGGTGCATACATTGCCGGCATGTAAGGGTTGCATTGATTCGAAGGACCACGCACTGGCCGACGGACTGAGGCGACTTCGCGGCAATCAGCAACGCCGTCGTCCTGTGTGTGACTCTTTCGAACTCAATGCTTGCTGTTCCGTGCAAGCTCTAGTGCTTGGAGCTTCGAGTCAATCGCATTGGCAAGGGCCAGTACTCGGTGGCTGACTGCTGTCATCACGCAGCATGACGTCCCGATACGCTCGCCAATGTAATCTTGAAATATGAATTATGAAGGATAAGGGTGTGTGAGTTCAGCGTAGACAGTAGCATAATGAAAGAAGTCTTGCATACAATATAATCATCTTGTGACAATTGACAGTCACACGTCTCTGGTTCAGAGTGGCCGAGCTTTAGCAACGCGACTGAAATTCCACAACAACGATGAGGTCTCTGCATCCGACAGTCCGATTAGTCCACCTTACGTGTCTCGCTTTATCGAGCGCCGTGGTTGACGCTTGCGTCCTACAGCTCACCCCGCCGTTCCACTTCCATGCATCGTCATTTCCATCGAGCTCTATCTTCGAGGCATGACCCTCAAGAGCCTTAGCAATCTCCTTAATGCCTGCAAGCTGCTGCTTCAGCAGGTCGTCAAAGGTGTCAACTCCAGCATGATGAGGAGGCTTGCTCATGCAGATGTAGACACTTGGTGCCCTCTTCTCGATGTGGTCGTCCTGTCATGAGCAGCTGGTGTACGTCGAGCATGCTTTCCTGAGGCCTACCATTGAATCTGGCTTGTCGCTTGCCTCTGCATCGCTCGAAGCATCGAATTGCTCAGCCGGTTTGTCGATTTCCTCTACATCGCTCGAAGCATTGACATTCACAGTCTGGTCTGCGGCTTTGGAACGCTTCGAGTGTGGCTGCCCAGGCTGAGCATTCGGATCAGCTTCTGCATGAGCACGTCTCTATTGTGGCATCTTGACTTAGACCTTGCTCGGAGATACGTCCGGAAGCAGGCAGAGAACACTTCTTCCGCAGCATCCAAGTTCCATGAATATCCCATCCCCTTGAGATCGTCCAACGCGGCAACGCGTCGACGTAATGTCGATCACCCGCTGCGCGAGCTGAAGATTGTCGTTGCACCCGCTGGCCACATCGACAGAACCATCATTATCGTTCTATCTTGTGACACAGTGACTTCATGCTATTTTGCACGGGGCTTGCTTATCGCTCGACAGGGAGGGGAAGATTCGTTGTACGGCGGACATTGTCGTGGTACGAAAGATGCTTCTTCTTTCAGTTCATCATGCGCCAATGAGAGAGCCGAGTTTGGTGCCTTCAATTAGACCAAGCTTGAACACAGCTACTCCATGTTCTCATCAAAGAGAAAGACAGGTAGGTAGTGCTCCATGCCGAGTCGGCCGCTGTGAACGAGTCGTCGGTCGAAAGCGGATACACGCTGGAGAATATCATTATCATATGCTGTGACGAACACAACATCTCCTTCACCGCACAGCGGTCAGCCTCAACTCCAAACATGATGCGGCTTTCCAATGTACTCGCCTGTCTCGCATCTGGCGCTCCGTAATCTAGCCCAACCGAAACACCTTGCGTATTGACGAAGCCATGGTGACCACGCTGCGACTGCAACCTACCCATTAGCACGATGACAGCTGTACGCTGAGGCCTAACCCGTTTCGCTGCGGCTACATCTGCCTTCAGCCTCTGCCGACGGATCAAGGACATGCGGCGACCGACTTCGTCTGTGTCACTTCAACACCGAAACCAAAGGCGTATTGAAGCTACGACGGCAGAAACGTCCAGCGGTTAATGGCGGCACGCTCCATGCCTCGTGCAGACCGGCATGTTCGCTACCAAGGCTTGGCGGGCCAGCACATTTGAGCAGCCAAAAGTTCGGTGGAGAGGACGACGCGCTCTGCGGCAACGAAGCTTGTGTTTGCCATTCGGCGAGGAACTCGTGTACTGCGTAGCAGGAATGACATGTCGTGTACTGGTATCTACTTTATCGACGCTAGGTTATGGCTTGATAGCAGCGCATCATATCATACCTCTAGCGCAAAAGAACCTCCTTCTTCAACAGTGTGGTCTCCGCTAAGCTCATGGGTGCTGCCCTTGGCCCTCGCGAATTGGCAACTCGGTCGCATGCTGTTCGTAGTCCTTTGGCAGGCAGTTGTATCTATCTCCACGTTAGCATCATTGTCTGAGGCTCCAGTGGGCTTCATTTCAACATACTTCTTCAGGATGCGTTCGAATCCGTCCAGACCGTGCTTGAGCACATCCATCCGTGGGCCATACGAAACACGCACAAAGTGATGACATGGGCTATCGAATAGATCGCGACGGCGGGCTGGATTGAGATCGAAGAAGATTCCAGGGACTACAATCACCTGCAGCAACCCCCATGTCAGCCATCGTCCAATGCACACCTCAGTGGCTCAGCATGTAGGCTGAGTGCAAAGCGAAGGAGCGTGCGAGAGCACATGCTATCGACCTTCAGAAAACGTACCTTTTCTCTCAGGCAAGCTTGAAAGAAGTTCAGCCCATCGTTGATCGCCCTCGGCAGTCTCTCGAGGTTTAGCCATAGATAGAACGTGCTGTCGGGCTTGTAGTCCATCTGGAACCCCATTGCTTCGAGACGGCCAATCACGTAGTCGCGCTTCATCATGAAGTGAGATTGCAGCGCCTTCATTTCGTGGCGGACCTTGTTCGGCTCCAGCATTGATACAGCAGCTTGATTAGGGAAAGAGTCAGCTATACTCGAGAGCTGCGTTGCACCACGCGCTGTGCACTCACCTTCTTGGAATGGGACGTTGGTGCCACCGTCGAGGTAGGAACCACAGCTTCCCAGAGCCTTGATGAACTCTGGAAAGGTAAGGTGGGTTAGCCTAGATTTTCAGAAAGAATGGGCAGAAGCCATGAGCGTTCTAAGAGTCTCAGATGTCGCACTATGGCTGCTGTACCTGATATTACCTTTTGGACCCAGGATCCACGCGACACGCCAGCCCGGAAGACGGAAGCGCTTGGTCAAGCCATCAATAATGAGAACATCGTCCTCGTCCACGTCTTCAATGTTGTCAGCGGCGCTGATCACCTTGCCGTCACACTCGGTGGTATAGTTGTAGCCGGAGTAGAATTCGTCCATAATCAGCGTGGCGCGATCCCGACAGATATCTTGGATCTTGCCCAGTTCTGGCACGCTGATCATGCGGCCAGTTGGGTTGCGGGGGTTGGAAGTCAGGATGACTGATGTGCCACGACGAATCTCTTCTTCAACCTTCTCATCGTGGATCTGGAAGTGGTCACTATGATCAAGTGGAATAGGGATCGGCGCGAAGTTCCTAAACAACGACAACATCTCGTTGTACGCAGTGTAATCCGGGATGAAGAAGCCAAGGTAAGCATTTCCGAGAACAGCGGCAATCCGAATCAAGCCAGCACGACCTCCAGGAACGATGCACACGTTTTCGTATGTGTACTTGCTCTCTTGGCCTTGACGATGGTGCTCGTTGTAGAGATGGGCAACCGCCTCGCGCAATGGCTTGATACCGGCGGTTGGTCCGTACTCTCGGCCAGTCACTGAAGGTAAGGTAGGTTAGCTCAGGTGTCTCGAACAGAACAGGCAGAAGCCATGAGCGTTCTGAATGTGTCTTAGATGTCGCACTATGGCTACAGCACCTGAGCTTACTCACTGGACACATCAATGGTATGGGGACGCTCGAAGCACCCCTCGATTTCATCGTCGACTTCGGGAGCACCTTGACCCAGGTTAGCCCAGAGGTGAGGTTCTTCTGCGAAGCCATGCTCGTAGGCTCGCTCGGTGGTCCAGACTACACCGGTCGAAGCACGAGATGGGTCCAGTCCGCTGTTGTAGCATTAGCACGTTGAGGGTGTCCTCCAAACGAATGCAAAACATACGCATGTGGCTTGTGACCTTCATGAGCCTCGCGGAACTGCAAATGTACAGCAGAGTTGAGTTCTTGAACACGCTGTTAGCTTTCTGTAAATTAGGGTCGCCACCGTACGCTCAGCTGCCAAACGACAATAATGCCGATTTATTCTCGGTATATTGGCACAGGTAGAGTAACTGCTCGACAGCCAAGCTCTGCCCAGACTGCGTCGAGTCTTGTGCTGTGCTAGCGGAAGCCTACCTTGTGTTGACGCTCTGGAGGTCGAGAAACGTCGTGAGATGTTCTTGTTGTCTATGCCGGACAGCGCATTGCGCATGGAGTTCTGTGGACGTCCCGCCATTGTTTCGTAGGTGGTGGGGAGAACTCAGGAAGTTGTGTCGATGCTCGTAAGGTTTATTAGGCGGCGATCGGGTAAACTGCGCTGTGTACGGTGATGTGGAGTTGGAGTCGGCAGCTCGACTTCAAGTGCAGTCTGTCATGCGTTGTTCCTGCCGGAATGATCGCAATTGATGCCGCCGAAGAAGGGTCGGTCGACTGCAGGATATCAATCACCTTGGCGGCAATTGACCAGTATTGTATCTGTCGCTTTTGCTTTGCCCTACAGCTGAATGATCGCCAGAAGGGACCTGCATGTGCAACGAAAGCTTAGCCAGCAATCTTCGCACGAAGCTAACAGCCTATACCGCTGCGGCAATGGTGCCACGTTGTACCAGTCATGCTCTTCTCGTAAGGCCGGCGGAACTTTACAGCCGTGCAGCAGCTGAAGTGGCAGCCACTCGAACATAAGGTCGTGGCCACATTGTGAACATCACCCATCCTCTGCAAAGGTACGGTACTTTCTGCCTTGGTGCCTGACAACGCCCGGCGAACAGGCACATTGTGACCTATAGGTGGCTGAAGGTGTTGCCACTTCGATAAGATAAAATCCACGTGTGGCCTCGCACCTCTACTTCCTAGCAGCTGCGGGTCGACTGGGATGACTACCTGAGGCAGACAGTGCGAATCGCAATGGCGACCTCCCGCGAGATGGTGAAGGGATGCCCGCTTGACGTGCTGTCGGTGACAACTACGTGGCTGGCATCCCTCCCACGTGAGCGATATGCTCGACTGGATCGGCTGCAAGCCGTGAGTGTTTCGTGTCGTTGGCACCAGCTTGGAAATTTATACCGCTCTCACCACTTTGACGTCGTTCAGCACGCCAACGAAAGCAGCTGCTATGCTTTATCGTCCATGTCTAATTGTGAGATGACATTCAACACGGAAGTCAGAGGAATATGCCCAGCCAAGTAGGCCTTGCTACTTCGTGTCCTATCCCCTGATCCATACCCACTTGGCATCCGAATCGACCCTTCGCATTAACTACCGCGATTCCGTGGAGACATCGAGACTTTAATTCTTGGTGAACATCCACCTGCACAACGTCAGCTGCTCTCTTGCCACGGTGCTGTGCTGCACACTCTTTGCCTTGGAAGTGCTAGGGTCACACGACACTCCTTTGAGCTGGTACTTCTTGCATCTACTACTGAGCTCGAGAGCAACATCGTTTTCCATGGAAGTCCGAATACCAACGCAGCATCCGGAATCATAATAATAAACCTAGCAGCAGCATCACGACATGGCTACCGCTTCTGCCCGCCGTCAGGCCACGTTGGCCGGCATTCCTGTCAAGGATCTAACACTGGCAGCGGTACGTCGTGAGCACGCCACGCAGAGATACATGAAAGCGGCTCGCAATGCACACTACGCAACCTAGACTTTCTGGCCGTCGGACTTGACGCGCTCGACAGAGCGAGACGCCGAGAGCTAGATGCTCTTATTTGCGGACGCAGAGACATTGTCGTGCTAGCAGAGCGTTCGTTGCGTTGCTGAAGCTGGGCCGCTTTCACTAGAGTCGCGTGCACGCTTTGCATACTGCTCTGTACTGACCATCGGGAAACAGCTCATCGTTCAAAATGCCGCTCTCGTCCTCCTCATGCACTACTCGAGGGTCATGCCTCTTGTCAATGGAGACCGATACTACGCTTCCACCGCCCTTTTCCTCTCCGAAGTCGTCAAATTCTCCTTCTTCCTATCGATGGCGCTATACGAAATAGCTACGAGTCCGCAGACACCAGACACATCAACCGTGAGCGAGCTGGCCGAGGCGCTGTCAAAAGCTGTGTTCACTGGGGATAGCTGGAAGCTGGCGATTCCAGCAGTTCTGTTCACAGTGACGAACAGTCTCCAGTATGTTGCGGCAAGCAACTTGGACGCGGCTACATTTGCGATCACATACCAGCTCAAGATCGTCTCCACCGCTATGTTTGGCATCCTGCTGATGGGTCGCGTGCTCAATACAAGGAAATGGCTCAGTCTTGTGGTGATGGCGGTGGGTGTGCTGGTTGTTCAACTGTCATACGTGTCGCGACAGCGCTACGTCCTGTCAATCAAGGACTTAAGAGATGGAGTGTCCTTCAAGTCTGCGCGCTCTATCTGGGACATGGAGGCTGAGGGCAATCTAGCTGCGGGACAGCTCAACAAAAGATGTGAGAAAATGCAAGGAAGTACACACAGTCGTGGCCAGGCTAGCAACGTCTCGAGGTAGGTTAGCTGTTTTAGACAACGACACCACCGCACCTCAGCAGAGCCCCATAGGGGCGTGCTGAGAGACGTTGCTAGCTCGGATACGACAGGTTGTCTCTTCTCCCCTATTGCTCGACATCTGCTAACTGCCGAATCCTTTAGCTGCGACATACGAGGGAATCGACGAGGATGTCGCTGCGGCCAATCCAAAGATGAATGCTTCAATTGGGCTGGCCGCCGCCGTTGTAGGCTGCATATTGTCAGGACTGGCATGTGTCTACTTCGAGAGGACACTGAAGAGCAAGAGTGTCACGCGGGTATCCGTCTGGGTACGCAATGTGCAACTTTCCTTCTACTCCATTTGGCCGGCGTTATTTCTGGGCGTACTCTTCCAGGATGGGGAGTACCTGTCGAAGACCGGATTCTTCACTGGGTACAACTGGGTTGTTTGGGTTGTTATCTTTTTGCAGGCAGCAGGAGGCGTACTGGTGGCTTTGGCACTCAACTACAGCGACAGCTTGACGAAGAGTCTTGCAACAAGCGTGTCTACAGTCATCACATTCTTGACCAGCGTGGTGTTCCTGGAGTTCCACACAACATTATTCGTACGATCTACCCGACTTGCTTAACCTGATGCGGCTAACCTTCGTGCAGTATCTTCTCGGCATGATAGCCAGTACCGGCGGAGCATTTTTGCACAACTCGAGTGCAGATGAGAAGAGAGCGAGACCGCCACCAATCAGCATCACACAATACGCGAAAGATGGTAGCCGAGGCTACTTCGACATCGAAGCCGTTGCCACGGCGGGCAGATCGCCTCTACGAGATCCGGTACGAGAAGCCTTGGTCACCAGCAGACCTGGCACACCTGTTTCAGAGCGGCATCTCAGGTCTAAGAGTACGAAGCGGGGACAATGATAACAAACGAGCGGGGGCTCTCGACAAAAGACATGGCCGCCTCTACATAGACACGATTGCCTCTCGATCACCACGATAGACTCACCGCAGCGCACCGACTGCTTGCCGAGGAAAAGCGTCGACGCGCGCGCGTGGCTTCGAATTCACTGCGACAGTTTTACAGATATCCGAGGTGCTTTAGCGCACTCTACGCAGGTTCACGTCGCTGTTGCGTTTTGGAGCGCAACGGCCACCTCTTTTGGCAGGAGCCTTTGGAGCAGGAAATGGCGTCCGGGACGGATTTTTTGATGATACCAAAGTAGGAGGATGTGCATGACTTGTCGTGCAATACACACACATTGAGTCCGGGTCTTGTGGCGACTGGGCGCTGCACTGGCATTTTGGATATGTCGCAATGGTGCGCGCATGTAGGTTCGAGGTTTCAATGATGGAACGATGAAGCGCTCGCTGGCACGTGTCCCAGCGAAGCAGAGTGTTATCCTTCAGTCCGTGGTGTGTGTGGTATGGGCCTTTTGCTGGACCGCTGAACATCGCTGCGCAACTGCGACATTTGAGCTGCAGCTTCGAACAGCACGTGGTAATGCCGCCCTTCTAGGGACTGCGCCCTTTCCGTACGGACGTGAAAAGCAGACGCCGCTGGGTGTATATGTGAGCGCGGGCGGATGTGCGGTATGCAGAGCCTGAGGTACTACTGGTGCTCGCGTTGTAGAAGGAGCGCTCAACGCGACTGCCTCTTGTGCAGACCGATGAGGACGCCACGTTTCGCCACGCTGCTTTCATTTTCTCACATCTCCATTTCTGTTCCTGACCTCTTCCGTAACACGCGTGGATCCTACCAAGAGTACACCGCGCGAAAGGTCGCCGAGCCGTCATGGAAGAGCACGAAACCACTCAGGTTGACGCCTTTGGCCGGCCCTACCACGAGCGTGTACGAGGACCAGCGTACGACAACGGCTTCCATCCCGACGGTCACGTCACGCAGGAGGACTACCAGCAGAGTCAAGATTACCACAATGCTCCAGAGGACGAGTGCCTGCACGAGCCGCACGAGCTTGATTCGTTCGGTAGGTCACGCCTCATTGACGACGATCGGTGTAATGACACGAAAGTAGATGAACAGCTACTGTACCAGCCTGACTACGACTCTCGACACGCACGAGCTGCACTCGGCAGAGCGAGGTTGTCGCTGCCATCAGCACACATTCCAATTCCACGCAGAGCGGCTCTTTACGACCAAATGACGCCGGCTCCCACCGACCCGCAGTCCTTCGACTTGTCACGATTCGCCCTTAGATCCGCCCACCAGAAGCCATCGAGCTCGTCATCTGGTCAACCCACGCAAATCTTCAGTCCAACTTATGCTGCCTCGCAACGTCATGGAGACCCGACATGGGAACAGTTCCAACCACACCAGGCCGTGCACAATCACTTCCCGCACGCAATCGACAGCCACCCCACCAATGATGGATTCGACCTGTACGACGAGCCAGAGCCTGATAGTGCGCCTTTCCCAGACGATCCATTGCGTCTGCCACAGCCAGCATTTCCACCAAATTACACATCGAACGCGGTAGCGGCTCGTCCCAGCAGAGACGCACCGCCGATTGTGCAAGGCATCCACCTGGTCTCAACACGAGAACTTCCTGATCGATTCAGGGCTATCTTTCCCTTCCCACTTCTTAATGCTGTTCAGTCGAAGTGCTTCAGCATCGTCTACAAGACCAACGACAACCTAGTCGTCTCTGCGCCAACGGGCAGCGGCAAGACAGCTATACTGGAGCTTGCCATGTGCCGACTCATCAACGGCTTTTCCAGTGGCTCCTTCAAGATTGTGTATCAGGCGCCTACCAAGTCCCTTTGTAGTGAGCGTCAACGCGACTGGCAAGCCAAATTTGGTCCACTCGACTTACAAGTGGCCGAGCTGACCGGTGACACTGATATTGCACAGCTGCGCAATGTACAGCATGCCAGCATAATTGTCACCACACCAGAGAAGTGGGACAGCATGACACGGAAGTGGAAGGATCACCGAAAGCTCATGCAGATGGTCAAGCTGTTCCTCATCGATGAGGTCCATATCTTGAAGGAAGACCGTGGCGCTACACTGGAGGCTGTGGTCTCTCGCATGAAGTCAATCGGGTCCAATGTTCGTTTCGTTGCCTTGAGCGCCACGGTGCCTAACTCACAAGACATTGCGACCTGGCTGGGCAAAGACTCAAATAACCCTGGCATACCTGCACCTCGCGAGAGGTTCGGTGAGGAATTCCGTCCGGTGAGATTGCAGAAGCATGTGTGCGGGTATGCTTCCAATTCGAACGACTTCGCTTTCGAGAAGACATTGAATTCCAAAATGCCCGACATCATTGCAAAGTGGTCGCATCGCAAGCCACTGATGGTGTTCTGCTTCACACGAAAGAGTTGCATTGACACTGCGCAGCTGCTCGCCAACTGGTGGACAATGGATAGTCCTCGGGATCGATATTGGACAGCACCACGCTCTGACATCAAGGTTGATGACAAAGACTTGCAGAAGACGGTCCCAGCTGGGGTTGCTTTCCACCATGCTGGTCTGAACGCCCAGGATCGCACTACCGTTGAACAGAACTACCTGCAAGGTGAGATCAATGTCATCTGCTGTACGTCGACACTTGCGGTAGGCGTCAACCTGCCATGCCATATGGTCATCATCAAGAATACAGTGGCGTACACTGCCACTGGTGCCGTCAAAGAATACTCGGACCTGGAGATCATGCAAATGCTCGGACGGGCTGGCAGACCACAGTTCGACGACAGTGCTGTTGCAGTCATAATGACTCGCATACAACGCGTGCCCTTCTACGAAAAGATGGTATCAGGCCAGGAGCTCCTCGAGAGCTGCCTGCATCTCAACTTGATCGATCACCTTAATGCAGAGATTGGCCTTGGCACAGTCACTAACGCCTCGTCCGCGAAGAAGTGGCTTTCGGGCACTTTCCTATACGTTAGGCTCAAGGACAACCCAGAACACTACATGATCGGAAACGATGCTGATGGCCGCAATCTCGACGAGCGCCTGGAAAATATCTGCCGGAAGGCAATCAAGATGCTTGAGGAGTATGACCTCGTGCGAGGCTCGACCAAACTAGAGTGTACAGAGTTCGGTGATGCCATGGCACGGTATTGCCTGCAATTTGACACTATGAAGCACTGCCTTGCTCTGCCGCCGAAGGCAAAAATCTCGGAGATATTGTCAGTGGTGTCACAAGCAGCAGAATTCAAGGAGGTTCGCTTCCGAGCTGGCGAGAAATCAGTCTACAAGGAGCTGAACAAGAACAGTTCCATCAAGTTTCCCATCCCGGTGAATATCGACATGCCGGCTCACAAGATTTCGTTGATCATACAATCAGTCCTGGGTGCAATTGAGCTTCCAACCGAAGACAGGAGGCACCAAATAGAATACTCCACAAATAAGTGCAATATCTTTCAGCACATTCATCGTCTGATCCGATGCATCATCGACTGTCAGCTCTATCTTGAAGATGCGATATCGGCCCGCAATGCTTTGATGCTGGCACGAAGCTTCGGTGCCCAGGTCTGGGATGACTCGCCTTTGCACATCAAGCAGCTCGACGGTATCGGCCTTGTCTTCGTGCGCAAGCTTGTCTCGAACGGTGTCAAATCCATCGAGGATCTTGAGCATACTGAGCAGCATCGTATTGAGCACGCGACTGGCCGCTACCCACCTTTTGGTGCAACGATACAGGCTAGAGCTAAAGCTTTCCCGCGCCTTCGCATCGCCATGAAGGCTGTTGGCGAACCATCAATCAAGAAGGGCCAGGGCGTTACGGTAAAGATCAATGCTGAAATGGGTTTCATGAACGACAAGGTTCCCGAAGTCTTTAACCGCAAAGCAGTGTATGTATGTCTCCTGGTGGACACATCTGAGGGCGATCTCGTCCACTTTGCTCGCATAAGTGCGAAGAAGCTCAACAAGGGACAAGAAGTGATGTTCAGCGCAGACCTGACTGCTGCTGGTCAGACAGTTCGAGGCTCCATCATGTGCGACGATATTGCAGGCACACAGCGTACAGCTACACTAAAGCCGGAGATCCCAGCTTTCATGTTCCCGACTCTCAAGAGCACCAAAGACATCAGCTGGCAGCGTCCAGCGCACGTTATTGCATCGAATACGTCAAAGCGCCGTGCCGACGCTGCGAAGCAGCCCAGAGCTCAGGATGATGATGAATTTGGGGACGCAGGTATCGATGATGCCGACCTCGCTGCCGCCGAAAATGATGGGTTCACGAACATTGATGATGTTGATGATTCCAGCAACGAGCAATCGAAGACAAAGAAGAAATCTGGACGATCGAAGCAGCCTCCTGCTGAGACTCGCGAACCTAACCAGCTGGAGAATGGCAAGTGGGCATGCAATCACCGATGTCAAAATAAGGCGGCGTGCAAGCATCTCTGCTGCCGCGTAGGCCTCGCAAAGCCACCGAAGACACCAAAAGCAAAGGAGCCTAAGAAGTCTGATCCAACCGATCTCAAACAGACTCAGCTCGACCTGACAAAGAAGAAGACTGGCATCCGCCAGCAGGAGCCTGTCAGCAAAGTTCGGTCCGTGACATCGACCGCACCTTCGCGCAAGGCGACCTTGGACTCCCGCGAAGCTCACAGCCTTGCGCGGTTGCACGATAGCATACCGAGCGCAACACCGAAAGTACATATCATGAAAAGCAGCCCCAGCACGGAACCGCACAAACCCTTCGCGAAGCCTCCTCGCCCTGGACCTCTTCGTTCCATGACTGCTTTGGGAGACGACACCGCCTCAACAAGCGACTACGGCCTCGATACCCTAGGCCCTGACGACTTCCCCGACAGCACCCAGCCCGCCACACACATGGATATTCCCAACTCTGCCGACGACCACATGCTCGACGATCTAGGCCACGGACTGTACCCTACCGACACCCCAAGCTACGGCGAAGGCGACGGTCAAGTCGATCTCTCTTGTTTCACAGCTGACATCGAGCCTCCTCCTATCCGCTCCCACGACAATCCCATCAACGCGACCTCAGAGCAGGCCGCTATCAAGACCAAGCAGCGTGGTCTCTTCGTCACCGATACGAGCAGCAGCAGTGATCCCAACAACCCATCAGCTCTGCAAGATCTGGAGCGCTTGGGCGGCACCAAGCACTACTTGCAAGACGATGCAATTGAGCCCCCTGACAAGTACGAGACCAAGAAGCAAAAGACCGATGTAATGTCGATGCATGGTGCCACAGAGGACTCGCAAGCACTCGCTACCTTTGACGGAGCCATCAATGCAGAGGCGCCGCCGACGGAGACTCCACAGGCTGAATTCAGTGATCTACAGGAATGGTTCGCCAGAGAGTACGGCATGGATGGCATTGTCTTCACTTGAGGTCAAGAAGAGCACATGCCAAACATAAAAGAGACGATCTGTCCACCAACGTCTCGGGATTTGCTCAGAATGAATGAACGCTAACGATATCAACTCGCTCCACCCTTGTCCGTAGCTATGCTGTATGTAACACTTGGAAGAAGCAACACCGGATGTAAAACGCTGAGCCAGCCATTGCGTGCGATGCTGCCATTTTTGCCTCACACCCAGCCGTCCATCTACTCCATTACTCCGCGTTGTGCTCCATTTGCTAGACCCATGCCATTGTACCCGATATCTCTATGTCTTAGTATTGCCAAGATCTCGCTTCTAAGGACCTGAACCCTCGCTTGAATGACGACCGGTTCCACCAAGAGTGAAAGCGTTCCCGCCGGTCGCTTCTGGCTGCTCATTCTATGAAGCGCCTCCTGACGGCGGGCCGCCTCTCGTCCGTTTGTTGTCACCTCCTGCGGGCGACGCGCCATCATGCTGACGCTTCTGACCTGCGTTGGCAGTAGTTGCAGCGCCTCGGCCACCGCCTCGGCCACCACGGGTGAATGTGCCGCCGCCTCGAGGAAGACCTGTTGGACCTCCGCCACGTTGGCTGCCAGCAGCGCCCTGAATTTGCAGGCCACCGGGTCCACCGATACTGGCTTGGCGGCTGGGTGGTCCACCAGCACGGGGCAGCTTGCTCCCGGCCGTGGCGCCCCCGGGTTGTGGGATGCCGGACTGGGCAATGCTGCGCAAAGCTGCGGGGCCTGTGCCTGCATTCGACACTGACTTTGGTGCAGTCGCGGTTCCTGATGCTGCGGCGGCCGAGTCCACACTCGATGCCGGCCAGAATCCGGGCGCTTTGGGGTTCGGTGCTGGAATTGAGGGCTGTTGTGGCTGCGAGGCGGCTCCTGGCTGCCCAAATGTGCCCTCCGGCTTGGCCTGGGATGGTGAAGGTGATACACCTGGCTTCGCTGCAGGCGGAGGTTTCGCTTTTTCGGCGACCTCCCATGCCTCCTTGACGGGCTTTTCGGGAGTATCGAGGGCCGCCTGCCTGATCGCAGCGATTTGGGCGGTCTTGATGGGAAGCTGAGACAACATGGCCTTGGCTTTCAGCTCGGCTTGGGTATGTGCTTGCTTAACAGCCGCGTCCTTCTTGCTGGCGGCTTGCTCCTCAGCCTGGGCAATAGCCTCGTCCTTCTCCTTTCTCACGAGCTCCAACTGTCGCTCCAACTCTGCTCGGGTCACCTTATCATCTTCGGTGATCTCCCCGGCTTCGCCAGAAGATAAGGCTTCGATCTTCTGCTTGAGCTCGGCGATTTCGGCAGTCTTGTTCTCGATCTCCCCCTGAAACCTCGCAGTCTCCTTCTCCACATTATTTCTGATGCTCTTCTTGACAAGCGCATTCACATCAGCATTCATCCTGACCAGCTCCTTTACTTGCTTGTCCGAGAGTTCAAGCTTCGAGACGTCAATCTCGGCGGAATTCGATTCTGTTTTCACAGCATTGTCACCACTCGCCTTCTCGACAGCAGTAGTGCCTTGCTGCGACAACCTCTCGAGCTCTGCTTGATGATCAGCCTTGAGCTTCTCGATCGCGGCATTGTGCTCTTCGTTGATGCGCTGAAGGTCGGCGGCGTGCTGTTGCTGCATATCGGCAGTGATTTTGTTTCGCGCCTCGATCATCTGCTTGGTGAAGCTCTGCCTCTGCTTGTCAATGCGGTCTTGGGTCGACTTCTCCATTTGTTGCTTTGCTAGTGCGTGCTGCTTTTCCATCTCGGCGCGAAGCTTGGCGACTTCGTGGGCGACCTGGTCAGCGACAGACTTTTCACCAAGCGCTGGCTCCGCGTTGACGACAGGTTGCGTAGAAGCAGCCGCTGCAGTTGCGCGAAGGGTTTCCACCTCACGTTGAGCATTTGAGAGCTCTTGCTGTAATTGCTCGAACGCCTCTGTGTTCTCCACTGGAGCCGCAGGTGTGGAAGCCTTGGTGGTTGCCAGCTGCTGTTGCAAACCAGCCACTTGACCTTCAAGCTCTTCGACACGAGCTCGCAGCGTTTGAACTTGAATGTTAAGTGACTCTGCACGGCTAGCGTGTTCGCTGGCGGTGGCTTCAGCTGCAGCGACTTTGGCATGCAAGGCGGCGTGACCTTCGTTGCCAGCTGCCGAGCCATCTTCTCGTATCTGACCCTCCTCAGCATCGCTTGTCTGTGTCTTCGCGGCAGATGCAGCTTGCTGTGCTTCCTCGAGCAAGGACTTGGTCGTGGCCAGTTCAGCATTCGTGGCTTCCAAATCTGCCTTGACCTTCTCTAATTCAGCGGCGATGTTCTGGTTTTGTTCCTTCAGCTCCTTGATCTCCTCTCTCCTCTTGCGATCTTGTTCCTTTGCTTGAGCGACGAAAGTCTCTCTTGACTGCTTCTTGTCTTTTTGCGCATTCTCTCGCTCTTCGGCAATACGAGCTTCGACACCTTCAACCTGCTCGCGTAGAGGTACTTGCTCTGCCTCGAGCCGCTCCTTTTCGGCATTGAGGTTCTCGATTTGCTTCTTCATGTCCTCAATCTCGGCAGGATCTACCCGATCGTACTTGCTGATGATGTTCTGGGTACGCTCTCGCCAATGATCGCGGTCGTCTTGAAGTAGCTTCATCTCGCCTTCCTTGCTCTCAAGCTCGGCCTCGAGCTCGCCAACGCGGCCCTTGAGAGGCTCCATTTCTGCAACAAGACGCTCGACCTCCTCGACCTTTTCTTTGAGCTTGTCACGAGCCTGGTTCGACTCATTTCGCAGAGTAGTGGTGGCCGCACGGTACGTGTTGAGCTCATTGATGGTCTGCACCAACTTGTTCGTACTGCCCTCGGCGTTAGCTCGGTCTGCCGACTGACGTCGCTCGTCTGCCAGTCTTTGCCTGTACTCTTCGAGTTGGGTGTTTGCATAATCCAGCTGTTGCTGCAGCCGCTTGGCCTCCTGCGACACAAGCTCGTACTGCACGTCGACAATCTCCTTCTCGCGGCGCAAGAACTTGATGACCTCCTGGAAGTTGCCATCACCGCTTGCCGATGGGCTAGCCTCTCGGGCCTCACCTTCGGCAGTGCGACCTTGGCGAAGTGCAGCCAGCTCGTTCGAGAAGCTTTCAAGGTTCTGGTGCAGTATCTTGTTCTGTTCACCAAGATCCTGCCTCTTGCGCTTGGCTTCTTCCAGTTCCTGCTCAAATCGCTCACGTTGTTCCGCCCAGCTCTCCTCGCCACGTTCGAGGCTGACTTTGGCGACTTCTGCTTCAGCCTTCAATTCAGCAACCTCCGAACGCAGATCATTGTACTCCTTGCGGACAGTGCTGAGGGCCTTGGCGGCTTCGGCGTGCTTGACAAGCTCCGCTTCGTAGTTCTGCTGCGCTTCAACGGCAATCTTTGCTTGTGCTTGGACGTCTTCTCTCACAGCTGCATGTGCAGCGCGCTGTTCGTCAGCATCGTCCTGTGCCCGCTTGATTTCGGATGCATATCTTGACTTCTGCTGCTCGAGCACACGATCATGATCTTCGACCTGTCCACGCAGTGACGAAAGCTCGTTGTTTGACTCCGAAAGTTCTGACTGCAGGTCCTCGACGCGTTGCTTGAGCTGTTGTATCTCGGTGTCCTTCTCGGCGATAACACGGTCTGTCTCTTCCTTGTATTGCTCAGCGGTCTCGTTGAAGTCGGCCAGTTGTTCTTCGGTTTGTTGCGAGATCTCCTTGAATTGAGCGACCTGTTGCTTCGCGTTCTCGAGCTCAGTCTTGGTCAGATCGAGTTCGCGACGAAGATCAGCAACCTCCAAGGCAAGTCTTTGCTCTGCAGGGAGATCTTCGTCACCATTGAGCTGCTGTTCGCCGTTCTGAGTAGGCTCCGGACGTGGCGTGGGCCGAGGCTGGAGAGCAGTCACCTTCTCCTCTGCGGAACGAAGTTCAATTTTCATTTCATCGACCCTCGCCTGCAAGCTGTCACGAGAAGTCTTGGCAGCTGCAAGCTCTTCCCGCGTGTTTCCAAGGCTCTTGACTAGGTCGTCAATGCGTGTCCTGTTCTGAGACTCGTCATACTCGCGACGAAGAGCTGCCTTCCTGCTCTCTTCCACTTCTGCCTCGTACTTCTTCTTCGTTTCCGAGAGCTCGCTCTCCAGGTTCTCAACACGGCCTTGCAGTCTGCGCCTAGACTCCGACTCAGAAAGCTCGCGCTCATTTTGCAGATTCTGGAGGTCAGTGACCAACTTGTTGAGTCTGCTTCGCTCGTCCATCAGGCTTTTATTGTCGTCAGTGAGTCGAGCCTCGATGCGCTTCCAGAGCTCCTTCTCAGCCTTGGCGTTGGCATTCTCGTTGCGTAGCGACGCGGTTATCGACCGCGCCTCGACCAATTCCTCTGCCACTTGCTGAGTACGCAGGTCTTGCTTGGCTGCCTGCTCTGCCAATTGCTGCGAGCGCTTCTGCATCTCGCCGTTCTCATTGCGCAGCGCATTGAAATTTGATTGCAGCATTTCATACCGCTCGGTTGCCAGAGTAAGCTGCGACTGCGCTCGGGCAACATCGGCTTGCAGGGTGCTCTTCTCACGGGCGAGAGTGTCCACTTGCTCCTTGAGCATGCGACGGTCGGTGGATGATTCATTGCGGTATTGATCGAAGAAGGTCTGCTGCTCTTTGAGCAGCTTGTTGAGGTCCTCTACATCCTTGCTGCGAGGCGTCGCTGGTGGCGCCATGTTATTACGCGAGGGCGTGCCGGGTCCGACACTTTGTCCAAACATACTCTGTAGGTCGGCATCAGGCGCTAGCTGGCCGCGATGTTGGAGCATGCGCCGGAACATGTCGCGCTCCTTCATGTAGCTGTCAATTTGAATGGTGGTGGACTCCACTTCGTCCTTGTACCGTGCAACCTGCCGTCGGAGATCTTCAATCTCTGCAGCATTCTCGGTGAGTCGCTTTGCCTTCTCAATAGCCTCGGCGCCCTCCAGCTGCTCGCCAAGAGCTCTCATGGTATTCAGCTGCTCCTGATGCTTGTTATGGAGTTCTTCCACGTTGCGGAACAGAACGAAACGCTCGGAAATTATGCGACCGGTCTCAGTCATATTCTCGAGGACTCCTTCTTCGAGCTCGCCGCGGGCAGCGCGCTCAAACTCGAAACGCTCATCGGCCGAGAGCTCATCCAGACCCTGATCGCGAGAGCCGATCTCGACGAGGAGCACCTTGACTTGAGCGGACAGATCTCGAAGTTGTTGACGCAGGATATTGCCTTCGACGTCTGCAGCGCTGACCTTTGCCTGCCAGACTTCGATCTCCTTGCGCGCTGCGTCGCGCTCTTTGTTAGCAGCTTCAAGCATGCTGGAGTAGCTCAGCACCTCTCCTTCTAGACGAGCATGCTCGGCACGCAAATCCTCGAATTCTGGCTTCCGGGTCTCCATATCATTGACGATCTCGTCCAAGGCAGTGGACAGCTTGTTTGTTCGTCGGCGTTCAGCCTCGAGCTCCTCTTGCGCTTCGGTGTACTGTGCGTACAGCTGAGTGAAGCTTAGCCCATTGACGGTTTTTCGCATCGAGCCGGACAAGGCACTCGGTGTACCGGCCCGACCGGGTGTGCCTGGTGCTGGAGAACCATTTCGAACAGGAGTGGACGGGCGAGCAGTCCGGATTTGTTGTTCGAGTCCCTCTACCTTCAACTCAAGCTCGGCGACCTTGCGCTCCGCGTCTTCCTTGTCCATCCGCTCGGTCTCGATCTCAGCCTGCAGACGTGAAACCTCATCATGAGTGGCCTCACGCACTTGTTCCAACTCGTTCTGCACCTCCGCAAGCCGAGCTTTGTGTGTTGCAGCATTCTGTGCTTGAAGCTCACTGAGCCTCTTACTTCCACTCAACTCCGCTCGGAAGTCCTGCTCCTTTCTCGCAGCCTCCTCTTGCAGATTCGCGATGCGTGCAAAAGCCTCGTCAGCCTTGGCCTGGACCTCCTCGAGTCGCTGTCTCAAGGTGGCTTCGGTACGCTTCAATCCTTCCACGTTCGATGTGCTGTCCTCGAGCTCACGCTCCAAGGTGGAGATGCGGGCATTGCGCTCTTTACGGAATTTGGCGTGCTCTTGGCTTCTTGTCTGGAGTTCGGCAGAGAGCCATTCGTTGTTACGCTTGAGCAGATCAATCTCCTGTTGCAGCGACTGCTCCTTGAACTTTTGCGACGACGCGGCATTCTCCAATGACTGGTTGCGTTCCTCCAGCTGGCTGAGTTCACGACGGAGGGTCAATAGCTTGGAGTGCTGCTCTGAGAGCTCGGTAGCGACACGGTCCTTCTCTGTGGCCTTGCTCTCCACCAGAGCGAGTGCATCCCGGTTGGAGGCCTCGAGCGTCTCAATTCGCTGTCGCAGTGTCTGCGCCTCAGCAGAGGATGATGTGGTTGACGATCGCGACTTCTCCAGTTCCGACGCGAGCGCCTCGCGTGCGGCCTCTGCCTCGTTCAGTTTCGTGCGGAGCTCTTGATTCTCCTTGGCGTGTCTCGTGACTGCCGCTTTCTGTGCCTTCACTTTCTGATCTGAAGTGCGGACAGTGTTCTCGAGCTCGACGTCAAGCTTCAGCTTGTCGGCCGTCAGTTTCTCGAATTCTTGACCCTTGACAGTAATATCTGCGAGGAAGTCGCGGACCAGATCGGTGGTGGGTGCTTCTATCAATGCGTGTAGCTCAGCCTCGTCGACGCCGTAAGCAGTCGCGAGCCAGGCGACATCGAGGGCCACCGGGTCGTGGGCCTGGGCACGAGTCCGCATGCTGACGATTCCACTGCGATGGACGTACGGTGTTTTGGTTAGACCATCTCCGTCGGTTGTCAAGTCTTCCAGCAGCTGCGACGGCCGGAGGTGGTGGTTGCAGACAATGGTGGGTGGTGTCGCGCTCGTTGATGGTGGGCAGTCGCTTTGTTTGGCGAGCAGCTCCCAAAGGCAGACAGAGTCGCGACTGCCACATGCGGAGCGCGGATGCCTTAGTCAGCACATGACGATCCCGAAAGCCTATTCGGCGTTCACGACGCTTCACTGTCGCATGGCACATCACGACTCACAGCGAAGAGAAGCGCGCAACAGGTGAATCCACTCGCCGACTCTTCATTGCTGCACCAGCTTGTCCCCGCCGGCCTGGAGCTCTTTGTTGACCACTCTCGGCCACACCCAACCACCCGCCTTCCACAAATACACGCGCCCTTCTCACAACACCCTCCACCACCAGCACCAGCACCAGCACCAGCACCAGCACCAGCACCAGCACCAGCACCAGCACCAGCACCAGCACCAGCACC